>VXBR01010539.1:305035-358721 GCA_013400215.1 Cisticola juncidis
CCCCGGCTCCCCGCAGCGGCCAGGGGCCTTTGGGTCACCGTCCTCGGGCGCGGCGCCCGGCGATGCCTGCGAGCCGCCTCGCCCCGGGGAGGCGGTCCGGGCCGGGAGGCGGCAGCGAGAGGAGCACGTGCTTCTGCCTGGTTCCTCGTTGGGGATTTTCCTCCTCTCTTTTCCTTCCTGCCCCCTCCCGCCCCCGCCCCTGCCCCAGTTGATGTGGTTTGTCACGTTGGTGAAGTGTGAATTTGGTGAACTCCAGAACAAAACCAGCCCCCGTGGGTGCCCGGCTGTGTGCGGAGCTGGGCCGTGCGGTGCAGCCAGCGGTCCGCCCTCGGTGGGGCTCCCGGTGCGGGGCTGCTCGCCCGGGGCCGCCTGGCAGCGGCGGGCAGAGCCACACTCCTCCGCACGGCTCTGCCAGCCCAGGGCCCTACACCGGGACCCGCGGGCCACACGCCCTTCAGCCTCAGCCTGGGTGGAGGTGGCAGCTGCCGGCAGCAGCAGAGACCGCCAGTTGATAACCAGTGCCCGAGCTTGAAAGGCTCCGTGCAGTGCAGAATGAAATTGTTTATTCCCTGCTGCAAGGAGCACACCACCTCCAGTGGATTTGACAACACGAGGGTGTGGCACAACACCAGGAGCTTGCAGCGAGACAGCCATGCTGCAGATGTATCTGCTGCGTTAGGACAGATCTCCGTTTAGATACTGTGTGTACAAGAGTTACCACGACCGTCACTCTGAAAGAAGACAATGTGGTCTAAGCAAAGATAGAGCACATCCAGGGTGGCAGGGAAAGAATGCAAGGGCAGCCCTGCAAGAAGCGAGGTAAAGGTTCATGGAGGCCTATGGTGAACACTGGGACAGGGGTTGACCTGCTTAAGAGCAGCCAAAAGAGTGATAACACAGAACTTCCAAAGTGTCCCCTGCAGACAGGGTGCAATGCTCAGGCCTTGAAATACCTTGTAAGAAACTGTACATCTGGTAAAGTAAGACAGTCTGAACTTTAATAATCTGAAGAAGAATATGTATTGTCTGGGCAGGAGGGAAAATTGTGTCTTGTTTTAATCTCACATTCTGAAACACTGAATTATGTTTTATGGTCTGATCATGGGCAGCAGAAAGAAAAAGTGGACCAGGACTTTACTACAAGCTTCTGTCAGGTGCAATAGATGAGATTTTAGAATCCTTAGACTTTTGGAGGTATTTATCTGGAAAAATGTTCTAAACCAAAAATTTTGATTTTACTGAGTGTGAGGTAAATGCAGGAATCAATGATTAGTTACAATTCCTTTAAATTACCCTCTATACTGGCATGTTACTCTTTGCAGAGGATTTTACTTGTGTCCTCATTGTGTTCTTAATTTTTCAAGTTCCCAAGAGTCACTAGAAGGGTGTTTTTTGGCACCCATTAATGATTTTTGTGTTGATTCATTAAGATCCAGTTTGCTTCAGGACTGCAGGTGGGAGATGACAGCTCCCAAGGCCCATAGGGTGACAGTGTGGATCTGACCCCACAGGGATATGAAAGAGCTCTGCAAGGCTTTATCCTTGAAGGTCCACGACCCAGACCCTGGAAGATGGTAACAGTGCCTTCAGTAATCTACCTGGCAACCTAAAGAGACAGAGTGACTTTTTAAATTAATACTTCTTTTGGAGTAGAGACTGCTGTTTGTACACAAGCAAAAACATTGCTGTAATTTAAATAGTGAACAGTAACATTTTTGAGGGAAATGTCAACTCATACAGGGTTGTTTTGTTTTGGGTTTTTTGGGGGGGATTTTTTGGGTTTTTTGGGTTTTTTTTTTTTTGGTGGGATTGAATATGCAGGCAGAAGCAGAATTAAGAAATAATGTTCCTTTTCTTCTGTCCAGACTGCTGTCTCTGCATTTACTGTTGCTGAAGGCAAAAACAGCATGGATTTTGGAGGGAATTAGGCAGACTGGCTGGTAGGAATGCCAGTCCCGGGCACTGTTCTAACAGTGGGTATTTAAGGGAACTAAAAATCTCTCAAGTAGTGTTTCCCAGCTGGTGAGACTAGACTTGTCCCACAGGTGAAATTCAGGGCTAGAGTCAATGGCTGTGCTCTCTCCCTGCTGGCATGGTATCTGTCAGTGGAGGGAGAAGTCTCCAGAGGAAGATTCAGGACCTCCTACTTGCTTTCTCTCTGCCCCTCCAGGGCATCTATGTCTCTGCTTTCTTTACAGATTTTCTTCCCTGAACTTTGATTTCACCTTAAACATCTCACTTGCTGCTTTCTCTGTCAATCAAAAAAAGAAAGGGACCCAAAGAGAAAATGTAGGCAATGGCAGCACATAACTTTGATCCCCCCCTTGCTGGCTTTGCTGTCATGCCTATTGTGACTTCAGTCTAAAAGTCACTCCAGCTCTTTCACTCTTCTATCCCCATAGAACCCAGCAGTATTCCAGTGTCTCCAGGAATAACATCCTATGATTAGTCTTGGTAGGTAAAATTTATACAACAAGATTTGCCCTAGGAATGTTATAAAAAGTACCCCAGGAAACAAAAAGGAGAATGCACAAGTTGAAAACTTGTTTCTTCTTCTGTCGGGTACTTTTCAGAGCATCTTAAAGACTGCATAAAGCTTTTGCATATTAAGTTTACAGTGGGCTTTAATGCATGTAGATGTGTTTGATTAGTTCTAGGTTTGCTGAGAAGGATATTCTTGACAAATTGAAAGGTTAAGTTATTGAGGCAGCATGTAAACAGGAGGGATTTTCAAAGCAAGTCAGTGAAAAGCAGAAGACAGAAGGGTAAAATATGGGTAAGAGTGCAGGGTCATCAAGGTACAAACCATACACACGTGTTTTTGCTAGGACAACTGTAGTCTCCATCTGTCAGGAGACCTTTTGAGCATTTCTGCCAGAAGCTGCTTAGGAGAATGCACTAAAAACGTGAGCAGGTCTTTTTTTCAGTACTACATGCAGTTGGATAATATGAGCCTTTGCATCTTATTGTCTGTGTAAGCTTTCTGTAGTAAAGGTTATGCAGCACTGGAGAAGATCTACAGTGGAAGCCCTGTTTCCTCTAGGAAAAGTGTTCAGCTGGATCTTAGAAAGGAAAGTTTAAAGTACAGAAACTGAGAGGAAAAAATGTGCTCATCAGAAGATTTGTGGGGAAAGATGAGATTCTGGAGTATAGGATCTCTTCCACTTCAGCTGACAAACTCCAATTTTTTCTTTACTGGCACATTTTAAGCAGGAAGATTTCCTTCTATTTCTTATGGGATGTCAAGGCAAATCCATTTGTGAAGTAAGATGCCTAGGTTAATGGACAGTGTTAAGTTCACAGTTGGACTCAATGATCTTAAAGATGTTTTCTGATCTAAATAATTTGTGATTTTATCAGTACTGAATCTGATCTCCTGGGATAGATAGACAAAGATGGAAGAGACTCTGCAGAGGAGTTTTATTGCAATATACCTTAGGTGTGATGGATGCTAATGGCATATGCCATTCACTAAGTTCAGAAGAGGGTCCTGTGATTTATGACATAGTATCATAGCATCCTGCAGCAGCAGGATTTTCAGCTAGCTGATTTGAGGGACAAAATTGGAGGAGAATCAATGCATACATCCATTTTACTCTCAAAGATGAAAATTATTTCATACGGTGTAGTTATACTGTTCTACTAGCATACATTGCTAAATGACTCATGTAAAATTCCCAAAGGAATGGAAGTCAGGAAAACGGCAGGAAAAACTATCCATAGTTATTGTAGACATGAATTAATGCAAAATAAATACAATGGATCACAAGAAGGACAAGCATCAAAGACTGTGAATGGTGATGTTTTCCTGTCATAGCCAGGACAAGGAAACATTGCTGTTCAGAAATGTAGCTTTAAATGTGTTTCAGAAGTCAAAACAGTAGTGTGAAAAGCAAGTTCCTTTACTGCTTAAAAGCTTTCTAGCATGTAAAGGAAAAGAATGAGCTAAAAATAAGACAGAAATTCAGGAAAGAAAGAAGCAAAACTTGCTATCTCATTACGAATCAGAGAAGTAAGCCTGACAACTTTCATTTTAAAACTGGAAGGAAGCTGATTAGCAGCATGCCAGTCATGCTGGGCATCACAATGTGATTTGGTTTGAATTTATTTCAGTTCTGTGGGAAGGATAGTATGGTTTCTCTCTGGCCAAAATTCTGACATCAGCAATAAATGTTGATATCTCAGCTAAGACAAATCTGCCTTCACAGACATTTCTAATTTATATTCATGTCATGGTTGACACCTAAGGCTGTTTTCCATTCTTCAAGATACAAGACACCTGAGGAGGTGATGGAATCTCCATCATTAAATGCTTTTAGGGAGGTAGTCAAACATCTGCCTGGCAGAGACAATGTTTGTCCTAGCTCAGACAAAGAGATGGAATAGGTGGCCACCAGAGGCCTTCTGTGATTCTGTAAGTGGACATATATACAAATTACCAGAAGGAGGCACAAACCCTGAGAAGTTATACTTTCTCTTACATAAATTTTCCCATGAGAATCAAAGTGGCCCAATATTTCCTCCCCCTGCTCCCACCTGATATCTGAAAGCCAGATGATCGCATCTGTAAAAAAAAAAAAAAAATAGTGCCTTGCTTCTGAAATATGATCTTTTAGCAAGTAGTTTCTCCAGTGTGCTTTAGATCATAGTTTCAGAACACAAAAATAGTAGAAAATAACATTTTTATATGCTAGTTACTTCTAGATAATACTTTGTGTTCATGAAAAGTCTTCAAAATATTTTGCTTAAAAAAACCCCAAACTACTTTTAGTTATCTGAAAGTTGAGGTTTTGTTTAATTTTTTTCTTTAGTCTCATAAGTTTGATTAAATATATGAAAGTATTCATTTTGTTAAGAAACTTTTTAAAATCTGTAAGAATTAAGAAATATAAATATACAATGTTTTTCCATGTCTGAAGTGCAGCATAATTGATAAAATAATGTTATAAATATAGTATCTGCAAATACAACATCTGTGTTTATCTTTCAACCATATAAAATTACATAAACAAGGATTCTGCTTTTTATGAAATCTATGAGTAATTCCTCCTCTGCTCCTTCAGTGCTTGTATGCTAAATGAGAGAAAAGGCAGGTTTGACAGCCATGTAGAACTCATGTCTTCTGTGTAGACAAGTGATGCAGAGTGAACAGGAATTTTAGGTGTTTTCTCAGGCGTTGTATAATTTTTGCACTGACAACTCAACTATGCCGACATTTCAGCTCTGTCTGAGTAAGGCTGCTAGGAATAATAAGGGCCTCCATGTGTAATAATGTAACTAAATATCCAGAGCCATTTGTAGCTGCTTTTTCTATTAAGACTGTTTTCCTAAAGATGCCATTTGTAGTTTTTTGATATTGACACTGATCACAAGGAAAGTTGAATTCTGCAGAAATGAATTCGGAAAAGGATGATGCTTGACTTAATTTGAGACCATTTAGTCTTTTTGTATCAGTTTTTACCGAGTAAGGGTTGTGTAGTTTCTTCCAATAACATCGAGGTGGAAGGTGTCACATATTGTTACAATTTTCTGAGATATCCTGGACCCTTAAATAAATTATTCAGAGGAGTCACTCATCACAGTAGTTCTCAGTATGGGTATTTGATAGGTGGTACACTCCCTTCTCCTTCAAAGTGGATAAGATGCAAGACCGAGCGTCAGAAAGCTTACCAATTTAGATGTGTTTTTGTAGAGCCTGTGAAACCCACTGCAATATGTGCATGAATAATCCAGATTCTGCCAGGCAGGAACATGTGCTGTTGCTCCTACATAAAATGCATCTAAAGTGACATATCCAGCAATTACAGTTCTGGGAAGCATATACAAAATTAGGGCTCATCCTGTGAAGCTAGTAGGAGTTCAGGGCCAAAAGAAAAGTGTATATAGTATCTTCCTGGTCTATGAAAATAGATGAGTTTTTAGTTTGGTTGGTTTGGGGGGGGGTGTTGTTTGTTTGTTAGTTAGGGGGTGGGTTGGTTTTTTTTGTTGCAGCAATAAATAACTGATTTCTTCATGTTTAAACTGATGGGTTAGAGCTATCATATTTTTAAATTTTGAGAGAAATTTGCGATGTGATTAATTAGATTTATCAATGCATTCTACTGCTAACTAAGGGTGCAGTCCCAAAATTTCAAGCTTTTTATTGCAAATATTATCACCCAACATGACAGCTGTCATTTGAGCAGGTTCAAAATGATAATACAGGAGTTTTGAGCTGCACCTTAGAAAGTCAAGCTTCCTTATATCTCAGTTAGCTGAGGAGGCCATGAAAATTTACCTTTCACATTTTTGTGGGAAAAAGCAAGGCAGAAAATTGCCTTTATCATTCCTATCTACTCCTTTTCCAAAGGAACAGCAAAGAGAAGATATTCAGTCCCACCTTTCAGCTATAGGATAGGGTGATTCATCATGGGTCTCCTCAGTGCACATGTATACCAACCAACACATATGCACATATAACTGATCATTATTTGTGCCTGCTATCTGAGTAGGATGTTTGTGTCATTTTATGGGGGCAGCATAGTTGCTGTACTAAAAAAAGCTATGTCTTACCGTAAAAATGTCACAAAACTATTAATTGAGTGTCACTGTAAAATAAGCAATTATAAGAACAATTGGTGTTTGGAATCTTTTTCTGTTTACATGATCTAAATGTGAAGCTAGCCATGCTTGGAGCAAATTACTAAGTGGTCCTTTCCAACCTAAATTATCCTGTGAGTCAGTGATTCTATGAAATTTTAATTTCTTTCAGTTTGACTTGGAATGTAGTAGAATGAATATATTATATGTAACATTTCTAGAAGAGTATTTATTTGGTATGTACTACAAGGAAACCTTTTTAATGAGATAAAAGTAGGATTTGACAAATGCATGTGAGCTAATATATTTCAATATAAATTGAATAAATGTTTAAATTGTACTTTCTTTAAAAAAAATAAGGAAATGACTAAATTTTTTGGAAGGCTCATATCAAGACAATTGCATTGGTAATTTACTAAACTGAAAAACCCAACCAGAGAAGCCCTCAGTTACTTGCAAAAAAAGAAAATGCTATCCTTTGTGTTCAGTTGTCATTTTCATACTATCAGCAAGCCTCAGAATAACAGAATTATTTGATGTTTTTACATGCAGCAAAAGTGGTGAAACCTCCTCCTGTTCTGACTTTATCTGTTAAGCCACAAAGAAAAGTGGGGGGAAGCCTTGGGGGAGGGAGAGCAAACCACAGTTTTAAAGCAAGGTTTTGGGTCTAAGAAAAAGAATGGAAATTTAAAGATAAGGATAGTAGTGTCTACCCATTACCCACAATGTTGTTTCATGTTTCGTATGAGAACAAGTATTTCATTTCTCTATGACTTTGGAAACAAAAAGCATTTTGGAAAAGAGGCACCTCTCAATGAGGAGAGGTGCTTCTTTTACAAAGAAAGACAGGAAAACGCAATTCAAGAGCACCATGTATTCCAATACTGTTCCAGCAGTATTTTGTTACTGGTGTAGGGGGTGGGTTTGTTTGATTTGTTGGTTTTGAACAAGGATAGGTTTAGATGGCAAACAAAAATCAGTTTCTGGTGCAGACACCATAATATTTTGCAAATCATGATGAAAGTGAGCTAAATTGTTGCTCTCACCATCCTTATTTGAGTGTGCCAGCTGCCTGGAGCAGAAGCTATGTTACAAAGGGCAATTTATTCATGTAACTTTCTTCTGAAAAGTACTCCCTCAGTGTGATGCAACTGGGGCTTATGGTAGGGTCACCAGCCTCTTAAGAGACAGGACTGCTCTCTGGCCTGTTTTCTTAAACATAGCTTTCTAAAGTAAAGCAATTTTGGGAACTTGTAGTTTATCAGCTGTGTCATATCCTAAATCAGATCTCAGAAGGATCTTGTGATAGCCTTGAAGATGTAAGAACTAGCTGAACTCAGTAGAGAAGTGGATTGAGACAGTAACCAACATAAAATGTGACACAGAAAAAGCCCTGACATTTGTGAGTCCTTCTAGAGAGAAAGTCTTAAAAGAAGCAGAAAGTAATGGCTTGAGTTTAGGAAAAACAATGCAAAATGTATAGGCTGTGGGAACAGAGCGATATGGTGAGGTGGACTAGGAAACATCATGGTTAAATGCAGGATAGAAAATTTGCTGCTAAAGCAAAACATTTTCTTGGAAGCTGATGAGAGGAAGTGCTATTAAAACAGTGTGACATGTTCTGAAACTGTGGCTATTCTTGTATGAGACTGAATTGAATTACTGAGAAGGGTCTGGAGTGTGGGAAGAAAATCTCCTGTCTCAGATCAAGCTGCAGGACCTGAGGGCTACAGCCTACATGTTTTCTGGAAGGCCAGGAAGTAGTAAATGGTGGTCCAAGGAAGGCCAGTATCTCTGCAAGGTTGTCTTCTCACAGTGCCCACTCAGCACAGATGCCTTGATAGATTCACAGCTAAAATGCCACACAGAGAAACTCCAATCTGAGTGAGCCTGTGGTGGGCCTTGCACAAATTATGTGCCTTAGTGTAGCCACAACTGTCTCTCAAAATGGAAAGGAAATGGAAGAAGCTGGGGAGCAAAACTGTGGCTCATACAGGTCCACAGGAAAGTTGAGGTGCAGGGACAAGTGTGGTACATTCATCTCTGAAAAAAGTTGTAAGCAGTTGTCCTTGGAGGGCATTTCTTCTTTGAGTAGAGAGAGACAGAGGGTATGGTATTTCATGTTCTGCTCTAAAGTGTTAAACTCAGGAGAGTTAGGGAAATATGGGGCCTGTTGAGTTCACCATCAAATATCTCAGTTTTGAGTCACTGAAAGCTTCCTCTATGTATTTTTTCTCTCTGTGTGTGCTCATGTTGTCACCAATTGTTTACAAAATGTCGTAAAGAATGCTAGAATAGCATTTTAGTAATGGAATAGGGAGCTGGAAAAAAACTTACCAGAAGAAAAGTCAGGGAGCTTATAGTCTACAGACCGTCTTTTCTGCGAGCTGAGAGTCCTCCTTTATTTCAAGCTGGAGAGTATCATGTGTACTGAATTTTTAAAAGAACACCTCAATTCTTCGCTTTCATACAATGCAACCTTAATTTGCTTCTACTGCTTGTAGTAGAAACAGGGACAGGCTGAGTAGATGCCTCATCTATGTATCAGAGTCCCATACGTTAATGTAAAAGCTAAAATGGGAATGAAATAATTCCACTCAGCCTGGTGACCTTGTTTTCCACACAGTGCTAATTTCATATTTATGGCCTCTCCATGGAATCTCAGTGAGCCTTGGCAGGAAGGGAAGGCAATTTCTGGAGGTAGACCGAGATAGACTTCCCTTTCAGTGGGAGTATAAATTCTGAAGCCTCAGTATTTCTTGAAGAGTTCACTCTTCTTCCATGAAGACAGCAGGATATTCAGTTTGTTGCCCTGGCTGCCTCTGTCAAAGGACATGTCATTAAGTCAGCTTATGCTGGTGATGAGGCCAGTGTGCTTATAAAAAAAGGAAAAAAACCCTTACTTCCACAAATTCCAAATCAGATGAAAGATACCTCTATAGTAGCTTTACTGCAGAGATGTCTTCACTGAAATATGTGTGATCCATAGCTCTTAAGTTTTGTTGCTTTATATCCTGTACTTAGATGTCTGAAAGGGATCCAAGCCCCTGCTATGGTTATCTTTGAACAGGCATTGCAAAAAGATGCCCACTCTGGAGAGCTGTGTGATGAGAGCTAGGTAAAGGGCTTAGGTCAGCCAGGGCCTCCCTCTGTGCTCAGTACTGCTGCAGTGCTGCTTCTCTCTGTGGCTTCACTCTTCATGAAAATCTCTGCTGGCTTGCATACCTTGACCTTGATGCAGTATTGCTCTGTGGCAGGGCAGGGAAGCCTGGTATCCCCCAGGGTTGTTGCTAGGACTGGACAGTCAGGCTTAGAATCACACTGGGGACTTCCATAATGAAAAGCCTGAGTCTGAGTGCTTTCCCTGCAGTCAGATTCCAGCTGGTGGCAGCTACTTCTGTTCCATAATGCATCAAGAAATACACAGATCCAATGGAGAAGAGTAGTGCAGTGCTGAGAAACCTGCTAGAGTCTGGTCTTTGGCCAGTGAGTTCACATGTCACATATTAACTTTATCCTGTAGCAGTAAAGTATAAAAATTCCTTCTTCCCATAAGTGCTCACAGAACTTAGGCCTCAGTTAGCAGGTTTACAGCTTTACCAATTCAACAGTCCTAATGTCTCACCAGTCTTTATGTTTTCTGAGCAGAAAGCTTAAATTTTTGTGCTTGCAGTCCATTGTGTCCAACTCACCTGGCTACGGCTTATGTGCTAGAGTCTTCTCATCTGCAGAAGATGTGAACAAGACCTTGGTGGGGAAACATGATGTATCACTAATTCAGTCCATTTGGACCTTCTTTCCTGTGTAAGAAAGAAAAAAAGAACATTCTCTAACTGTGATGTCTCAATACAATTTTTAATTCATAGATTTAAACCCTTAAGAGGGAGGTGCAGCCCTCTGTCATGCCAGAAAATTGCTGGCTGATTCTTTATTTCCGTATGTCCACTACGTTGCCTGATAAATCTGGATGGAGTACATTCCATTGAACATTCTTTATAATTTCAGGACCTACTTTACCGTTGTGAAAAGTTATTTTACTCCTTAGAAAACTATTTTCATATCTTGTCCCACAAAAAATCAAACCACACAGTCATTGTGTTGACTCCCATTGAAGCCTACTTGTAGATCCCCACCCGAGATGAACCAGCACATATTCATTTAAGCCATTAGTTTGTTTATGTATTTGAGTTTACTGATAGTAAAACAATGTAGACAAGTCTGTTTGAAGAAGTTCCTTTCTGGAATGTTATCGATTGAAGTGTTAAATATTCTTGGCATAATTATTCATTTAGCCAATAGGCAAGATTTAATTGGATTTTATTATTAAATTACCACACAGGCATATTAAATAATCACAAATGCATGTAAACATATTCCTGTATCTACTAATAAAAGTACTCTCCATTATAGGAGGTAAGAAAATGCAGACTTAGTTATAATCACAACATACCACAGAAGTAGTATCCTAAACACTTTGATCCATTTTTATACTACCATGCAGAAAAATGAAGTCTTCAGCAAGTCTTTTTTGTATTAAGAGTTATTCCTATGAAGAATTATTCCCCAAATCTCCCTGCTAAGTGCTAACATTGTTCCTGTTAGAATCTACTTTATATACTTGAGTGCTAAAATTTACAGTGCATTTTCTCATTTGTTTATAAGGCATCTTCAAATAAGCAATTAACTAAAATAGTTGCTTTTGTAAATGGAGTGTAACAATAGTTAATAATTTATATTTTTCTGATTCCAGTGTGCAAGAATGAAAATGAATGACTAATTTCTTGTTGATATGGGAAGGAATTTTAATCTTTTATGAGAACATCTTGGCTGTCGGTATGCTTATCTCTGAGAAAGAGTTGGAATTCTTCAGTGGGCAGTCTGTGAATATTACTGAGGCAGTGTTGAAAATAAAAATATTTGAGCAAGGATCTAGTAACAATTTCCTCTTCTGTATCTAAGATCATTATCCAGAACTCTCTAAGCAAGTTGTTAATCTATATGAAACGGTATTATTTCAGACCTAAGCTATTCATTTAGTAACTGAACATTATTTGCTTCTCTTATAGGACACTAAATTCCATTGTTACAAATAAGCTAAAAGAGCAATTTGCCTCATTTTTAATAAACATTCTCAAAAAGGTGGCTTAATGACCAATATAATGGTCATTGCTGCTTTAATTAGGATTTCAGAAGAGATGGTTATCTTTTTCTATTCTGGGGCCATTTCCCTGTGTCCTACACACAGACCTGGTGACTGCAGGGACAAATCTGTGTTCTGCCCTCACCACCAGCACTGCCTGGTGCAATGTCCTATGTTTATTTTTGTGCAGCCTCCTTTTTAATCAGCTGGTAGGCAGAATAAAGAATGAAGCCCATGTCAGCTCCAGCAGTCTCAGCTCTGTTTGTCAGATGTGTAGCCCAGAAACACTCTTCCACACGTGTACTTCCAAAAAATAATTTAAAGTAACTGATATTGGATATTATCTCACTCAGTGAATCACAGCATGTAGAGGATAATGAATTTAAAGCACTGCCCCTCAAAGTCTTTTGGTACCACTGTTAATGATATAGTGGTCAGTAAAGAAATGCAGGGAACAGTAAAGAAATCTTCCTAGCAAAACCCAAGAATGATGATGTGACTTGCCCCTTATACACGTGCATGCTCATCCATACTACCTACATCATTTTCACACTCTGCCATTTTCATCATCTTCTCCTGTACAAGCCACTCTTTTGTTCAGACAAGAAATGACTAAATGTGCTGCTAAGCCCATAAACAGTCTATGAAAAGTGGTAATTATTTTGTTAGGCAGAAACAGCAACTTAAGACCTGTTTCTCAGCATCTTTCTGTGGTGTATCTCTAGCTGCTGTCTCTATTCTCTTCTTTCACCTCATTGATTACCACATGCTCAATGCACTTATTTTACCTTACAGTTTTTGCCCCAAGAAGAGGATACCTTTCTTTGTGCTTACATAACACCTAGGATTGTGAAACCTCCATCCACTCAAACCTTCTTAATGATGTTCTAGTATGAATAAGTGATGAGTGCTGTCTTAGCTAGCAGTAACTCCAGTAGCTGAGGCAGATTTCCATTCTTTTCATATCTTTGCATCCCTTGTACAGTGATGAAATCCAGACTTTGTAGATCCCTAGATATAACAACTCATGAAATGTAATTTCTTGGTCCTTCTCATTACAGCTGTCTTCTTTTGTTTGAGGTGCAGCGAGAGCAGGAATAGAGAGGAGTGTGATGGACCCATCACTGGCCAAGGCCAAGCCAATCAGAAGAGGTCTGTGATATCAATGCCTCTTTTGTTTCTTACTTAAGAAGCAAAAAAAGAAGTTACCATGCAGAAGTAATTTGGCTCAGAGAAGAAGAGAGTTAGAACATGTAAGCCCTGCAGACATCAAGGTTGGTGAAGGAGGAGCAGAAGGTGCTTCAGGCACTGGAGCTGAGGTTCCCCTGCAGCCCAAGGTGCAGCCCATGGTGAGGCAGCTGTGCCCCTGAAGCCCATGGAGGTCCCTAGGGATGCAGAGATCCCCCTGCAGCCATGGAGAGACCCAGGCCAGAGAAGGTGAATACCAAAAGAAGGCTGTGACCCTGTGGGAAGGCTGTTCCCTGCACTGGAACAGGCTCCTACCAGGACCTGGAGAGAGGATCCCATGCAGCAGCAGGTTTTCTGGTAGGAGCTGTGACCCTGTGGGCCACAAATACTGGAGCAGGCAGTTCTTGAAGGACTGCACCCTCATGAAGGACTGCAACCCATGGGAATGACTCACACTGGAAGTTTGTGGAGAACTGTCTCCCATAGAGAGACCCCATGCAGGAACAGGAGAATCATTCCTCTCCCTGAGAAGCAGCAAAACCAATCTGTGATGAACAGATCATAATCCCCATTCTCCATCTCCCAGCACCACTGGAGGGGAGGAAATAGATCCCAGGGAGGAAGTAGGTAGGGGAATAGATCCCAGGAAGCAGGAAAGGGGTAGGGAAAAGGTGTTTCTAAGATTTATTTTACTTCCCATTATTGTGCTGGGGTAAAAATAATGGGAATAATAATATTCCCATTATTTTTATCAGTGATAAATTCAGTTAATTTCCCCAAGTCAAGCCTTATTTTGCCTATGACAGTAATCTGGTTGTGATCTCTCTCAGTTTTTATCTCACAATGCTTTTGTTGTATTTTCTCTCCCCTTCCAGCTGTGAAGAGGAGTGATAGAGTGGCACCTGACATCCAGCCGGGGTCAATCTGTCACACATGATCTTGTCAGCTGTCTATGACTGACTTTATTTTCTCTTTGGACAACAATACAATAGGAAATTAAAATCATTTTAGTGGGAAAACTATAAAATTTTATCATTTGCAGTGGCATAGATTTTTATTCTTCCCTTTCTTGGTTTTTGGACGAAAGTCTGTCATTCCTTTCTTCTTGCAGTCTAACAAGACTACTTCTATCTTGTTTGGCTTCAGTGTTTTCCTTTACTTATTTCTTAGAATTTCAATTCTTTTACAGAAATGTAGAAAAATGTTTTGTACTTTTTCAAACAATGCACTTTCAATTGTGTTAGATTGTAGTGAAAGTGGGAATGGAAATGCCCCATTATATTTCTAGTTGATGCTCATCATACCAAAATTGTTGCATATAGCTATTCTCAAGTGCCTTGAGTAATAACATTGTAAGTGGTTCTCTCACTCCTCTATGAAGGGTAGCATTTACATTTCTGTACACTTCTCCACTAAACACTTTTCTTGATATGTCACATTAATTTAGATCCACTTCTGACAAGTCATCCAGCTTTGTGCTTACAATAGGCAACTTTCTCTCTTTTCGTTTTAAGGAGTCTTATTTCAATAATTTTCTAGATTGGTGCAAAAAAAGCCCTAAACAGTTCAGTTGTTCTTTCTTTTTTCATGCACCAGAAAATGGCATCAGAGCATGTACAGTATACATGCTTTTTATGCTTGTAAACTAACATACAAATAAATATATGAAGATTGCTGCTGCTGAGTTGATTTTATGCTGCAGAGGATATGCTATTATTGGCTTCAGACTCAAATGTCATCTGGGTTTGGAGTCTTCCAGATTATGATTTCATCTCTGTAAATTCTAGTTTTCATAAGTATGTTTATATGCACTGTAAACTGAAATATTCAGTCTGAAATAGTTTCAGACATAAAATGCTAATCGAAACATTTTATGGTTGAGTTATGCCTGCTTCCACTCTTTTAAAAATTCTGCTGGTGAAATCACAGCATTGTATTTTAGATTAGATGCCTAACATTTCCTTGTTTATCCAGACACTTCCTTTATCCAGACAAGCCACCATATTCAGTTGAGCAGGGCTTAAGACTCCAACAGGGATGTTAGTTTTGGAAAAAAAACCAAATAAAATAAAGTAATTTTTATTCTTTCCAAGACAGACTTATCATTGAGGAATTTGTTAGTTTAAATCAGTTGCCCCCTTTAATTTGCTAGCTACCTTTAAAGATCATGCAATTCCTTCAAATTCGAGGGTAAATGCCATTATAAGATGGTACAGAATGGGGGTTGGTGATTTTTTGTATGTCTCAGTGAGCAAAATAGGTGACAGGAAACAGTTCTGCCTGCTTAGACATTCATCCAAGTCCTGCTATAAGGACTGGAAGGACTTCCATTGACTTCACTGGGAACTGGATGAGTCTCTAAGCGTCAATAAAATCAAAGAATTCTCACAGTGAGTCGGCCTATCTGGCACGCATTAAAATAAACGATTGTAAATTTTGAAAATGACTCTTCTTGCAGCATAGGCCAATTGGTCAGCTGCAAATTTGGCACAGCTGTGCAGCATGTGTCCTGGGCAGTCCACAGGAACATGATGTTCTTTTTCGCTCCTGAGAGCTTTGGAGAATGAAAGAAAGGACTCAACCCATTGCTGAGGACTAAATGCTGAAATAATGGAGCTAAATAAAGAAATCAACAAAAGGCTTATAAAGGTAGCATTTCTTTTGGAAGACAACAAATTAACAAAATACCCCAAAGATGAAACATTTTTAAGGCAAGTGTACTGTTTAATTGGGTGTTCTGGAAAGAAAAGAACAAAATTCAGAGAATTCTCTGGCAGAAGCTGATGGAATTTGACCTTTATATCAATGCACTGTAGAAATCAGGCAGAATTCCTGAAAGAAAAAATACTAAGCATGTAATTTTCATCCTTTAACCATCTGCAAGGGGAGTGAAACTCATCCAAAGAGAGGAGAAGCTACTGAGCCCCAGGCATCCACACTGCTATAAAGAAATGCTGCTGCTTTATCTTCAAATGGAAGGATGATTTTGCAGCACAGACTCCTAGATGATGCCTTTAAAACCTTGTGCATTGGGTGTGCACTCTAGAAAGAGCAGGTAGACAGATCTTCAACTGCACACAAACACAAAAGAGCAAAATATCACAGTCCAACATTGTGGTTCATGTAATGTGCAAATAAAGCACAGCACATGCACACTTAGGCTTGAAAGCAGCCACTGAAAAACTGGTTTTGATTGCCCTGATTTCCCACAAAGGAAGCTTCTCATACTTAGAAAGCTGGACCAATGTCATTAATGGAAAAGGAGCTTCACCACAATAAAAGAAATGTGAGGTTCTGTATCTGTACCATGCTGTTAAACACTAATCCTAAGAGACCTTAAGACTAGCATCCTTACAGCTCAGCATTTTGCAATTACATAGCAAAAGACAATTTGGACTTCCTTATTTCATGTCTTTGGGGGTAGTCTGCACTGGTAAAACAAGATATCACAGAATATATGATTAGTAACTAAATATCCCTGTGACCTAGATAGCTGCTTCTCTCCAAGAAAAGTGAATTCCTGAAGAGTCTCTGCAGTTATTAAAAGGATTTGAGAATTTGTTTTTTTAAAGAAAAAGGTACTAAAAAGTCACTGCTAAAAAAAAAGAAATTCTAAATTAGTATTTTAATTTGGGGGGTTTTAGAACTCCAAAGTTCCATCTGTGTTTTCTTTTGGTTTTTACTTCCAGCTGTTGCATGTGATCTGGAGTTCTCCTCTGCTTCCCTGCTGGCTCTGAATGATTTGTGACTGCATTCCACAGAGACCCAGTGTGACAAGAGCAGAAGAATACATTAAAAGACTTTTTTTAGAGGTAATTTTAAAACTCTCTTTTTTGCTTATTCAACTTTTGGTTTTTTTTCAGTGAAAATATCTGACCACTAGTAGTTTAATTTGACTCATTGATGCTGGTGGTCCAGGTCCACCTCTGTTTCTCTGGAAATGGATGCCAGCCTGAAGAGAAGGGAATTATTTCCAACAAATGCTTCATAGAAGCTGTCACTTATTGGGTATCCTTTATCACTTAAATCTGATCTACAAAGGTTTCTGGTAGTAAAACAAAAACACTGCTAAATAGTTTCTTGTACTGCTAGCTAAGGACCAAATATACCAAAATACATTTTTCAAGTATGTGCAGAAGCAAATCCCAGGTACACTGGCTTCTTGATCCTCATTTGTTATTGTCTTGCATCAAAATCAGTAATTAACCAGATCAGAAAGTACCAAATACCATGAAAGTAGGATGGATGAATAAAGCATTCCCAAAATGGGATAAGAGTGCTTAATTTTACTTGTAAAGAACCAGGCAAGGTGAGAAGGAAAGAATGGAGAAAAACCTGCAAGTTTCAAATATCTGCTCTTAAAGAGAGCACAGACATTGTTCTCCCAAGAGAACATTGGCTCTCCATAGAGTTTAGCAAGTAGGGTTTAATGCAACGTTTCTCTCTGAAAGCACTCTGCAAGAACATTTCCTTAGGCTGAGTAGGTCGGTGTTGTTGTTGAGGGTTTTTTTTTCTGATTCATGGGTAAAATCCTGGTTGGTTCAACAAACAGGAGTATTTACAGCTGAGAGAAAAAATGTTGCTAAATATATAGGGGAAACTTAAAAGCCTTTTCTTTTTCCCAGCAAAAGATTGAAAGACCTAATTGAAAATACCCTATCCATGTCTCCGATCTGTATATACATGTGCACACATGATCTTGGTCTGATATAAAACAGTGAGGAAGGATAACATGAATGAGTATTTATACAGAGTAATATAACTAATATGAGTCACTTCCACTTTTAAAATTAACTTCTGTGGCACAATGTGTGAAGGCAGAACATATGTCTTGGCATGTATGCTATTTCAGGAGATTTTGGAATATTGCCACATGCTTGTTTTCACGACTCTTTTATGGATTCTCCCATTGGCTATCACCTGGTTTTAGGTTATTTGAGTCAGATGTAATCTAACATGCAGCATGTGTATTTTAATGTCTGTAGCTGGGCATACTGTAGCTCTCAGCAGCATAGCCCCTGATAGATTTAACATACTGAGCCTTTTGTATAGTGCATGACTCATGGATTCCATATGTGCTTGTCATCATCTGAGGTCTTGCCCTTCATGCCTCCCTCACTGTGTACTTTGTCCATCCACTCCATGGACTCAGTGGCAATGGGCTTCATGGAAAACAGTGCTGACCAGTTTGCACCTCATTTGAGCAGCTGGCTTAACATTGATCTTAACACAAGGAAATCTTTCTGACAATTGATCCCCAAAACCTTCTCTGTATAGGATCTTTGTCCTGGGAAAGTTCCCACCTGGAAAAATGATGTACCATTATTTGGCAAGTTTGGATTCTCAGATGCACAGGATGGACCAGAGAGAAATTTTTTAGTCATTGAATTTTTTATGCTTTCTGTGGAGTAGAGTGGGAAAAAGAAATGTGGTGGGGCTTTTTTCCCCCAGATGCTATGGAGGTAGTAAGTCCTGTCATAAGCTACAGACCCTCACTTCCCTCATTGAGCTGCTAGGATGTATTACTAAACCCCTGATCATAGTACTATGGAGAAAACTGAAGTCATGGGACATGAACATTAGCATATATCAGGTCAATCAAATTTGGCAATGTTGACAGTAGAAAGGATTCAGCTGAAACCCAACATTGTGTTCAAAAATTAGTTGAAAAAACTATTTTCTGTTGAAATGAAGTTTACACAAAAAACCCCCTCTCAACCAGTCATATCTGAAAGGCCAATACTCTGCTGATGGCAAAGTATTTGGTTGTTACTTTTGTACAGATGGCTGCATAACATTCACAGAAGGAATGATTCTAGAAGCCAGTTTTTCAAATGTCATCTTCTACATATGTAAGTGCAAATGGGTCCCTGCATATCACT
This sequence comes from Cisticola juncidis, assembly GCA_013400215.1. Classification (NCBI taxonomy): domain Eukaryota; kingdom Metazoa; phylum Chordata; class Aves; order Passeriformes; family Cisticolidae; genus Cisticola; species Cisticola juncidis. The sequence continues at coordinate 323,825 of VXBR01010539.1, forward strand.
TGTGCATGCAAATGATAGACCTAGCATTTGCACATCAAGCACAGATCGTCTTTGGGCGTGATCCTACAGACGGACAAATACAGTGTGAATCACATTTATCTGAAGAAATGCAAGGATATCACACAATGTTTTTAAATAATCCAAACGGCCCAAACAAATACTAATTTTAAAAGCTCTCTTCCTTTAGGAAGAATCCCTTTAGAAAGGCAGTCCCTTGGTTTATCTACTCCCAGCAACATACAGTTGCTGAGGTAAGCAGTTACTCCTACACAATTTTGTGAAGAGATTTTTTTCATCCTCTGGGTATGCTCTTATTAATCCTATTTTCCAAAGATCCAATACAATTTTGTGAGGCTGTACACTGCAGAAAGGAAGAGAGTATTTAAAATTAATATTGGTTTAGGCCATCAATAATTACACACTTACCTCTGCACAAAAATTGACAGAAAGAAAATATGCTGGCTCAGTATTAGGAGACTGGATTATTTAAAAACATTTTGTGACAACCTTATTTTTAATCTGCCATGTTATTAATGATGCATCTTTGGCTAGGAGCTAAGGCACATTATTTATGCTTCTGATTAAATTTAGCCACATGAAAGGGTTTGGTTTTTTCCAGTCTATTTATTTGTAAGAATAGATTTTTTTACCAGAATAGCTAACACTAAGAAATTTTGGGCAAGGGTCACATCAAATCTAAGCTGATTCCATTGGCTTCTATACCAATTATTTAGTCATAGACTGAAAATAAACACCCTCATTGAGACTGACAATAATCTGGAATAGTGTTAAACTGTTAATAGTATGCTATGTATAGATGTGCTAATACAAATGTGATAGTTGGACATGCATCATATATCACATTGAATGTTTTATTACTGCCTCACTGAATGCTAGAGAAGTAGTGAGGTTTCACTCTTACTGCGAGTAGGAGCAATTCTCCAAACAGTATCATTTTAAATATGCAACATGCAATAAATTACCTTTTGTCTTAAGGATTTAAATAGTATTTATATTTTGAAGGAAAACATCATAAAATTTTTCCTTGTTTAAGCACCTTTTTTCCATGCCCTCTTTCTGAAGGAAAGGGAGGTCAAACATATATTTTTAAGCTTTTTTAGATATTTCTCATTAGCATTGCTTCAGTATTCTTCATATTTTTTAAGGAACTAAATTAATTGTGCCTTATTAGCTTATTTCACAGCTATTTTATGTCAATAGTGTTAACATAGGTGAAATAAAGTTCATGGAAAGTATTGTATTTCCAAAAAACAGCTTAGTAAGTTCTCTGTTGGTCTGGTCATATGACAAGAGGCCTTATAGTAGCCATGTGGAACAAAGAGGCACAGACGAAGGAGACCTCTTTGTTGCAGAAATCACTCCCTTTTATATTTTGAGTTTTCACTGGACATAACCGAAACTTAACAGAAGAAGGGCACCCACTGGCTGGCTCAGCTGCAGTCTGCTGTCCACAGGTCTCATCACTCAATCAGCTTCCCATTCAAATGCTGTCCATGCATTCCTGCTCATAACATCTCAAAACTGACTTCCAACTGTGCAGTCTGCAGCTGTGTGTTCCCCACAGGGCCTTCTGGTGAACATAAGCCCTAACAACCTTAATCCCATAGCCCACACCTTATCATGACATGCTTGGTTTTATTATTAGAGGCAAACCTTTTTATATGTGGTGAGATGTTTGACTGTTGCAGTACTGCATTTTGGATAGTGAGCCATGAACATGTTTGTGGGCTTTCAGATGTATTAAAAACAAAAATCAAGGACTCATATAATGACCAATGAAGAAGAACAATCAAGTACAACACTTTTTTGGATTCTGTAGGGAGCACAGCTCAGATGAGTATTAGCTTTCCAACTGAGGGCAACACAGTTTTTAACTGGTTTTAGATCTTTGCATGTGTGTAGCTAACTTAAGAAGGCTTCAAAAGCTTTCAGAATCATGGGTTGGTTTTTTTTTTCATAATGATAAACCTACAGATAAACCTTAAACAGTGTAAGGTGCAAAAGGTACTGGAGGAAATCTACATCTTCTGAGTCCAGGGAGGACTAGATGACTCCAAATAATTGACAGTGGATGAAATTGTCCTAGAGGTTGCAACATGCCACCAACAAAGCCAGATGTCAAACTGGGTGTAGCAATAGCGGCATAAAATTAATATTTCCTTTATCTTCTCTCCACAAATAGATTCAGAAGAAAGGACTTTGTGACTTCTTCTCCTTTGAACTTAAATTGTTTTTTCTGTCCATCAATTTCTGCAGCCATCTGTAGGGTGAAGGTGCCATAAACTTTGCTAAGAAATGTAGAAAGAAATGGAGAAACTGAGTCACGTCCTCAGTAATGAATAATTTCAAATGGGAAAGGAATGGACCAAAGAAGCATGATGGGAAAATCAGTGTTAAGATACAAGATTTATGTTTTATTACATAGTTATCTCCAAAGATAGGAATTTATAGTGGAGTCTATCAGGTAATTCAGTTTTTAGACAGCATCTGAGAAGGGTATTTCTTTCTGTTGTTCTCCCTCAAGTCCCACCATGCATTCCATTGAACATGGAAGACAAACATCTGTTATGAACAATGAACTTATGTTTCTCCCATTTGGAAGCAAAATACTGAACCACATAATCTATTGAGAACCCTTTCCTATTTTCTTCTCATTGATTATATTGTTAGAGGCAACACCTGTAATCCTACAGCTTTCTTTGATGAAAAAGCAAAAATACAATTAATTAAAATTAAAGTACTATCTAAATTCCTGTCAGAAATTCATTAATCAGAAAGTAAAATACAGGAAAGAAACTGGCTCTGCTTGGATCAATGTCACTCTATTGCCAAAAGGTTAATTTCTTGATGTAGAGATACACTTTCTTCTTTCCTCTGTGCAAATCCTAGTCCAAGATTTGTACTGCCTTGCCAAAAATAGGCGTCTAATGAATTCATATCTGATATGTTTGCAGTTAAATATATTCAAACCCAGTTTTTACTAATAACATGGAACTGTGCAGCAGATCTGAATTCTGTGCTGGGCGTAGCATTTCCAAGATAGGTGACTCATTTCATTTAGTGTACCTTTTACTTATGAATTATAGGCACCCTCCTGTCAAGTATCTACAAAAAGTGGAACTGTATCCAAGAACTGACAGCTATTCAGAATGGACAAAAAAGTAATGTGAATTCACTTTGAAGTCACCAAATACCAAACAGAAGTTATCGTATCGTGCCAAATTTTCTGGATGTCTTGTGAATGTGATAAACAAAACCCAGACAGCATTCTGTTGGCAGATACAATCTTAAAAAGCAAGTCTACTCTTCTTTCCTGTGCTGTTGCTCCATATAGTTGTTATTAGCCCACTGAAGTCTCCAAGGCATTTCAATAGCCTTTCCACATACTGAAGACCAGGTTTCTTACACGGAGTTCTTGAAATGACAGGTATCCTTGATCAATACTCAACCACCAAATTTCTTGAACTCAGGTTCTTTGACTCACAGATGGTTATTAATGGCTCAAGGAGAGTTTCAGAACAAAACATTTGTAGTTAAGTAAGGAAGAATGACATTTTGAGATAAACAGCCCCAGAAGAATGGGTCTGTTGTACTCTTTTGACTCTGTACTGAGAAGTAAATGTATGTATGGCAATTTTACAGTTGACTCAGAGAAAAATGCAAGTATGAACATGTGGCAGAAGGGAGGTTGTTGTTTTGGGGGTTTTGTTGGTTGTTGGGGTTTTTGTTGTTGTTGCTTTTTAGTATTTCAAGTAGATCTAGAAGTCAAAAAATGACATGTTTTGTCCTTGAATTGTTAGGTGGATTTCTGCATGTAGATGAGAGAGGGAACAGAATGTTTAGGTTTGGTATTGGGCTCACACCATCAAGTGGCCACAGATGCCACTTTGTATTTTTAGCACTCACTTTTACTAACTGACTTTTGTGACTTGTATCTCTCTTATTCAGACCTTAGTTTTAACAAATGCTTAGTCCTTCCTCTCATATACATTTTTCTACAATGTGCCTCTAACTGCAAAGTGAGCAGTTCTCTCCTGTACTCGACACCATATCCTCTTTCAGAGGGGAACACCACACATTCAGTGGCATGACTTCATAGCCTCTATAGTCAGTCCAAAACAGCAGTCTCCTTCATGTTTTTCTGTACTCATGGAGCTCTTTGGAACTTGTTCCTGGGAGTGGAATGCAGACTAATAAAATTCCAGAGTACATGTGGTTTATAAATAAATTAAAGTACTCTCATGTGAAACACTTAGAAGGGTATTTGTGAACACTAACTGTAGGCATGCACAGATATATACCCTTACTTATCATCTCTTGTTGACTTTAAACAATTCATCCACCCACTTGTATACATGTGTAAAACACTTTCTCTGTTCACATCATGCATTGCTCTGCATTTTAGCAAACACCATTTAGAATTCCATTGCCAGATACTTCCAGAGCCACATAAGCAAGAAAATTCCTACAGTACACTCCAACTTCTCCTAAAAATTTTACAGCTTTCAGGTAGGGAGACATGTGTAACTTTCCCTGCCCTATGTTCAGTTTTAAGAGTAAAACACAGCTAAAAAAATTCACTTATCCAATCCCAGTCAAATGTATACAATTACATCTGTACAGATCTTTCAAAGAAGGAACAAAGCCTGTCATTTAGGGAATGCTATATACCTCATCTTCTAATAGCTATCCCACAAAAACTTCAGTCTTATAAGACAGTTTATGGCTTTAGAAATGTAAAAAAAAAACACACCTCAAATTGCAGATACAATAATCACTGAGTGATAAACAGATGTTTTTAATGCACTAATATTGGACAAAGAGAGCCAGTATTCCTCTCATAGAAAACTCTCTTCTTTTTGGTGCCAAATTTGTGCCAAAGCTAGGTTTTTTGTTTGGTTGGATTTTGACTGTTCCAAGTCAGAAATGTCAAATGATCAGTATACTTGATCTGATTTTCTAAATATGTTTATAGTTTCTATTCCATCGGATTTTTGTGATCCTGTTGCAGGGCAATAGGTAGAGCAGAATGAACCTCTGGACCTGGGAGACTGATGAACTGTACATGTGCCCCACTGTGCAGGTTGTAAGCCAGGCAGGTTTCAGGGCATAGAGGAAAAGATAAATCCCATGAATGTTTACTCAGGATTTGTGCAAAGAGAGCTGGATCTTTATAAGGAGTAGTGGGCTCTAACCTGGGTTGTTCAACACACCTTACTCCATCTTCAAAGGTAAGGATTTTTTCAGATACAGTGGAAGGACACAAAATCTCATCTCCCACTGCAGAGCACTGTACATCTCAGTCTGCTGCTGGCTGTATTTCTGCCTCAGATTTACTACTGTTTCTTAAGCAGATACTTCTCTGTTTAGATTTTTTTTCTCATTTGGCTTTGATCCCATCATCAGGAGTTTCCATTTTCAGTCTGTGGAAGAAGACTGCCACAAAATATGTTCAGTTTTTAGAACACATTGAATGTTGAGCTTGTCAGATGGAATAATGTGGCTTCAATAGTTTCAATAGATGCTATAAATACCACTTATAAAATAAGCTGCTCTTATTTCAAAAGTTTGTTTGAAAAATGCCTATGATTTACTGGCACTAAAAATAAAATTAATGTAGATTTACGATTTCAAACCAAAATGGACTTTTGCCTGTTCCTTTCTGCAACAGGGTAACTGTAAGATTATGGAATTTTATTCACTGCAGAAACAGATGACAAAACAAGATGTACAAAGCAACCAACTAGAAGATGGCTTTTTAAGTGCTGACTTGAAGTGAGTTTGGAAACTTCCCCAGTGAAAAATGATGGCCAGAGGCCAGAAGCACAGCTCATCAAGAGAGGTGGGAATCAGATTGTAGAATGAAATAAAACACATTAAATTTCTTGTGGAATGAAGTCCTGAACCTTAGAGGATTGCTTCTATCCCTGTGTTAATTTTGGAGTTGTCACAATGCTTTATTATAATTTGGATTTTTTTTCATAAATACAAAATAGTAAATATTAAATGCTTAGAACAAAATCCAATTGTTACAGAAGAAAACTGCAGGAGCAGTGACATCCAAATAAAGTATCTTGCTTTAGTTGAATCAGCATGTTTTGACACAACATAAGTCAGTGAGGAAGCTTCACATCTTATGTCACTATACTAGGAATCATTTTTGTCTTTTGTACCCTAAAAGCCAGAAAGTACAAATGTGACCTCCTATTTAACATTTCTCTTTTTTTTTTTTTTCTGGATCAGACTACTCAGAAACCTTTGTATCTGTGAACAGCAAATTCCAAAAGAAGTTTTTTCACTCTATTTAATAAATTGATTTCTACTTCAGCTGAAAATAACTTTTGAAAGTCAATCTCTCTAGGCTTTTGAAAGGTCTTCCATCACTGAACTCTTACTGATATCACTAACAGAAGAGCAAATTGATGCAGAAGGCAACATTCCCTTGGCAATACTAAGCCTGTTGGTCTTATTGTTACCTTGGCCTCCCAAATGCAATGATTTTTGTATTAGTGAGTTGTCCTGTATCAGCTATAAGAAGTAATTGCTCCCAGAACAGTTAAGGTGTTCTACAGCAAATATCATTTTGTAGTTATGGATGCTTCCAGTAGCTGAAATCCTGTTTGTAAAAGGCAAGGCAGCTCTCATTATCTGCAAATAAGATACATTTATCCTCTCTTTGCATATTAATCTGAACGGTGGATAGAAAATATATAATCTCTATTATATGGAAAAAAAAAAGAGTTGTCACTTGAACTTGAGTTCTCATTTCTAGGTAAAGCTCATCAATTCAATTAAAGAAATCAAACTGGAAAATGAGGATTCAGGGTGCACTCCCTATCCACTGAAGTCATTGGCACATATTCCATTGCTGTTCGAGTGCACACAAAAAGACATCATCTAGCACAATTTGTATTGTATTTAACTGTCCCAGATGAATGAGTAACAATGAATGGCTTGAGTCCCTGGCTTAGTCAGTTCTGAGGTAATGTCCAAAACTAGCTTGTTCTTCTTGCATATCCATAGATAATTAAAGAACAGCTATATCAAATGTAGTCATCATGAAAAACTTGGGGATGGAATCTACAGGACCTACATGGCTAAGTGGATGAATCTGGCTATGCATCTTGACAAAAAACATGGGTTGCAGATACTTATATAAGTTCTCATCACCTCTAAGACTGTGAAGTACTTCCAGCTCTGGGCATCTGGCCTAAGTTATCTAGACTGGGAGTTGCAGCAAACTTTGAATGTGTAGCTGTCACAGAACCTATGCTAAGTGGGTTATTACACCTCCACCCTTAGTAAAACTGACTTCAGTATTTACACATCTTCTTTCTCCTGATCAAAATCAAAAGAAACACCCTTTTAAAACTGCATGGACATAATTGAATCCATCTTGCAGCATGACTTATGAATTGCTTTGTTGACACAAGGCAAATACACATCAAATACTCTGTCCCTGAACAGAGGCAATGCTAATTAAGCAACAAGAAGTCCAGGTATAGAGCCCTTAGCTAGTTTTTTTGTAAGTACCACATTTAACCTGGTTCAGACATTAGTCTCTGTGCATTCTTGGGTGTTTTGAGCAACTACTGTAAGTGGCTTGAGCAGAAGTATTTTTAATTTTTTTTTAATACTCAAATTAAAAGCTCTTTGAAACACTTTTAGATCTTTCAGTAGAACCATCAGCCACAGATATTCACTGCCTAAAAAAGAAGAAAGTCTTAAGTTTTCAAAGCCCAGAGATACATTCACCAAGAGGGGACCTAGTTTAAAATTTTTTATCCGTGTTTTTTTTCACCTCCTTTTCTTAGTATCTCTTATTAAAGAGGTATTTTGACTACTATAATTTACGCACCTACACGAAATTTTTGAAAGCTAGCTATAAGAAGTTCTACTTGAAAATTCCAAGTTCTTCAGGTTTTTTTTTCATGCTATGACATTTTAACTTGATCTTCAATGATAAAATAAGGCCAGCATCAAAGTACAATTTGCTTATCATACTTCTACACCAACACTGATATTTCTATTCCTTCTTCCAAATATTTCACTCATTTTTTTTTCTGTTGAAAATGTTAATAAACCTTTAGTAACTCACTACTGTCAGCTTTTTACCATTCCTTGTCTGCTGTGTCATTTTTAATGCAGAACTGCAGAAACAGCATGAACAATGCATCACATAAGCTAGTCATAGTGTTATAATCTCCTGGTTACTTATTAATACAATCCATCAATAATTTAAATTTCTTAGCTTTGTTTTCATTGTAGTTACTGTAGGATTTTGACTTTTCTTTTGGTGAAAACCTTTGTAATTTTTTCTGGGAAAGAAATACAGCTTCACTTGTCATTGCATCCAAAAACTGGATTTCACAAATGCTCTGAGCATGAAGTACATTGGTCATTAATAATGCTTTAGCATTTATTTTAGCAGGGAGCAGGATGACAACTTGAGGCTTGTTCAGGCAGAAATGGATGGAATACAAAGTGTTCTTCCTCACTTCATGTCACATATAAATTATTAACATTCCTAAAAATTTCTCTCCCCCTCAGTCACCTCCTGTTATGCATGAAGAGCCATATTTTTCCCTAATGCTTTCTTTTTATATACAGTCCACAGTAAGGGACTTATCTGACAAAACAGAGGAATTGTGCCAGCAAAATTGCAAGTATTATAAAGTTCCTTCATTTGAAAAAAGACCCAAGTTCTCCAATCTTTTCTATATTGTTGATTCCAGTAAACAAATCAGGATGCAATTCAGGAAGTAAAAACCATGCCCTAATCATGAACTTTCATCTAAATCATAAGCTACTCTGTCCTGCTCCCTTCTCTTTATGCCCACCTCCTCCAAAAAAACAAAACCTGAATGGAAAGGTATATTACTGTTTCTCCATCATCAGCAGACACTTGTGGTAAGCGCTGGTAGCATGTGCAATGTTACTCTTGACATCCTGTGTGTGGACAGATGTTAACCTAGTACTGGATGTCAGTTACTTCTGTCCTCCAAGTGACATCTATGTAGCTGAGCAGATACCTCCTGTAGGATAAGGGTTTCCAAGCTGGCAGTATACCCAGTGGCACTTGCAAAACACGGTGTAAAAACCATTTGCCATAGCACTGTCAGTGCACTTCTGTGCACTGTCTTCCATGCTTAGTTCAGTGGTGTGTTAAGGTCAGTGCCTTACCTGACCTGGAATTTCCCCTACTGCTGTTGAAGTGGCAGTGCTAATTTTATGCAATGCAGTTAAGCAGACAGTTTGAAATGGGACTCAGAAACCCAGGAATCAATCTTCATGTAGTTCAAGAATACAAATTATAAAAAGTGCCATCATCGGAGGCTTGGATGGGTAATATGGAAACTTCTACAGAGCCAGAACTGCAGCTAGAACTAGGCTCAGGTGTATCCACCAAAGTTAAGGAAATCCTGTATTGGATCATTCCCTCTAAAACTTTGTTTTCTATTGGGCAGCATACCACTCAGAACCTAAAGCAATACCCCCCAAGATGTTTTTGGTGTTCTGCTGTGATCGGGGTTCACACTGCACGGCGGCTCAGGGCAGAAGGAAACTCCCTGTGTGCCAGCCATGATGGTATCTGCAGTAACACTTCTCATTTTGTGGGTTTCCTATCAACAGCTAGCAGTTGCCCACTGGCCTCAGAACACACCTCACCAATACCCAGCCCCATGCCACCACATGAATACTGCTGCTTATCTCAGCAGCAACGGCAGCTGGTTTCCCAATCCAGCTGCAATCAAATGGTTTGCTGATCAGGTGTTATAGTCATAAATATGGCAGTTAAGCCTGACAGACACTGCAGGTGCTGCTCCTTTTTTCCTGTGCCATAGGGCAAGGTGATTTTTCCCTCCAAACACTGTGGATCACCATGTCTCCATTCTGCTTTCTTTACTTAATGCTGCTTCCTTCTTCCCCTGTTTGCCTTTCCTCTTGTTCCATAACAACCGGAGTTATTCCTTTACACTTTTCTTCAGCTGTTCTTGTTCCATGAAAGATTCCTGTAGGATTGAATATATCTCTCTCAGTTTGTCATTAAAGGGTGAGCAATTAGTTTCCTGAACAGTCTGATCTTTAAATAAGAAGCCCTTATTGTCGCCTTTGAAGTCGAGCATGGAGATCAGATTTTCTTGCCTGACTAAAATTTGTCTATCATTTTTGGTTTCACATAAAATGTGTGAATATTTCTGTACTACTTTTCTGTCCAGGTTCACAGCTTGCAGGCAGGAAACTGTATTTTTTTCTCTGCTATAGCCTGAGGGCTCTAGACCAGGCCGCAGATAATTCACAGCCTTTCCTTGTCTTTGAGCAAGATAACAAAATCTTTTGGTTCTTAGTTTTTTATCTTTCATATATGTCCTCCAATTTGTTTTGTAAATAGGTTCTGATCCTATTTCATGTGTCTACAGAAGCATGTGCAAATTACTTGAGATGACCACTGAAGTTTTCTTGCAAGTCTTTCCTTAGCAACAGGTAATTTGAACCCAGAAAAACAGCCTGAATTTCAAAGAGAGTGAGTAAGGACCTGTGTGTGCAGGCTATATACATGAAGTCTTTTGTCTTTCATAAGCTCACACAATAGTTTCAGGCAGAATTGCAATAAAATCATATTCCAAATAAAATTATCATCTATTTTATAGGTATAGTTGCAGATATTTTCTACAACTGTGTCTGTACCAGCATGGCTGGGAACAATTTTTAATACATGCCTCTGTCTACCCTTTTTAATCCCGTGCCAAGACAAGACACGTGAAGAACGTGTCTTTTATGAAGACAGCTCCTTTTCTTTTATCTTCCAGTTCCTACAGCATACTTCATGCTGTGCTACTGGTAGATGCCAAACTCTGGCATTTTTTGGAGTGTTCCCTTGCAATTTACTTGGTGGCATGGCATGCTTGAATGATAAGCATGATATGCCTATCCTCCAGCCATGTACAGAGTGAACTCAAGCAGGCTGCCAAGATATTGGATATATTACAACCATCATGCTACAGCATTTATCAACCTCCTGCTTGCAATGATAGCATGATGGGACTTGCTACAGATCTGTGGTACACACTAACTAAAAACAAGTTGCTGTTAGTTACTCAGATTCTCTCAGGGAATCCCAATCTCTGCAAGTTCCTTTATCTGCTCTTAGGAAATGTCTGAATCCATTCTCCTCTGAAGAAATCACCCCCAGAATTCAACCCACAACAAAAATCTAGTTGCAATCCACTAGCACCTTTGGTCTTTGGTGAAAATAAAGTCTGCTTCTTTAAAGAGCTGCAGAACATCTCTGTATCTGTATCTCCTCTGTAACAAACAAGTCTTTAAGATATGAATGCTGTACAATACCTCCTTTCTCTCTTAAATATCAACTGTAAATATCCAGTTTGAGAAGACTAAAATTTCAGAGTAATGGTCTGAAATCTGTAACATCCCATGTATTTTCCTATCCATACAGAAAAATAGTTCTTTGTGGTTTGTCCCACTAAGTTCTTAGAAAGCCACAACAAGGTAGGAATATTGTTTAAACATATTTTTAATCTAGGAATAGTATGAAACAATAAAAAAAACACAAAAAACTGTAGAAACTCATTACAGTTTAGGATCAAACTTTACCATATGCATTTCACTAGGAACTCCTTTCCCCTTTTTCTCCTTTGCTGCTGCAGGCTGCTTCCTAGGAGGCTAATGAGCTGCATGTGACCATGCCCTTTGCTGGCTGACCTTTGTCTCTCCAGCCTGTAGCCCCAAAACCTTTCACCCTGGTTGTGACCCGGCAATAGACCTTGCCACATGATGTTAACTCATCATCCCTATCTTGTATTTTAAATCCTATTATTAGCTAACAGCATTAGAACCAACAGCAAATGAACTATAGATTCGCTTTTAACTAATATCTGTATTTTTATAGCCAAAAGTTTGATTATCCATGGACTTAGAAAATGCAACGGTTGCAGCTGCAGCTGAGAAATCAGTTAATGAGTCGTAATAATATATTGGTGGGAAAGATTCCTGTTGCTTGTGCTTTGGTAGACATTGTCATGAGATATTATGATATCCTTCCTAAGTCACATATGGTAGCCATAATGTACTGGAACAGAGCTGTATCTATATTGGTCATCCTTTGTGCTTGACAGCACTCAAGGTGGCACCAAATTATTCTTCTGATCTTATAGATTCCTGTGGAGCTGCTTCTCTCTGTTGATTTAAGACATGTGAGAAGAGTTTCTCTTGAAGCAGTATTGTCAGACAGCATATGGAAGTTGGACTCAGTGTAGCTCAGCTTTACCCGATGGAATCAGATTCACTGAGGGATTATTGAAAAACCTTAAGTATCTGAGTTGCAGGTGTTTGAGCTTTGTATACGTGTTATGAATACATATGGCCAGCCAGCTTCCTTCACAGAGAGTGAAGGCTGCCACATTCCTTCAAAAGACAACCTCTAGAATAACACATAGTCTTGAAAATATCTCAAGTTAATATTTTCAGAAAATAGAAGTGATATATATATGGTGCACCCTCTGATGAAGCATATGTTTGAGCAAACCTTACTGCATTTCAGAGGTCATCTGTGACAAATAATAGGTATGCACAGAAGGCCTTCAATATATTTCAGAGTAGGAAGGTGTTTGAATAAGGTCAAATTTTTAGCTCAGAAAATGCGTAAGTTGAAAAACTGCAAACTTGTCAGCAATCCATGTTTGCTCTTTCACATGAGGTGTGTTGGGAAATTTAACTAAAATATGTTGAGATTGCTGATATAAAGTGGGATTTATAGAAAATCTTCCACACTGCATTAGTTGGAAAAAACAGGACATACTATTGTCAGTCACTGACAACCTGTGGATAACCAGATATAGTTTATTAGAATCCCAAGGCAGCCTCAGCCTTTTACCAATGCTAGTCAGTTCAGAGCATGGTCCTACATAGCACAGTGCACAGTAGGCATCTTCAGCTACATCTTAATTTATTAGGCATCTCTTAATATATTTTAGCATTGCTTGAACAATGTGTGTTAAAACTAGCTCCTCCAACAAACCAAGTTCACTGTATGTGAATCTTCCTTTCTTAGAAAATACAAAAACATCTTCAAAACAGGAAGGGAGGTTAGAACTTTGCAGCAGAATTAGTTTGGAAGATTAGTGAGGAGAAAGACCTTTGTTGGGGGAAGATCAAGCAAGTGGCTACAATGTGAAGGATGTGACTCAGAACTCAAGTTCAACAAGAACTATGAACTAAAGGATGTTACAGGATCTAATAGCTTATCTATAATGAAAATGAATTCACAAAGAAAAACAAACCAAAAAACCAAAAAAACCCCAACAAAAACCAAACAAAACCCTGGAGAATGTGAGATAATGGGAATAATGCCTGATTACATATATTATGTATTCTGACAATTACCAGCTGTTACTGGTGCGTGATCATATATATTATATATTCTGTCTGTTACCAGCTGTTACTGGTGAACCTGGTAACAAATTTTACTAGAACTGGTCAGAAATGTCCAAATTGGCCTTCTTTTTCTGTTAAAAAACATGAACTAAATAGCATGAAATCAGCTCACAGGAAAATACTAACCTGGGAATCTGGAACAGACTGAGAACATTTCCTGCAAGGAGAGCTGCCAAGATTGGCTGCCAGACAAACTTCTATCAGGGGTTTGCCAGTTTGCTCAGCTGTATGCTTGGCATATGCCTATAATGCATCCTCAAGTTTGTGACCTAACATTTAATGGTTGGCACCCCTGAAAGCTCCTGTCCTGCGTGTTGCCCTAGAAATTAGCTATCCAGGAGGGTTTTCAGCTTTGTTAAGTCTAAGTAGCAGAGTAGCACTTAAGAACTGTGGTTACTTCTGTTGTTGTTGGGAGTTTGATTGAAATATCTGAAATGAAATCTCATTTCAAAATTGAGTTCGGTATGAATTTTCCAATTCCAAAGAAATGTTGAAACTTCTGAAGACGTTTTGGGGCAACATGTAATATCATTCTCTACCAATTTTGTAGTACCTAATGGAGAAGAAATTCTTACTTTTCTCAGCTCTAGCAGCTTTATAACAGAAAGAAAAACAGTCCCCCAGTCACTTGCTCCAGCAAAGAAATGGAGTTGTATTAAAAGATAAACTTGTCAGGGTTAGCAACTCAGGCCATGCTTGACTTCACATAGCTTGCCTTATGGTGTTGTGTTTCAGCTTTCCCCTTTTTTTTTCCTTAACACGCATTGGTCATGTCAGATTAAAAGCTCTCCTGAAAAGAGAATGCATAGCAATTGGCCAGCAATTAGCAAACAGAAGAGAAGACAAAGGACCAGAGGGGAGAAAATGGGAATTTTTAGGTAATTTAGAGTAAATATAGGCCATAAATTGAAGCTGCTTTTGAAAGGATGGTCTCTCAAGCTCAAGCTAAAACTTTCATTACCAGCTGGTACATCTTTTAAGTTCTAAGCACAACTTTCTTTCCAAGATTTGCTGAAGTAAACTTAGAGATAAAAAGGCAAGGAAATTTTGAACTGCTGAACTGTTCTGGATTGGAAGAGGAAAGGGATAAATATTATCACCAAATTAGTTACAAAAAAATGCCCTGACAAAACAAGAAGAATTTCTACATAGAGAACCTTTAAATAAAGAAGAAAAGCAAGTGAAATGCTAAGTTAAACTAAATACAACTAGAACTCCCTCACTGAAAGATGTCATATAATCAGTCATAATATCCTATTTTGATTAGGATAGCCAAAAACTTGTATTTCTGTGTGGTGAAACCATACAATCCATCTCAGACATGCTATGTGCTGATGTTGTGCTTTAACAATGAGGACAGCTGATTACTCATGAATGCATGAAGATTTCTGATACATTAATGTAAAGTTGTTTACCTGATTGCATGTTCATTGAGGATCAAGAGTCTTGGACAAATGCCCCTCTCACTAACATTCAGGCTTTGTCATACAGATTGTTAGCAATACAAATGTTGCAAAGGGGATGCACTCCAAGAGCTGT
Source organism: Cisticola juncidis (assembly GCA_013400215.1). Lineage (NCBI taxonomy): Eukaryota > Metazoa > Chordata > Aves > Passeriformes > Cisticolidae > Cisticola > Cisticola juncidis. The sequence continues at coordinate 338,840 of VXBR01010539.1, forward strand.
GCAATTGCCTTCTTCATCTGGAACCCAATCTGAACAAAATACTGTGGGACTAATTCACCCGATTTCCACTTGTCCAAACATAAAGAAGAACACAGTGGAAAGTGTCGTATGCATTGCTTTAGTGACGTGTATTTCTCATAAGGAAAATGCAAAGTAATTAGACTTATGGTTGAAAAAGAAAACAGAGATTTCAGGAAGCAGATATTTCTGCTGTCCCTGATACATTGAAGAGTCTTTCTAAGAAGCTGTGGGAGTTTGTTAAAAAATAAGATAATTGTTTCATGTTAAGAGAGTAATTCAGATGCTCATCTCTTTCATAATATCAACGCGGATAATGCTGAGAATTAAAGCATGAAGTTGCCAGCATTATAAATGTTTGCAATCTTGATTATTTTCATGTACTCCCATTGTCTAGGAAAATAGATTTGCTCTATATTCCCTCTGCAAGAATTTTTCTGCTCTGTGTCACTCACTCATACTGAAAACAGAAATGTGTTGCCCAACTTGATGGAGAACTACATCCATATTCTTGTATTTTGTGCTCTCAATCAGAGAGAGAAAAAAAACGGTTAGAGCTGTTACCATTTCTCGTGTTCTATTGTTTTCAGCTTTGAGGAAAACAAATCCAGTATCAGTGTACACAGATGAAATAATGTTCACAGCTTAAAAAATACTTTTGCTTGCTGTTGTAGTCAGCTACTGAACACTGCTCTAGGACAGTGCAAATATAGGCTTTGTGTCATATCATTGGCTTTCAAGACACGAGTATAGGATTCCTCATAGTGTTAAAGCCTTTCACGGTAAATGTCTGTGCTATAAATTTTGATGTACTTCCCAGCTGAATGGATGCTTTGAGTGGAGACAGACTGGCTGGAGCTAAAGTAGTTAGGTTTGATTTACCTCTTCTTTATTATTCAGTTCTATCGAGAATTTGGAGGAGTGATATCAAGGCATTTTGATTGACTTCACTTTGTAGATTGAAATAAAGTGTTTGCTATTTAACCTTGGCCAATACCATACAACCTTGTAATGATATTATCAGGATGATGTAATGTGTAGATTTGTAAGACAGATAATGAAACCTGATGTTTGCAAATAAATCCATTGACAGATGAGTTTTTCCTAATAGTCGTTCAGTGTGGGTTTTTGTGCAAGCCTTTACGGGGTTTCCAGAATTAGAGAAGTACTTGTGAAGAGTCTCTGTATGTGCTATTTCTTAAGCACTATTTATATTTAGTTTGGTTTGTAAAGGTTGGTTTGCATATGTTGGCCATATTCATGCAGTGCATTTCATCTGCTGCTTTTTCTAGAGCTAAAACTGTTCTTGCTCTCCAGCATGTGCAGAATATTCCTCCTTGCTACAAATTTTCAGCTGCAGTGGTAGTGAGATAGCTATTAGTGTGCCTAAAATGAGTGATGTAAAAGAATTGATCAATTTCCTAAGTTTTGTTATGACACTCAATATGTTTCTTCATAAATATCCATGTACTTCTGATATTTCTTCTGAGATGGCACAGTAGGTATTTGTGGAGTCAAGTAATTCCCTCATCAGTTCTATCTATCTATCTATCTTTCTGTCTATCTATCTATCTATCTATCTGTCTATCTATCTGTCTATCTAATCTATCTAATCTCTCTCTCTCTCTCTCTCTCTCTCTCTCTCTCTCTCTCTATCTATCTGTCTTTCTGTCTATCTATCTATCATCTATCTATCTATCTATCTATCTATCTATCTATCTATCTATCTATCTATCCATCCATCTAGTCTCCTCAGTAAAAAACAGAGTATGAGTTCTCTTTACTTCTGGAATCGAACAATGATATCAGGGTTACTTTCCAGCTGATTATTTATGGGATTCATTAACAGTTTTTAAGTCATTAATTCTGTGCAGAACTCCTGTGTTCTGCTGCAAATTATAAGTGGCTTTTAAAGGACTGTCAATACTGACAGTTTAAAGTACCATGCAATAAAAAGGGCAAGCACTGGTGGGAAAAAGAAAAAAAAAGACAGATGTGCAGCCATCCTGAGAAAGATCAGGGGTCTTAAAGTTGAGTAAGTCCTTGCCAGCAATATTTCAGAGGGTGGTGCAATAGTTATGTGTGAATCCCTAGAGGCCTTCTGAATGGGAATGCCTGTCAACTGTGGCAGCTATAAGTTGCAGTCCTCCAAGCACATATTTGGTCCTCTGCATACTTGTCATGCAGACTGGTGGCCCAAGGTTAAGCCAGAATTAGGATATTTATATCCTGAATATTACTGTCACTAACCCACACCAGGGTTAGACAGAGTTGAGCTGTATTTGGCCATTGCATTACACTCTGCGCACTCAAGGGAAATTCCCAAAAAGAGGAGGGGAAGGGCTGAGTGGTATCAGCTGTTACCATGCAGCAAAGGGACAATTAAACACTCTGTGTGTACATTTCTTGTTAGTGTCTGTGTATGCAGAAATCTGACCAGCTCTCACAGACATATCTGTGTTACTGTGCACCGTACCATGCTGTTCTTGCTCAGACAAAACTGTCAGCAGCTGAAGGTGGAGTGTGATCCTGTGCTCCAAGGCCTTACATTTTGATCTCCATATCCTAGAAATTAACCAGTCTAAACAAGGTGAAATATAGAATCCTTGCAGCCTTTTATCAAAATAGAACTCTATAAATGAATCCCAGTTTATTCTTTTCCATCTCTGTTGATTTTCTCAGACCAACCCTTCCCATAGACAGACAAAAATGCTTAGCATTCAGCTGAAGAGCTATATCAGGCTCCAGCTGAATTTGAAATAGTTGCAACATTTAAGCATCCAGGTCTTTCAGAAAAGAAATCCTAAGAGTGTGTGGAAAACAGGCCCTGCAGAGTGAAGTTGCAACAGGAGATTTAGTCAGTCTCACATGTCCTGAAGATTCATACTTGGGTTTTTATTCCAAATGAAGAAGAAGTCTACATACAATTGGAAGGTTATAGAGTAAAACCACATATAGCCCACTGAGTTATCAAGAGTGTGGTTCCCATTCATTTGTTGTAATGGATGGGAATTCCCTTTGAAGTTCTAGTATTGCAAGTTCTAAATTATTTGCTTTAAGTGGCTGGCTCTGTGTTTTGAATGCTGTATTTAATGGCAGGTATTCTTATTATGGTACCTAGGGGNAAAAAAAAAAAAAAGAAGATGAAGAAGAAGAAGAAGAAGAAGAAGAAGCAGTTGTGCCTTTTCTGTAAAAGAGAAAACCATGCAGCCAAGTTCAATATTCACCCAGGCAGCCCAGGACAGAGTGGGGAAGATGAAGAGGAGAGACCTCACAGATGTAACTCCACAGATGTAAAATCAAGAGCTGTGCTCCTGACCACATCCTTTGAAGTGGTTTCTAAACCAAATCAGTTTGAAGGAGCCTGGGAACATCTTTCATCATCTGTCTCCTTGCTGCCCTTCCTTGATTTGTGTCAATGAGTTTGAGGGTGAGGGCTGAAAAAGGCTTGCCAGTGCGGCACTCCTTGTTCTGTCCCTCAGGCAGAATTCAGGGAAACACACGCAGTGAATTGTCTTTACTTCTAAGCATTTTTCAGGTGAGACTAATATAACCACCTGTCCCATGGCTATATGCAGGACATGGAACATATGTGTTGCAACTGACATAGTTTTGTATGGGCAAAGAGCCAGCACCCAGTATAATTTAAATATCCTGGGCACAGTGCTAATCACTAGCTTGTCTCTGAGAAGACTTCTGATATTTCTAGCTAGTTCTTGTTACAAAACTGATTTGTAAATCTAAGGTGGTCTGGTTCTATGAAATAGAATGTGAGTATAATTTACTTAACTTTGCCTTTTTTCCATGATTTTATGAATTATTATTTCAAAAATAATAACAATTGTCCAAGAAGGCACTTGTTCTCATTTATTTTTGTGCTTTTGAATGACTTCAAATATGTCTTGGAATTACCAAACCATGGAGATGTAGAAGAAAAAAGCTAAACTATGACTCTATCATAACATGACTATTTGGATTTTGTTGGACTATTCTGCTTGTTTTATAAACCCTTTTTTTCTTCAATGTCATGCTTTTTAATATCCATACATAATTATTCCATGTCAATAGCTGAGGTAATTTTTCTAAGTCCCAGTCTGTTGCCCATATGCATGACAACCATACTGCTAGTAGGAGGAAAAGCATGGCATCATATTGAGCCACTAAGTACATAATTTCTAGTTCCCCATCACATTCCACAGCAGTGTCAGTGTTCTACTTAGTGAGTATTTTTGCATGCATGCCTTTGTAAATCTGGCACTACAAGTTTCGGAGGCAATTGTTATTGTACTTTCAAAAATCTGCTCTAAACGTCAGAAGTTCCTCAATATATGTTCCAAAATCTACTCTGTATGTCAGAAGGTCCTCAAGTTAATGATAATTAGACACCATTTTGACAGTTCTCACAGTTTAACATATCTCTTAAGGAGCCAATGACTACATCATGATCTCATCTTACACTAAAAAATACAAAAAAAACACCAAAACTACTCCACAAACTGGCCTACTGAACAAAATATGAAATAGGAACTGCAAATTCAAGCATCTTTAGGTAAACAAGCAGCCCTTTACATGCATTTTTATTTAATTCTCATTGTTTTTACCAAAACCTTCAGCTTGTTGTGATCAGGAATTTTTTCCTCTCTTTTCCTTTTTCTTCTTATTTGATCACTCAAGTTTGGCAACAGAATCAGAGAACCACAGAATCATTTAGGTTGTAAAAGACCTCTGGGATTATCAAGTCCCACCTTTAAAGATACCACCCTCTTGACTAGACCATGGCACTAAGTGCCAGCTTGGTTCTTTCTTGATCACCTCCAAGGACAGTAACTCCACCATTTGGATGGCAGTCCATTCCAGTGCTTAACAACCTGGTGCAGGAAGAAATTCTTACTGATGTCCAGCCTGAACCTCCCCTGGTGCAGCTTGAGGTGGTGTCCTCTTGTCCTGCCACTGCCTAGGAGAAGAGACTGAGCCCCCCAGCTACAATTCCCATTCAGGCAGTTGTAGAGAGTGATAAGGTCACTACTGAGCCTCCTTTTCTCCAGGCTCCCTCAGGCTGCTCATAAGATTTGTTCTCCAGACCCTTCAACTCAACAGAGTTCTACTACCTCAATGTCCTTGTAGTGAGGGCCCAGAGCTGGACACAGTACTTAAGGTACAGCCTCACCAGTGCAAACACATAATGCTACTCCACAAGAAGAAATTATAAATCCATTCCAGCTCTCTAGTTTTAGAAGTGAAAAAATCATCATCGATCATCCAGTGGTTAAATTTAAATGCCCAGATCATTTTTGCATAAGCATGTTTCTGGAACCGTTTGCATTCTTACTGTCTAAGATTCATTACTTTGTTATGTATTTCATGGGGAGACAGAAGGTGATGATTACAGATGGATTTTGGTAAGTAGAAGTGTTTCTGCAACAGAAGATACAATATATACTTAAAGTAAGAACAGTTTTCCCTTCAAAGAGAAATGCAGAAGGTTTAAAAAGTCTCAATACATAAATTTAATTTTCTGTTTACAAAGTACATCTATATTTGTCATATTCATATATGCTAATGTCAGGTAGTACCATTTTCCTTGGAATGGGATTTTCAGTTAAAGTGAGATTGTTTAACTGTGGGCAGTTCTGAAACCAAGAAAAATACTACAGTCATTCTCCTTTGGCAAAGTGACCTCTCAGTGCTGTGGCTTTAGAAATGCTGTCATAGAGGTTGTGTTGTTTAGTGTGGAAGAAGTAATACATCCAAATTTTCTCTGCATTAGGCAAAGCAACTCCATGAAGTTTTTAGCAAGTCTCATGTCAGTCATCAGAAAGAACAGAATAAGGATGAAGAATCAACGGTAGGGGCAAAGAAAGGTTTTACAAATTTACTGTAAGATTTTCACATTTAGAAAGTTAAACTTCAAGAGATCTTTCTGAAATTCCTTTAATATATTGTTAGTCTAAACTGGATATTTTTCAGAATGTCCTTCATATTTTTGGTGCTGACTCAGATGTAAAAAGATCCAAAGGAATGATATGCGGCTAGTAATAAAAATTATGTGATCTGCAATAGACTTTTTTTTGGCACAACTGTTCAGGATTTTCTGTGTGTGGAAAATCCAGAGAGTACTTTTCAGAACACAGTAAATCAATCCAAGCTAAAATTTCTTAGCACCTCATGCCATCAGAAATGCTGTAATAAAACTACTCCACTTTTTTAGAAGAAAAATAGGGGGGTTTGTACTTGAATTATGAAGAATTTGACCTGTTGTGACTATAACAAAAAGATCAGTTGAAATTTACTTGTTAGAAATAACAGCTTAGTATGGAGTTGAGTAAAGAAGAGCTATAGGCATGAAATATGATGCAGTGATAAATGAAGGCAAACACACTACTGGTGTGTATTGGAAGTACCTCCATCAGAAATGGAATAATGGCACAGTCAGACCCCTCTGCTTGGCACTTGTGAGACCTCATCTGGGGCACTGCACCCAGGTCTGGGGCCCTGTGGGATGATGGCCAAAGATGCAGCAAAGGCCAAGGCTTCCTACCTGTGTCCTACACTGTGTACCTGCTGCCTTCTCTTTGTGGTGGAAAGCTGCCTAACACACGGCAAGAAAGGATGGATTGGCTGAAGGAGGAGGTCCTGTGGAAATAGGATGGGCAGTGGCTCTGATGAACTGCAGAGAATGCAACAAAATCCTGTGATTGGAACTTCTAAGGGCATTGCAGCCAAAAATGTAACTTTTAGAATCATAGAGTCTTAGAATGACTAAGCTGGAAAAGATCTCCAAGATCATCCAGACCCATTGACTAATCATCACTGTGCCAACTAAACCATAGCACTAAGTGCCATGTCTGGCTGTTTCTTGAGCACTTCCAGGGACAGTGACTCCAGCACTTCCATGGACAATTTGTTCCAGTGCTTGTCAACCCACTAAGTGAAGAAATTCTTCTTGGTGTCCAAACTGAACTTTCCATGGTGGAGCTTGAGGCAATTTTCTCTTGCCCTGATTAATGGTAATTTATATATTAAAACACATGTCCTGTAAGGACTAGTAAGTATAATGAAGTACATGCTACCATGTGTATGACCATGTTACTCAGACTGTCTGCTTAGATCATGCTGTATGTAACAGAGAAGGAGAGGATGAGATTGGGTGGTATATAAGGAAGGTAGGAATTTCACCTAAGTTAGGAGAAAAGCCCAAAATCACCTTACAGACAGCTGACTGGCTACCTTCCTCTCCCTCCTCCCATGGAGAAACACCTTCTTGCTTCTGAGTAGGATGGTTGTTACTATTACTCAGCTTAGCAGAACATTATTGTTATTAGGGCTCTATTGCAGCTCGTACATTCAGCATTGACAATGCTGAATCTGTATGTCTGTTGCTTCAATAAACCACAGTATTTGTGAACCTGTGATAGCAAAGTTCCTACTGAAGTGCTGGACCCAAATTAACCAAAGTTGGTTAGTTGCACCATCCATGTGTCTATGATACCACAAGTTCTTACTGAACATGGTGAGACTTCTAGTGCCAAATGGGTTATAATCAGGGATTAAACCTAGCCACACCAAGCCTCTTTGATCTCTGAGGACCAGGTGAAATGCAAGGGGATTTATTTCCTGGCCAAATTGCTTAAGTTTAATGCAACAGGCCCTTAACATACAAAGGGAATGGACTAATTGAAGCAGGTCTAGAGGAGGGCATCAAGATCATCAAAAGGATTGAGACTTCTCCTATGAAGACAGACTAAGAGATTTGAGCTTATTCAGACTGGAAAAGAAAAAGCTTTTGGTGACACCTCTCATCAGCCTTTCCTAAAGGAGGCCTAGAAAAAGGAAGCTGAAGAAGGACTTTCAAAAAGGCAGTGTAGAGAGAGGGTAAGGGTTAATGGTTTTAAACTGAAAGGAGCCAGGTTTAGATTGGATATTAGGAAGAAATTCTTTATTGTGAGAGTGGCAAGAGGAAATTCTTCTTAATGAGAATGGCAAGGCAAAGGAACAGGTTGTCGAGAGAAGTTGTGGCTGCCCCATCCCTGGAAATGTTAAAGGCCAGACTGGATGGAGCTTTGGGAAAACTGATCTAATAGAAGGTGTTCCTTCCCAGGGCAGGGGGGTTGGAACTGGGTAGTCTTTGTCCCTTCCAGCCCACACCTTTCTATAACTCTATGATGAAACATTTTTGTACAATTAATTTCAAACTTGGATGTTGTATTTAGGGAAAGTTGGTTTGGACTATAGTGGGAGAGGAATGAAGGAGAAAGAAGAGATTGTATGTTGCAAACACTGGAAAATCTAGTTCGCTTTACACTGTGAAACACAAAGTATGAAGAAATATGTTCATTTTCTAAAAATTTCTTAAAATCTCTTTTTAAAGCAAGGAGGAAGAAGTGTTATATATAACACTGGCTTATGCTGGCAGAAACCCAAGAATAGCCAAGGCTCACAGCTTTCAAATGAAAGAGTCTTTTCAAACAGAACAAAGAAGCAAATCACCTTAAACTAGTACAGACTACTGTGCATGCAGTTAGAGAAATCTAGTGTTCAGCACTTAGGATGTCAATAATAGCATGGCTTGCTAGGAAGACCAAACAGGGAAATAGAAGCAGATTTGTATTTTTTTTTTCCAGTGATATCTGTTTCTTGTGGGAAATTCTAAATCATCAAACAAAAAATTTCCCACTCTGGTTTGAAATTTCTTTTAACTTGAAATTTTCACTTCCTTTTTTTCTTCCCTCTCCTCAAGATTTCATTCTTCACCTTGACTGGGCATAGGATTTTTTGTGTGAAAGGAAAACACTTACCTTTAGGGCTTTGTTAGCAGACTTGTGCATTGCCTGGCTATAATGAAAGGCAATGATTTACATCTCTATTCCATTTGCTCTTCAAGATTTCAATACTGTTTCCCACTAAGTCCAGCACTTCTTTTTGTATCCTCTGTAACAGTAAATACTCTTTTTCTGCTTTATTCTGATTCCAAGCCAATATAAATGAAGGAATCAGATCTCTGTGTTATCAGGATTTGATCAGTGATGATTGTCTATTCAATACTCAGACTTCAAAAAATATCTAGAATCACAAGTACAGTAGCTGACAGACCTCACAGCTTTAGAAATCTATCCACAAAAAGGATGAAAAAATAACAACATGCATAGACACTTTTCTACACATGGGAAGACTCCATCAGTCACAAAGAAGTAAAGTTGAAAGTTTTTTGGCTAAAAGAAGTTTTTTGGGATGCAGAAAGTGTGGTTTACTTCAGGTGATCTGACTATTTTCTTCTTTCTTGTTTTAAAAGTAATTTTAATCCATTTTAATTTGAAAGACAAAAGAGATCTTCTAGTGATAAGTGGGGTAAGCTACATGACAGACTCAAGAAGTGCTGGACATGTCTGCAGTCCAAACCTTTGAGCTGGCATATGTCTGCTGACACTCCTGCTGATTTCTACATATTGACTGTGAGTTAAGACACTCTAGGCCCTGAAATCCCTAGTTGCAAGGAAGCTCTGTGGCAAGAGCTGTCCAGCTTCCCTGCAGGGCCACTCCCCTGGCACATGATGGATTCTGTCAGAGACAACCCATATCTTCAGGATCTGATTGCATGTCCTGGAAGGAGATTCTTGGAAAATCTGAATTATTTGAAAATCCTATCTCTGAAATATATTCAGTTAAGTTTCAGTGAAATGTTTTGGATAGGACCATTCCTGACCACAGTTTGTAAGAAAATGATCTACCTGACTGGAGAATGGGAAGACATCAGGTCATCCTGATGTAGAGCCTCCATCAGTAACACATTACACAAACTACATAAACTGTAGTTTGCTTCCTCTCTTCATTTCTTCCATCCATCGATCCATTCCACTGCCTCCACAAACACAAAATCCAAAGAGATCTTCTCTTGCCCTTCTCAGAGCTGCAGCTTTTCTTGGGGTAGGATGCTTTCACTTGCATTATCAGAGAAGTACACGGGGGAATTTCTGATTTGCAGCCCTTTCTGGCATGAAGAGATAGCATACTGGAAACATGTTTAATTGGCTAGCTGAGTTGGAGCTAAAAATCCTGAACTAACATTACCAATAGCTCTGTTAGATACCTTTTGTGCTAAAGCATTGCTACCTTCTAAGCGTACAGTAAGACAGCTGGCAACAATTAGCGACCAGAAATAAGCAGTAAAATCAGACTAGGAGATGAGATACAATTGGAATTACCTGCCCTCTTCATTTTCCAGATTTGGATTAATTTTTAGCTGTTAAGTTTTTTTATATTTTCCTACACTTTAATTCTTCCTCCCATTTCAGCATGGGAAAAAATGTGGCAATGTCTCAAAAACTCCTATGGAATGGAAGAATAATTTTCTATTTAGATTTGGAAAGCAGATATAATATGGATAATATTGTTCTTTCCTCTTCCCTGAGTTTCTTTTCAGTCACATGAATAGAGGTAGACTTACTACTGTGTGAAGTGTCAGGGTTCACTGACTCAGACAGAAAACATACATCTTCCTGCTACATGATGGAAATATCCTTTTAATATATTTTCTCAACTAAATATCTGTGATTACAGAACACGCAGAGCTTGAGAAGTGTTAAAAGGAATGAAAAGCTGGGAACATATCTAAATATAATGCTCTGTTCAATCCCAGAATGGCAAATTTTAAAAGCCATCTCACCACATCCCGCATGTTTTTTGTTACAGCTGAAGCCTTTTGGTTAACGTAAATGACTGTGCAGCTATTGAAACGGGTGTACACAAAACAAAAAATTAATTCATGATCTGAGAGGAGAGAAAGCTACTGCATTTTTCTGCTCTGACTAAACTGAAAGTTGTTGTTGTATTTACAATATGCAGCATTCTGGAGAGAGAAGGAGGTTTGTGTGGGACTGGTCTCCCAGAAAGATCAAGCAGCAATGGCAACAACAACTTTGTTGTTTAGTGGTTTTCAGAGGCACATTCAAAGCCCTCACAGGAAGAGCACATAAAAAAACCTTTAAAGAAACACAGTCAAATACTAAATTTAAAGCAGAAGTGAAAATGTGGTTTAAAATAGACTAGGAAACACGTTCCAAAGAGACACCCTTCAAGGCTCTTGAATTATGTTAGAGAAGATATCTGCAAGCTAGGGCTGAGAGTGGTCTCGACAGTAATACACTATAATCAAACACCACTAGAGTGATTCTAAGAAAGATTTTTAGGCAATCTTTTTGTTTTGAATTTTGCATCACACTAAGCACCTCTGTACAATGCTAGATTATGATGTACTTGCTAATTCAATGCTCTTCCCAAAACTCACAATAGCCACATGGCTACATTTGCATTATTACATAAATGGGCCAGGCAGCAAACAAGAGTGTTGGATTCCAGATAGTTGAGACAAACTGACTACTAATTCTCCTCTTTGCTCTACTTGACTGGCCTTGTCCAGGATGAAGCTGCTCTTGGTTCTAGGGACAGGTATCTTCAGGGAACATTCCCACCAAACCACGGCATAGCTGTTGCATCAGAGTTTTCTCCCTCTGCAGGATGCCATTTCCAAAGCAATCCTCTCAGGCTTTGCATCCCCTCATGCCCTTGCATACCTCTTTTCTACACTCAGGGGCATGCAGCCATTGCCCTGAGTTTCAGCCTGTAAAAATCCACCCTGGCACAGCACATTCTTCATGACCTCACACAGGCCCAGGCCCTCTTTCCAGAAACCTTGTTCCCTGTGCCTCTTGTGTCCAGATGCACTGTGCAAAGGTCCACAGGCTGCACCAGAAATATTTGCACACAACTTCATTGGCTAAGGATATAGGAGCAGGAGTATAAGCACATGCAAAACACTCAGGGAATGATACTTCTTGTGCTCTTATACTTTGTCCTCAGGGATTTTCTGAGGTGGAGATTGTTTACTTCTGTTTAATAGTTCCTACAACATGAAAACTTGCCCATGATTACATGAAACCAAACGTGAACTTTTATTTGCCTAAATATGTGCAAATTACACTCGACTCCTATTTACACCCTTGCTGGGATTTAGGAAAGCTTAAAAGGAAAAAAAAAAAAAAAAAAAAAAGAAGAAAAATGAAGAGACTTTTATTGCTTGTTCAATGGTAAGCCTAGAGAGTTTATTTTGAGGATATACTCCACTGTCTGGAAGGCCAGAGGATTTTTATTTCATTGACCTAAAAAATGTATTTCTTAAGCATTCATTTGAGTTTAGCAACAAGGGCTTTAGGAAGATAACCAAACTGTTATGAGACTTGGACATTGAGAAGGACACAGAGCACAGAACCAGGATTCAGAAGTTTCTTATCCAGCCTTGTGCTTTTTTTTGCTATTTTTTAAAATTTTACCAAAGATTCTTGAGGGCTTTTAGAAAGAATATCTTATTATCAACTGTATTTGGTAGCTTATGAAAAACACTAATTTTTAGGGTTCTGAGGAGGTTTTTTATCAATTTGTAGAAACTGTCATTGCTTTCTTGCATGAAATGTTAACACCAGCAAGAGGGTTTCAATCAAGTTGAAGCCTGTTTATCATCTCTCTTGGCACAGCCTAAATCAAGGCAATGTAATAAACTATCTGGAGAAACACTCTTCTTAGTATTACTCTTGGATGCAGATGAAGAAGTTGAGCTTATGAAAACATCTTGTGTTTATGAGTATAATCTTTGTCCAATCTAGATAGTCTAACAGATCAAATCAATACTTTAAAAAAATGAAAAAAAAATCTATATATTTAAGGGCAATAAAAATACATTACTGCAGTTAAGAAATAAAACAAGAACAAAAAAATTCTCTTTAATTTTCATTTGCCTTTCACAATTATTTTCCTGTTTCAGTCTGGATAATGCTTTCTCTCTTTGTGGCACACCCAGGCCAGTAGACTATGTATACATTTCTCTATTTATAGCTCTGAACACACACACTTAAATATTCAATAAGTTACTAAAACTCACACAGAAGCTGTGGGTGAATATTGAAATTATTGGCTGTACCTTCACAAACTGTTTTATGCTGACTGTGTAACTATGTGATGATCCCTTCTGGTTTTAAAATTCCTGACTAAGTATGAATTTCTAGCAGATTATTCACAGGTGCACTTGAAGAAAAGTAGGTGTATTCTGCACACTTTTCCACTGAAATACAGCTACCTTCAAAAGGTAAATTAAATCAGCTTAAAACAAGCCATAACCTCACAGAATGGAACATTCCCACAGCTCAGGTGCTGGTTACAAAATCAGTTTGATACTTCTTGGGACTGATGCAAGAAATGTATGAAGAGATTTCTTTGAAACACAAGAAAGGTTTTGTTTGCATTGTTTTTCCTTGCTGGATCCAGATTTAGACTGGTTCTCGTTTTATCTGCCCCCTGTTCCCCACCTTCACATGAGTACACACAAAGCGGGGGCTTCAAAGCTGACAGCGCTGGCCTAACTCTGCTCTCATTAAAAGCATTGGCAAAGCTCCCAGGGGCTTCAACAGCAACAGGATTAGGCCAACTGTGCATGCTTTGGAAAACTCTCCCAAGGAAATAAATCTAGCCCTAATTCACAAAAAAGAAAACCAGACAGAAAAACGAACGGAGAGGGAAAAGAGGAATCATCGTTTGGTTGCTCCAAGTCCTTTAACAGAAAAGTTACATATTGTGGTGTAGGATATGCATGGCTGGCACATGAGAGTTTGTGTTAGGCTGCTTAGGACTGTTCAGAGGGTGAAGATCCCTTCCCTGGCCACTGTGCAGAAACTGCTGGTAACCCTGATGTTTAAATTGTGCAGGATCAAGGAGAGCTCTGAGATCACAGTTCCAGCTCACCCAGGCACAGAACTGCTCTGGGTCAGGCCAGCACATGCTTCACCCTTTCTCTGCAAAGCATGGGCTGCTCCAGCCTCTGGTGCCTTGAGGCACTTTGCTATCATTTGACAAATCTGCATCCCCTTGTTCTCAGCTCACTTTGCACGTCTTGCAGTACCTAAGGGAGGGCTAAAGAAAGCCAAAGAGGAACTTTTTACAAGAGCATGTAGTGACAGGACAAGGGACAATAGCTTCAAACTGAAAGTGGGTATTTTTAGATTACATATTAATAAGAAATTCTTCACTGAGAGGTGGAGTGTAAGACACTGGAACAGGTGGCCCAGAGAAGTTTAGATGCCCCATATTTTGAAGTGTTCAAAGCCAGGTTGGATGGAGCTCTGAGCAACCAGGTCTAGTGGAAGGTGTCTCTGCCATGGCGGGTGAGTTGGAGGTACATGGTCTTTAAGGTCCTTTCCAACCCAAATTGTTCTATGATTCTATGACTTACATATCTTTTTTACCAGTCATTTACCTGTGCCAGTCCTTGAATTACCTCTTTTATGCTGTTTTGTGGTTTGGTGTAGGGAGTTTTGGGGTTTTAGTTTTTTTTATTGTTGCTTTGATTTGGGGGTGTTTGTTTGTTTGTTTGTTGTATGAGGGGTTTTGGTTTGGTTTGGTTTTATTGGGATTTTTTTAATTGGGATTTTTTAAAATTGTTCTGTTGTTGTTGTCTTTTGGGGTTTTTTGGTGGTTTTTTTTTGTTTGTTTTGTTCATGGAGTTGTTTTTTGCGGGGGGGAGTTTGTCTGTTTGGTTTGGCTTTGTTTTTTTTTCTTGATTTGGGTTTTTTTTGTTTGTTTTCTTTTCACTAGAGATGTGAACCTTGGAGAAATGTGACCAAAAAATGCAATGGCAAAATAATTTGGGTATGAATGTAGTAGGACTGGGATTTTGCCATTATTGCACTGAACACCAGGACCTCCACCTGAACTTCTTTTTCCTTTCACTCTTAATATCACAGCGGCCTTTGCCATCTTCTGTGCTGCCACAAAGTGAGTAATGCTCAAAGCATTGGCAACACTATTTCACAAAAAGATGATTTCAGAAATTGTCCAGACTCTTCCTGACTCTCAGAAATGGCAGTGATTTCTCACCTTCACAAAGTGACTTGCCTCTCACAGATGCTGGCCTTGTGGCTGGTATAGATAGGTGGTATTTCCCCCTCCACTGTTCATGAACTCCTCACGCTGCCCTGGAAATCAAAAAGGCGCCACATACACCTGCCATGTGCCATTATCATTGTGCAGGGATGTGTCCTTATTTTCAGAGAAGGAGAGCATTCACATCTCCTGCTGACACCTTGGAGAAAAGAAAGAATTTTTTGTAACAAAGATGTTAGTACATATCTTGTCTCAGATACCTACTTGGGATTTTTATTTCAACCTATGTGCATCCCAACAAGTTTTATGTTCAAATTCTTCCATTCGCCCTTCATGGTATGAGTAGCTGAATCCAACATTTGAAAGAGTAAAATAGATGATTCTGGCATCCCTTTTCAGCAACCAAGAGCTTCAGATCTGCGTTGCTGTACGTTCAAAGCCTTATATTCCTTTTCTGACCTCATACAAGCATCATTCCTGCACAGTTTCATGACCACAAGCGGAATTAATGTACATTTTCAACGAAAAAAAAATACTGATGCATGTAAAGAACCAATAGACTGTTTGGAAGAATACCCTTTATCTATCTGAAAATGACCTAGGAGTTTGCTGCTCACTCAAAAACTACAACTGATGTTTTTGCCAAAGAAATGCTCCTAAATTGAATTTTGTATCTAGATCTGGGGAACTAATTGATTTGCAGGGCTTACTGGCAGATCTTCAAGAATTCATTTCGCATGAACCTGGAATGAATTGTACAGCCAAATGAAAAGTAAGAAAAATAATGATTTTTGATTGACAACAAGTTTTAGATTTTGGGAGAGATTACTTTTTTCCTCATTCATTTTTCCATAAAACTGAAGTTGATTTCCAAATGCTGAGCATAAAAATAAAATATCAGAACTGAAGTGGTGACATTTTTCCAGCTTTGAGACATTTTTTCCTTAAACAGCTTACATAAAAAAAACAAAACCAAAACCAAACAAAAGCCACCAACAAAAATAAAAACAACAACAAAACCCAACAAAAACACCAAAACCAAAACAAACCAAGCAACTAAACAAACAAATTCGAATTACTATTCAAAATACTATTTTATTTAGTAAAAGCATTTTGGCCAAAAAGGTTTTATCCAAGTCTGCATCTGATATCCTCCCATAGTGTTTCCTCTTTTTTTTAATACAGAGTGGGAACATGCTGAAATATGCAAAACTTTGTGCAAATTCAGTAAAACTATGCAAAAGGACAAGTCAGTACAGAAGACAGAAGGAACTACGATGTTTAGGTTTTAGTTAAAGCTGTTAAACTAGATAATAGCTGTATGCACATCAGCCTTGTCAAACTATGCAAAATTGCATGGTTTTTTTCCTTTCTTTAAGTAAATCCTGGGATACTTCTATTACATCTGCTTGTCCTTATGTTTAAAAGTTAATTGTGTTCTTGGAGTGGGAAAAAGTATATGTCATTAGAACAGGAAATCACACGATACAAAATAAATGCATTGTCATTTTTGCATTTCCTTGATATTCACACATTTGTTATTTTTATATTTTCTTGATATTCACAACTCATAATTTATATTAGTGATTAATTTAAAATATAAAAGATGATCTTATTCCCTAAGTAAGTTAGATGTTATTATTCCATTGATGATCATGACCTACTTGTTAAACCAAAGGAGCCTGAGATTTTAATAGCAACAGCCACACAAATATGTGAGCAGCAAGTACAGAACCACAGAATGCTGAAGAGAGAATGAATTGAGGAAGTTCTAGTTTGTTCACAGACAATTCACACGTGAAATACAAACATGAAGTGTGAGGTGCTGCAGTGTGATGGTTACTTTTATGACAGGCCATGCAGAGACCAGTAATTATGGCAAGTGGTTCTTTAATTTGTAGGGATGCTAACGTCAGTGAGGAGCTCTCCATTATCTCCTCTGGTGTTTAGGCTAGGCCTTAAGGTAGCAGCAGAAGCAGTTAGCAAACTTAACTTTTACTGTCAACCCTACTTTGAAACAGAGGTTCATATCTAGCCATTGCTATGCCATGGATTGTTACAGTGACAATCAGAGCTGCACTTTTGCTATCTGCAGTCATCAGTAAAGATCAGAGCATCCCAAATGGTGGTATAAGACAGACTCTGCAAATATGATGCTGGCAGCAGCCCGAAATAATTACAGTAGCAAAGCTCTTCCTGGAACCCAGCAGCATCGTGTGCTAGTGAGCACAGAAGTGATCCTTGAACAGTAAGAAAAATGGTGTGGACTGGAGTGGCTGTTGCAGCCACTGGTGAGCATAAGAAGAAAAGGCCAATGCATCAGTACTTGGTTTATATAATGATTTGGAAAAAAATCACAGGCCTGAGAGTGAATGGAGTTTATAGTGACTTCTGTAAAATTTGCATTTCCAAGGCAGTGTTGATAACTGATTGGGGTAAAGCATTTCTTCTGAATGAAACATAAATTCCCATTCAGAGATGTGACTGAGATTAGGTGGTTTTTCTGCTGTTACATTTGAATTGTAAAAGTAAAAGGTACATAATCTAGGCAAAGGCTAAGATGTACTGGGCTTTTTCTTCTGGCATTTCCCATGAGATCTTAAGCTGATTTTTGGTTCTAGACATTCTAGAGTATCTCAGTCCAGGAAAAACATATTTGAAAAGGATCTTACATTCCTTTTCAAGATCTGAACTTGGTTTTCTGCCAAAATGTTTTGAAGTAATCTCTTAGCCAGTACATATCTCAGACTTTTGCTTCTGAGCACAAAACACATAATCAGAAATCTCTGAACTGACCTAGAGACAACATTCCACCCTGGGACACTGGAAGATAAAGATGGGTGAGTTTGGAGTTTCCCAACTCCATACAAACAGAAAAAAGCTGAAGCTTAGAATTTTTCAGCTAAGGTTGAAGTATGTGGATTAAAGAGCAAGACTGATATCAAGAAATAGATGTCGTTTTAATGATAGATTAAAAAGTACCCCAAACAGTCTGGAGGTCTATGCCTTCCCTCCAGCTATGGTGTGATCCCATGAACACACAGAAGAGCTGTGTGATCTCCACATTCATGTGTATCCTTACATTTTGTTTTCTTGTAGGCAACAGGAATTTTGTGCAAGTACCAAAAACAGTAGTTGCAATATACTAAGTCACTAGATGAGCTTAGGTGCTGCTTTGATAGCAGTCTTTGCCATACTTCAGGCTGTGATTCTGATAATGTCTGGAGAGGGTATATGGCATGCATAATGTCCCTGAAATGCCCTTCACACTATAGCACAGCTTTGTCTTTTGATCTTATATTTTTATAAAACTACTTTGTTTTTGCTAGCTTCAGGCAAAAAGGCTTCTGGTCTTAAAAAATGCACATAGTCATTTTCTCTGCTGTCAGAACAAGTTCAGACATGTATGTTACAAGTGATTTTAAAACAATGAGTTTATTTCATAAAGCACTTGAATGACTACCTGGCACTTATCTAAACTCTGTCTGATAACTGTAGCATTTATTTTGATAATTTCCTGCTTCAAAGTCTGGCACTCTGATGAAGTCCTGACCGCTTCATAAAAAGAAAATGATGGCATTAATGTTGCCAGCAGGAGGGTGTAAGCCACAACCATTTGAAAAAAAAGACATGTCTCTTTTTAGCTTAGCCTCTCCCTGGGATTTGATTGCTATGGGAAAGAGAGGTGAGAATTAGCTGCTTTTACAAATGTCAGCATTCTGTGAAGGTTCAAGTAACAAGAGGTGCTGAAAAGTATGGCAACTAAATCCTCATTTTCTAACACTAATCTTGTCACTTCTGTGACATTCTTGGCCTCTTCTAACCCAGCGTCTGGGAATTTGAGACTTAATCTTTGGTCTACCACATGTTGGTGCAGAATATAGCTGCTGCAAAATGAGACCAACCTACAAATGGGGAAAAGATCTATTTAAAAATTAAAAATCCCAGCCCCCTCATTCTTCCTTAGCACAAGCATTTTTAGAACCAAATTTCAGTCTCATACTGACCACTTAATACTTTGTAAGCCATGTTGATCACTCCAGACAGGCAGGAATGTTTTGCTGTTTGTCTTTAAAGCCATTATGCACGCCTTTGCTGTAAGCATCTACCCATTCAACACTGCTGTGCAGTCCACATTCTCATTCTTCATTTCAGGAAAACTTTGTCTGGGTTTGTTTAAATAGCAGACCATAACGGAAGCGAAATAGTAAGATAATTAATATTCCATCAGCAAAAGCAAGATTAAATCTGCTTAGTTTTGTAAGAACACAGTCCATGGCCTGAATAGGTGGTGACCTGATAACCCTTGTTGGTGGTATCATCTTTCCATTTAGTCTGCATTGCTGACAGTTGAGATGGGGTAGAGATTCCAGATGCTCACAGAATCACAGAACATGCTGAATAAGAAGGCACCCACAGGGATTATCAAGTCCGAGCCCCAGCCCTGCACAGGACCATCCCCAAGAATTCCACCATATGCTTGAGAGAATCATTCAAACACTTGTTGAACTCTGTCAAGCTGGTGCTGACTTCCCTGGGGAGACTATTCTAGCACCCAGCCTCTGGGTGAAGAATCTTTTCCTAATATACAACATAAATCTCACCTGACACAACTCCAGGCCATTCCCTTGTCACTGCTCACCAGAGATAAGAGATCAGTGCCTGCCCCTGTTCTCTCCCTCATGAGGAAGTTGTGACTGCAGTGAGGACTCACCTCAGGCTCCTCCAGGCTGAGCAGACCAAGTGACCTCAGCCACTCCTCACACAGCTTCCCCTCAAGGCCCTTCACCATCTTCATGCCCTTTACTGGACACTCTCCAGTGCTGTCCTTCTTATGCTGTGGCACCCAGAACTGCCCCAGCACTGGAGGTGAGGCTGCCCCAGAGCAGAGCAGAGCAGGACAATCCCCTCCCTTGCCTGGCCGTGCTGTCCCTGATGTACC
>VXBR01010539.1:359018-456038 GCA_013400215.1 Cisticola juncidis
TTCTCTAAGTCCTTCTGCTCTGCTACAGATTTCCTACCCCTCCATCCCTCCCAGTCCTGTACCCCATCATTCATGAAGATGTTGAAGAGCAGAGCCCGGGTGGAACCCTGAGGAACCCCCCTAGTGACAGGTCCCCACTCTGATGTCACCCCATTCACTGTAACCCTCGTGCCTGACCCGTGAGCCAGCTGCTTTCTCATCACTTGATGTCCTTGTCCGGCAGGACACTGTGAGAGACAATTTGAAAGCTTTACTCAAATCCAAAAAGATCACATCAACTGGCTTCCATTGATCAGCTAGGTGAATTACCTTGTTGTAACAGGAATTCAGGTTTGATAAGCAGGAATTTCCTTTAATGAAGCTGTGCTGGCCATGACCAAAGACTGTTGTCTTTGAGGTGTTTTTCAATACCTCTTAAAATAATCTTCTACATTACTTTACCAGGCACTGAAGTGATGTAGGCCTGTAATTTCCAGTGTTATCCTTCTTGCCAGCACTTCATCCACAGGGTGTGCAGTTAGGGGTGGAATTGTGCTCAGGGCAACAGAGTTATTGCCCCTGACTCTGAGGTCCCTGGGGTGCTCAGGGAGATACCTGCTTCTTTGCCACTGCTGCTGTGGGGTGTGAGGAGGTGGCTGTACCAGCCTAACAGTAGCTTTACCTCCCATAGCACACTGGAAGTGTTGCTGGGTAGTGCTTTTAGACATTGTATCTTTTTTATTATTAATTACATATATGATATTTATTATTAATAACATATATGATACACTCAGCACAAGCTATCTTCCCCAAGATTTTAGTGTCTCCTGGAGGTAAAGTCCAGTAACATGCCTTTTGCAGCTTGCTCAGGAATAAAGCTAACAGCCTTTAATATCAGAACTTGAGCTGCTGGGAGCCTGAGATACTAGCATAGAAATATAAAGCAATGAGATTCACCTCATCCCTGCTTTTCAACCCCTGCTTGCTCCCAATGGCTCTGCTCTAAGATGGCTCTCTTTAAAACAACTTTTCCTACAATAGCTGACCCTTTGACACTCCCTTGCAGCCACCCCACTGAGGTCAGGAGACAGAATGCAACAGTGAATCTGTCCAGGGACAGATCCCTTTAGCTTCACTCTTGCTTTTCTCCCATTCTTGAAGGTTTGCTACTTATCCACTCAGGGTTATGAACAGATATTTCCTCTCCCCAAATTCCCCTCTTCCTTGCTTGTAAGGAGAAGCCCCTGACTAGATTCTAGAGGTCTTAACAGCTACAGATAAGGTAGAACTGACACCAAGAACTGACACCTTGGTGCAGCAGGTGCTCATGTTTTAAGCTCAGGTTCAGAAAAAGGTTGTCTCTCCAAAATAATTCTTGTAAGTGAAAGTGAGGGACAAGGGCTCAGCTTGCTGCCTCTCCTCTGGCAGAGTGCTTTTGGAGCATCTGGGCCTGCTCTCCATCAGAATGACCTAATTCTACATAGATCCATATTGATCTGATCTGCGTCATCATCGGTTCAGCGTTCATTAATGTAATCGGGTGCAGAAAGCTTTCAGGGGAAAGAGATGGAGAGAGAGAATAATATATGCTGCACTCTTAGAGTGGGAGTGAAATTAGATTATTTTTGTGCTATTCAGTTGAAACCTACTCAGTGACATTTCAAAAAGGTTGTGTGCAAAGGCCCTCCCCCTCTCTCCCTCTCATTTCTTCTCCACTTCTCTTTCTCCTGCTCCTGCTCCTTGTCTTTGTAGTTGTCTTCCCCCTCCTCATCCTTCTCTGCACAAGGTGCTGGTGGTGATGGTGTGCAGTGAAAGGCACCTTCCCATACAGCCTCTGCCTCTGGCAGGCAGCAAAATCCTTCTGCCACCAGGAATTCTGTCTGGCATGACAGTACAGGCCAGCAGTTCCTCCCACTGAGGGCACAGGGCATTGTACAAACCCAGGAATAATTCTCCTCTCAGTTTCAATGCTGTAACTGCAAACCTTTGGTAATTCCCAGTTCATCTGTGTGAGTGTGAGAAAGATAGAGCAAGAGCTGAATTAATTTCACAGATTCCACACTGTGTTGAGGATAAGGTGGTCCACAGAGGAGGAACAACCTCCTAGTACATCCCCACAGGCTCTTGAGAGGATATATTTGCTCACCTCCTGCTTTAGGAGGAAAAAGCTTGTCTCTTCTTGTTATATTTCTCATTAGAATCAGAACTGCTGGAATTGTTCATGTTAGAGGAAATATGCGGGTGCAGAGGAGATGAGATGAAAACTTAATGAGATTGCTTTGAGCTAGAGGCACTGACAGTAATCTACTCCCAGCTGGTATGGACACCACACTCTTCTCAGCTGTAGACCCAGCACATAAGAAATGCATGACATGAAAGCTCTATGGATGTTAGCTGAGAACATACATTTCATGTACCAAATAACACTATCATGTATTTTTAAAGCTATTAGGAGAAAGCACAAAGAAATGTGCTCTGAGATTTGGGGCAGAGTGTTACTGTATGCTGGTTTTGTTTGATATTATTCAGACTCCCTCTTCATCATCCACAAAGGCAAGATCTCTGACCATTGCTGCTTCCATTGTATGAACACTGAACTACAGATGAACATAGCAGTAGGATATGTAACAGATAGAAAATGCACTGAAATTAGGGAGATGCTAACTATTTACAAATAATTGGTTTAACCACAATACAGCAATTATTTTGTTGTGTGATATTAATATAATTATGGAGATAGACTTATTTGTATCACTTTGCTTCTAATTGCAAGAGGAAGAGGCAGCAAAAATGATGCAAGAGCAGAGTTAACATAAAGAAGACTTGTAAAACAGAACTGGAGAAAAACCTGAGGGTAGCTATAGTTCAGTTCCAACATGCAGTCTGTGCAATTCACAACCATACTGAAAGAAAAGCAAAAATGAAACAGAGACCAAAGATTTTTGAGTGCCCTGTCATAGCTGCCATTTGGTGTATATGTCAAAAAAGTAATAAGCACTCTGATGCATATTCCTCTGCCTCTCTCAGGAATCTGCTTTCCATTGTTGGTGATTCCAGTCTGCTGTTGCCATGAGGGATTCCTGACCCCTCTGTCACACTGATTCCCTCCCCATTTGGGCATACAATTATTAATAGGAAAAAACTTTTCCAGGACAGAGGGGAAAAAGAAAGTTTTACCATACCAGCTTCTAGGAAATGAAAGGTCAGAGATGTGCAGCATAGTCTTAATATGTTTCTGTATTAATACACTTGAACAATTTTGGATAATTCCATGACATCTAGAAAGATACCAAGATAAATTATTTTGCCTAAGGTGCTCTCTTTGACATTGTGGCTTTTCAGTTAACTAAACTACAGCAAAAATTCATTTTGTAGGGAGGAGAGGAAAGTACTTTGTAGGTGCTGTGATCAATTTGCCAGTGCAGATGACATGAATGCGCCCTAAGTCCTACTTGATCTTCTTAATACAATGTAATCCTTAATTATCTGTTTTGAAATCTAATGAGCATACAACACGTGTGTGAACTCCCAAGGCATATATCTGTCTTGCTTTACTAATCCTGTTATCCTGGCTGCTCCTCTACTCACTCTACTGCTGTGAGTGACTCACAGATATAGTGTCGCTCCTTGCTGCTGCATCTTTGACATGTAATCATAATAATTACTCTCCATCATGAGGAAGGTCTGGAAACAATAAAATCTTCCACCTGTTGACATATGTTGAAGCCTGTGTATGTTTTTAATCCTGGGAATAGTTTATCAGCCTGGTGTTGAGCTTAAAAGGCCATTGCAGGCCTTTTAATGATATTGATGTTCTTGCTGTGAACAGGCAACTGAGCAGTGCCCTGTTTGACACAGCACGAAGCGATGGCATTAGAGTGGGGAAAGGACAGATGGTACTTACTCATGAGCAATCAAGCACAGATTTTTCCTTGAAGAGAGAGAGAAACAATCCTTTCCTTAACACCTGATGTTGCCAGGCTCTTCCACCTGAACAGCAGCGGGGCTGTAGTCTGCTACCTGTTCCTCAGTAACAGATTGATGCAGTGGTCCCTGCACTTCCTGAAGTACAGAAGGAGATTCAGAGATTTATCTTTCTTAGATGACTTATTCTTTGAGGGCTGAGCCTTAGTAAAAATTAAAGTCTAAAAACCAGGGAATTAACCATGTTGTGGAAATTAAGGTATGGTGATTCCAACTAAAATCCCTGCATTATTAATGTCTACTTCACTGACAACATCGGCTTTTAACTTGCTGCATTCCCACTAGACTAAATACTAGAATGAATTTAATGATGCTGATATCAGTGGGGTATGAAGTAGTTTTCAGGCTCTAGCTGGGATAATTCAGGGAGGCAACTCACCTCTTTGCAAGACAGTATAGCTCCAAAATAACTGTGATCAACACTTTCTCTGGTTCCATCAGATAAGCAAATTTTGGAAAGAGTGTCAGGTAAGCAAATCTTGATAAGAGCCGTAGACATCCTGCTTTTGATTCCATCAGAGCCCTCCATTTCAGCAATGCCATATGAAAATTCAGAACTTGTGAATTTGGGTCAGTTCAGAACAAGTCTAAGTCTGAATCTGTTGACTGAATGAATCTATTCTGTCATCTAGCAGAACAACAATAAACCAAAGTGTGGTATCATCAGGGGTTTATTATGGGGGACATGCTGTGACAGTGCTGACTGCCACAGCACATCTACCATCTCATGGGATTTGGTGTCATTGGGGATGGTGTGCCTGCCATGGGAGCACATTCTCAGAAGGAGGGGGCACATCAATTTTCACTAAAATGTCCACACTCAGCAGTAATTCATGACTACAAGAGATGCTTGTAGTCTACCCAGTGCAATGGACACTGTGCAAGCAGTTCAGAGCTGGGAAAAAAAACAAAACAATGCAGTTATCAAAAGTAGTTCTGGACACAAGGTATTTTCTGTGCTTGACCTAAGGTGCTGAAGTGACTGCAGGTCTCTCTTTACATTTATTATGCCTAAAGCTGTTCTGAAAATCTCTGCAGTAGACAGGCACATAGATGTTATTGTTTCCTTGACTGAAATATGGGTGAGAATGATGGTCCTTCCACAGCACTGCTATGTTTGCATGCAACATAATGTTGAGGTGCTATTAATTTAAACACTAGGAATCTAGTACAGGGAAGCCTAGCCTACTTTTATGCTTCTGGAAGTCTTGACTTACAAACTGTCTCTGCTGTTTGGTGAATGCAGAATTTGGACACTTTTATGGTCTTACTGTAAAGTCATATCTTGCGGAGATTTTATGAGGCTATAAAAAGCTTAGTGTGAATTTGTGACAATACTGCCTATCAAGTCTATTCACCTTCTTAAACACAGCTTACAACCAACCTAGATTTCGAATCCTCAGCCATGTGTGGCTTTGACACTCAACCTTTTCAGTTCCTGAGACTTTCTTGAAGCCATGGGCTAGGGGAGAGACCACTGGGCTGGGCAGCTCTGAGTTCCTGTGTGCTGTCTAGACGACAGATGGGGTCTATGCAAATCACATGGAGATACGAGATAAGATGAGTCGTCTAACAGCTAAAAGCCAGAGAGCAGAAGGGGAGAGACAGTCTCCATAGTCTCCACAGCTGATCTTGTGAGTGAGCCTAATCCATTTGGGGGCGAGGCATTCAGGTTAATTGTCACGGCTGCAGCTGGTCTGTAGCTGCCAGATAAATATGGCCATATCAGACCCCCAAACTGGACCAGCTTAGAAGTAAAGCAAGTGCACAGATAAAGCAAGGATAGGTTGGATTCAAACCCAAACCCCAGCCAATCCTATTCCATCCTGAACACAGACATGTCACTAGTCAGGAGCTGAGTGGTGCAGAGATCCCAACCAATGAGCTGTCCAAGCCTGGAAAATTTGAGCCTTCCATAGAAGAAGGTTCTGGATTATAAACCATGATGTTTGTTGGTGAAACCTTGGGGAATCCTGTGTCTGCCTCCAACCTACAACTCCACATAACAGTTAATTCACACTCCCTCCTGTTGTGGGCTCACTAATTTCTTTGACTTCAGATTAGAAGGGGAAAGAAATGTTCCTGCTCACTGTTTCAGATGAGTGGTGGTGACTTGCAGCTTAGGGTTCAAGCAATAGCCCACATCCAGACAGTTCTGGTAAAGCTGCAAGGGCTGTGCCTGTCCCAGAGCAGAATTAACTACTGCAGTGCAACTCTCAGTAATTACAGCTTCACAAGGATGGCTGGATATACTCTGGAGTTATGCAGTTGCTCTAAGTATTATTTAGAATAATTTTTTATGGACCAGAATTAATGATGTGAATATGATAGTAAAATGCAGGCTTAAATTACAAGCAAATACTGGCAACAAGCTTTATCGCACTGACAAATATGTTCCTAAACCTTTATTCTTGTAACCTTTATTTCTGGATATTTTTAGGATTCACAAAGTGTTCTGAAATGGACAAGACAACAGTAGGTGTGAAAGAGATGTTTTCAGAATGATGGGCTTCATGGCCTCTAGCTCTTAATAATCATGGAGACTTTAAGAGGTCACTCAAGAGGTAAAAAATACATGATGTATATCCCATAAATCTGCATGCTCCTAATAGTCAATGAAAGGAATAAAAACCTAGTTTTATGCATCAGAAAGAGAAAAAAAATTGATTTTAAAAAAGAAGTAAAAACCCTATTCCTTGTGAAATAAGAATTTTACGCCTGTGGTAAAACTATGGCAATTGCCCCTTTGTGCTATGATGGGACACACTTTAAGATACAGTGGATACATTTTATTGTAGAACTAAGCAAAAAGGACTCAGATTCAGGTAGATATTAAGTGGCTGCATAGAAAGAAAACAGGTCTGGGAAAGGAGCTTTAATTAGGAAAGGTTAAAGCATAGCATTGCATACCAAATGAGAAGGGCATACCAAGCACGAGGCTCAGAAAAATCCATTCCTGTACTCCCTGGGATTGTTAGAGCACTGGACATCTCAGCTGTGGAGACCCTTATTTCACATTCAAATGTGTAATTCTTTTCTGCAGCCTAAAAAGCTGGCCTCTCAAGGACAATCTCATGGCAAAGACTTCTTCCCACTATGTATGCCCTGTGAGATGAGTTTTTGAGCTGAGATGATTTCCAGTAGCACTGAGATAAGAAGTAGAGCATACTGCTTTTGCATCACAAAATGTGTACTATTTTTGTGTAGCATGTTTTCCTTTGAGAGCTTTTTGGATACATTTCAAAAAGAACATGAATTGCAAGCATGGTTTTATTGGTCTGAGATGTGCTGTTTAATTGGAGTCTTGTTGGTCATGCTTTGGGGTGCTAGTGTCTCTGTCCACTGAGCTCTTTCATTCTGCCCAAGCCTGTTGTGTTGCTGCAGTGTGAGAAGGCAGTGCTGCTGGACACTGGATGGATGGATACAGGAGATCTTTTGCTTAATGAAATATTAAGGGTTGAGAGGGAGAAGCAGGGGCAGAGGATGATTCTCTGTAGTAGTGAGAAGATAAGTTATAGTAGTGAGCTACAAGTTATAAACCAAAAAATCCATCTGTTTAAGGAGCTGTTGTTGGTACTGTCATGTGCTGCTGTACCCTTTTGCCATCTCCAGATTGAGGAGCAGAGAACATGCAGGGGAACAGCTCCTGGCCCAGAGCAGACACAGCCATCCTATCCATGCAAGTGCAACTTGGAGGTGCAGCCCCACTCTCCTAGTGGATACCCCTCTCACCCATCCCACGTGCTGTAAGCCCATTGAACAGGACTCTGTTCAGAGAGAGCAGTGCACTGCAGAAAACTATGGCCTGACTCAGATTTATGTCCAAACCACATTAAACCATTCTGGCAGTGCCAGCAGGTCAGTCAAGTGGTTGTAAATGGGAGTCAGCATTTGCAACAGCTCTAAAAGGACAAGGGGAGCTCTGGCAGCTGAGCAGAGACTATTCAGCCTGCAGTATTTTCTTTCCTTTATTTTCATTGGCACATTGGGTAATTTATATGGCAGCTTGAGTGTTTGTGGTGCTTTATAACAGATAAAACATTCTACTAACCATGAAGGGAAATAGGATGTGAAGAGACAGAGAAGAGTGCAGGTGGAGAGGATGCTTCAAACATATAGAAAAGAGGGGAAAAAAAGCCCCTGATGAAATTAAAGAAAGTATTCAATGGCGTGGGAAATGGAATCATGACAGCATTGGTACGTGCTTAAGGAGGAAAATGCAAGAGAAGAAAGACTGAAAACAAAGTTTCATTATCTTGAAGAGAAGTAGAAGAGGATAGTAAAATTAAGGGTAGCAAATAATCTATGGGGGAACTGGCAGCAGTGGTGGCCAAGAGAAAGGAGAGGCTGTCAGTGATGGACAAGTCTGTGCTGCTTAGGTCTGTTTTAAATCAATCATACAGGAAATAATTTCATGAACTTAAATATGGCAGAGCTGCTAGAGCCTGGATATCCTCGCAGAAGCAGGCTGGTCAGGAGACCATATGACACAGAACTCTGTCTGCTCAGCAAAGTGAACACAGGAAAGAGAATAGGATGTCTTTCTACAACTTGACAAAACAGAGAAAGTTTGAAGGGAAGAAGAATATGTGAGCAAAACAGTCTAGAGAGAATGGGCTCTCTTCCCCCCAAAAAATAAATCTACTGTTTGCCTGTAACAAAAATTTAGATTATAGAGCATTTGCAAAGTCCAAACTGTCTTGATGTATTAACTCTGTGCAATGGTGCTAGGAAAGATGCAGGAAGCAGCCTTCTCTAAGTAAAATGAAGGATGTTAGTGAATGTTATGTAATGCACTCATTGCTAGAAACTAGAGCCCTGGTGGGACATCAAGTTCTGTGGGAATAGGCACTACCAAGGACTAATATCTTAGGATTTCCTTGTCTTGAATACATTTGTATAGCTTTGGTGGCTGGCATCCACCCAGTGTGGTAAGAATGGATATTCCTACAAACATTTATAATGGAAAATGGTGATGGCTAATTGTAGTAGTATGTGTTTATGTAACTCTCCACAGATCAGTTTTATTTGTATTAAGTCACTGCTTAATAATACTAGAATTCACATGGCATGAAGTGCTGTTTATTTGGAACAAAATTCAGATTTTTGATGTATGCCTCAGAAGCCTCATCCTTTTGGAGTCATTCTGAGTCTGCTACCATTATTCCTTGTTTAGTTTCAAGGGAAATATCTGGCTTTCTCCCTGTTGTTCTGGAGATTTCTGACTGACAGCTACATTCTTTTTCTTGATGAGTATGAATGAGAGATCATTTTAATGCATTAAAGTTAAACACAGATTGAGGATAACTCCACCCACATTCAAAGCAGAGAGATGTTCAATCAAGTCTGGTTCAACAGTGTTGAAAATATTCCGCTTCTATCAGGGTAACTCAGTTCACTCTTCCAAAATAGACTGAAGAGGTTCAAAGTATTTTATTTAACATCTTGTACTCTGCTGAGACTTTGCTGATCAAAATTCCTTCTGGCTTGTACAATTAGGTCACCTTAATATTTGCTTGGCTTTAAATTTGCTTTGAAGAAACCACACAGAATCAATTCAAAGCAGATCAGATATGTGTGTAAGCTATTCATCTTTCAAACTGTGTCCTTTCTCAGAGATGGCCATTTACTTATCAGGGGAATATCAAAGCTGCTTGTCATCTGAATGGAGCAATGAAAATTCATTCAGTTTAACAAGGAACAGAAGCTGCATATTTGTGATCTGTTTACTTTTAAAGTCTGTTGGATTAAATCTTTTGTTGATTTTACTAAAGCAAATAAATCACCCTGAGACTTTCCTAATGCAAATTTACTTGTATTTGCTGCCAGCTTTGGTTTCTTATGGTGTGTTGACATTGGAGACTTAGGAATTGTTCATCCATTTTGGCAATGGTTATGTCTGTAGTAGAAGCAGTATTTCACTATGTGTATTTTTTAAAAGTGGTAAAATATGGAATATTCACAAACTCTTTCCCTTCATTCACCATCATGTTAACTGAATGTTTAGAGATGCAAATCTGTAACTATTGCCAAATGAGCACCAGTTGACTTCCTCACACTCTGCACACTCTCTCTTTCCTCTTCTGATGGGTGAGGTAATTAATAAACTACTTAAGGGTGATGGGTGATGATATGCTTACACTCATAGCCTGGGGCATGGAATATGAAACTTGATCTTTGTTATGAAGTACATAAGGCAAGTCACACTCACATTGAGAGATGGAAGGCTGAAGTCCACACCAAGAGAAAATGGTGCTGGACAGCTTTGACCACAGATGGGCTGCTCGTGTCTCCAAAGGTTTAGAATCATAGCCTGTCTTGTGGATCTTTTGTGTCAGACTGCTCTGCATTGGAATTACAGTATGCTGTCACACAACTTTTTACTTCTAAGATGGGAAAAATTGAAGAAGTCGAAGAGAAACTCATTCTCTCTCAGCTGTAGCACTAAGAAGAAACAGTCTCTGTAATGTTAACCAAGGGTTCAGGCAGGTCTGTGCATAGCTATGCAGTCAAACCCATCTTCCTGTGTCATTTCAAATGTTTATACCTGAGGGGCAAATCCTTTCACTTTGCTATTCCTCCAGTATGCCTACCTTTCTAATTGTTCCCTTAATACATTTAACCCTGATCTTTGTAGAAACATGTCTTTATTGAAGGTAAAGGTGTTAATGTTCCATCCAGGATTTCAAAACTGTGGCCCTCCCAGTTTTTCAGGTTAGCTGTGAAGACCCTCTAGATGGGTTTTGTAATGCAGTCTTATCTGAAACATTCAACATTTCTTCGCACATCAAGGTTTCAATTAAAAGTTTATTTTGTTTCTGCATTTAAAGCAGGGCAATTTTGTAAACAGAGGAAACACTATAGAACTGAATTAATACATACTCAACTTTTAACTCATTTTCAGGTTTCTAGAAGCCATAAATATTTTGTTGCTCTGGACATTTGCCAGAATAGAATCTACATTCTTTCAGATGATGGAATTAGTAGATTCCTGACTCCCACATCATGTTTTGCATAAGTTTCCTTTTAACTTGCAGTTTCTCTGGTTCAAGAAAATGCCTCATTGACATGACCAGTGCTGAATAAATAAAATTAAAAAAGGCCAATCTTTCTGCACTTTCTGAGGAGGCTGAATCAGCCAGCACACTGGTTATAACTCCAGAGTCTTTTTCTTAGTTTCTTTTTTTTCTACTTTCTTTAAAATACAGGTAGTAACTACTCACTGTCTGAATGTTACTGTTAAGTATGTTTTTAAGCCACAATATAGTTAAGCTTTAATGTAGGTTACCATAATTTCACACTCAATTTTAGTTACACTTATTTTTTAAGAGGAGAAACCAACAAAATTCAGTTACATATAATTTTTAAGGATAACGTAGTTTTTCATGAGAAGAAGTCATCCACTGTTCTCTGCACTAACATTTATTCAAAATGTGTGTTTATTATGCTATTTTAAATTTCAGGTTAAAAAAATACAACAAAAGCACATTATTGTCAGTCCGCCAGGGACTTTAGATATAGGAATTTGTTGATCGTTAACTTTGTTAAAGTGAACTGTCCCAGTAACAGTCAATTTTATGGTGCAGCTGGTGAATGTCAAATTGATTTTGCTTCATCCCAGTGGATGATCACTTTTAAATTGGATCTGTGCCTGCTGTGAAATTTCACATCATCAAATTATGCTCCTGAAATGCTGCACTTTCCAACGCTCTCTGCCTAATACAGGACAGCAGCTTCTCTCTTCGTGCTGTTCTTAGTGAACTGAAAACCATGTGCTGCTGAGAATGTCTTTCTAATCACCCTGCAAGTACCTCTTACACTGGGGAAAAAGTTACACCCTTTGCACTGTCCCTCAGGAGTTCTTCCCAAAGCACTGCTACTGATCACTCAGATGCCATGGAATGGCAGAAGGGTGTAACTGTAGAAGGCTGTTGGTCAGGCTGCCATTTCAAGGGAACTTGAACCAATATAAATATAAACTTTCCAAACATTTTTGCTGTGATCTTACAGTGTACATGTCAGATTTTTGGGCTGGAGATGGGCTTGAGTATCATTTATAAAATGTCAGATTCTTCTTTCTTTTGACAACTGAACTGTCAAACATCAATCCTTGAACAATTGTCCATCAGTATGAAACTTTTCATTTTGGAGCTAAATATTTCATAGGCTTCTTTCCACATTATCTGAAATTCATGCCTCTTTTTCTTTTACCAACAGCATTAACATCTTCAGGTTCATCTTACAATCAAGGAAGAATTTTATGTCATCACAACAGGAAGCTTTGAATAAGCAGTTCTGCTTGGGTTTTATGTGTTTTCCATTGTCATATCATCATGAGAAACAAAAACATAGGAGCTGGTAAATATAACCTAGGGGAAAAGATATTTTGTTGAGATTTTATTTTGTAGAAACATAATCCATCACTGGCTGTTTTCGTTTCCATAGGGTGGTGGATCTGATGTGCTTGAGCAAACACTTGTCCTTGGGTCAAACATCTCTCATCACTGAGTAAAACTAATCAGAAGACTTGGGCAAGTTTTAAGGGTTTTCTATACTCTAGTCTATGTATTTCTGAGGGGGAAAAAATTAACCAAAAAATCCACAAAACAAACCAAAAACAACTGCATACAGAAAAACCCCAAACCCAGTCAAAAATCAGAAAAAAACAAGAGCCTGTGAATCTGGGAGAAACTAATCATTTCATCCCCATTTTGGAGATCCCAAATAGCATGAAAGCTGGCTTAGAGAACAGAGGGCCTGCATCTCACCCCAACACTTTAATGTGTCTGTCTTCTAGTCACCTTCACAACCCTTTGAAGAACAGTTTGGTTAAGTGGCAGAGGGATGTGGGGGCAGTTCTAGGTGGGAGCTTCAAAGTCTCCTTTTACCCAAGTATGCAGTTGTGTAGTTTACCTTTGAGTGTGTGAAAAGTCAAGCCAGCCTTGAAAATTTCCACACATGAAGCAACTTTAATGTGCACATTTGCCATTTAAAGATCGGGGGGGTTTTGTGGTGGTTGTGGTGCATTCTCACTGTTCTCTATTGCAACAAAAGTTCCTTTCAAGTACACAACAAAGCTTAATACAAAAGATGCATAAAACTAAGCGGAAATCTAATTTAAACAAGAAGGTACACTTCTGCTAGAAGATGGGTAGATGCAGACAGTGTCAGGCCCAGATATTAATTCAGCTTTAGACTGGATGGTGAGCATCCACTGGATTCAAAGAGTTAATCCTAGGCAGAAGGTGTGGGTGAATGACCTAGCAGTCATTCCCAGAGCTGGGAAGTTATTCCTAGTGTTGGGACTGCTCCTTTGTTACTTCCATCAAGTGTGAGAGTAAGACCAATGCGAATATTAATCTTTGCTACTCACTAGGCACCATTATCTTCATATTTGATCAGTATCTAGAATTTAATTTTGTTTCTAAAGTTTCTGACCTGCAGGATATGGGCTTTGCAAGCTCAGTCAAGTTTTTTCCAGCTGTAGTAACTGACCTGTTAAAAGAAGTTCTCTCTCCTCTTACAGACCTCTCTTCTTTTACGTGCTCAATCACCTCAGCAGCAAATCTGTAATTGCCACTGGGACAGATATTGGAAAGGGCTTTCCACCAATGACAGAAAATTCAGGCTTTTACAAGGCACTCCTTGGTGACTGTCATCTCCTAATAATCTGGAAAACAACTCAGTAGATAAGAAGTGATGACTACTTTAAGACTACTTTAAAGTAAGTCTCCATTATAGTATTGTATTGCTCAAATGAGATAAAAAAACTATTTGTGATACATTTGCACAGTACATGAACAGGAGAATATACAGGAAAATGGTGTGACAATAATGACCTAAAGTTTTTGAAAGCCTTTTATGCCAGATTTTGTAAAAAAGTGGCTCATAACTTACATACAGAATGAATTTAATGAACTTTGAAGTCTCCTCTGGATTTTGTTGCAGTTGGTTTTGTTTTGGTATTCTGTTTACTGTGACTTCTGTGAAAAATATATTTAACTTCTCTTCTAATTTCTATCTGATTACAATCTTTTAACTGATCTTACAATTCAGGTATAATATACCAAAAGGGGCAAAATGCCTGTGTATCTATAAGCTTAAGAGAAAGTTTTGGACTTTTTCAAAGAACTAATGTAAACAGTCTTTTTAATGCTGTAGATTTTTTTTCCATCCAAGCAACTCAAAATGACCTTTGAGAATTCTATCCACAGACTGATTACACCTAATTAGATTTTCTAAAAATCTGGACAGGAGGTGCAGAGTGGTGTGTGTTTCTGAGGCTGAATTAGGAGATGGCACATTCACAGAATCTGAAAAGGGGTTAGCCATCTTTCTGTAACAATTGTATGCTACTAACATCATTCTCTCTACTGAAATTGACAGACTCCCAGAATATGAAGAGGAGTTGCCTAGTTACTCCTGATTTTAGTCCTATTTCAGCTGAAATATATCCAAATGCAAATTACAGCATGCAGTAACACTGATGAAGCTCTCTTAGCCATGAAGTCCATAAAAGTGAATGGCTAACATCCT
Organism: Cisticola juncidis; assembly: GCA_013400215.1. NCBI lineage: Eukaryota > Metazoa > Chordata > Aves > Passeriformes > Cisticolidae > Cisticola > Cisticola juncidis. The sequence goes on from VXBR01010539.1 coordinate 373,518, forward strand.
CCTGTGGTAATTTTTATCATGACAGAAGAGATATAAGTGATATCCCTAATTCATGCAACTCAAAACAAATTATGGACTTAAGATACTGCAGAAATAGTTGGTCTTATCAGATGGTTAAGACCATTTCCTAAGAAAACCATATAATGGAAGTTGCTAATTTAAGAGTGGAGAGAAGTCAGTCTTTTATTACAATGTGCTGTGTTTTCAGTAAAGAGAGAAGTATTTTATACTTTGTTATTTTGACCAAGGCATGACAACTAACCTATGGCATCTAACAGCCAGACAGCCAGCTTGTTACATGTCTGTCACTTCACTACAGAACATGCCTGGAAATGCAGCTACTCTGACTGCTAAATAGCACAGGGGCTACTTCTCAGGAATGCAATACTTGTGGCCCATCTTTAGCTTTGCGCTGCAAAAGCTGCAAGTAGCTCATAAGACTGCAAATACATACAAGAAATTCATTCTAAGGTAACTAGGCATATGAATGAAAATTTATCAGCCGCTAGCTGTTCAAGACATGGAGATAACCCTCCTCCCTTCCCCACTAACCTCAAAAGGTACATTACATTCAAAGACCTTGAATGATCCTATAATCATCATCTCAGTTTTTCCAGGTCAAGGAAAGGAAAACAAGAGGGGTCAGCACACAGCCCATAAAATAATAATCTCAGCAGCAACACTGATCTTGTTCTTCACGTGGTTTGAGAATGTCTCTTACCTCAGGGAGTGCATACATCGACCTGTCTCATCAATAACCAGTGTTCTACTCAGTTTTAACCAGATCTTTGAATGGAGGAAGATGTTTGCACTCTCATTGATCCTATGCCTATTTTTATTGTCATTTTTTCTTCTCCCATTCCAATTAATGTTTGCAGATCTCGAGAAAGAGCAGTACAAAAGGAGAAATATGAAAAGTGAGGGCAGTTCTACAAAGTTTCTGAAAATCAGGTCCTGAGTTGTAGAGAGCATCAAATGAGTACCCCATGGAGGGCATGTGGGCAGAGCTCCATTCTTATATATTGCTTTCAGCATTCATTTTCTGGGTTACACCACCTGCTGCCCTTCATGGTGTGAAGGACTAGGTAGATGAGGAGTAGGGAGGGAGCTCGGTTTATTTCAATGAAACTGTTTGAGGAGAAGGTTATGGAGCAGCACATAAACATCCTTAGAAGACAAAGCTTGCTTAGTCGTAGTTTTTCTAGCACAGCTCATTTCATTTCCTTAAATCATTTTACATGATGCATACATTACTGCTTTAGTCTTGCATGAATCGTCCCAGCTTGTGTTCTGGGAGTCTTTTACATCTGCCTTGAATGTACATTTGATTACTTCAGAAGGAAGTCCTTACAAGTAAAACTTGCATTATACGGGAACATGTTTGTAAAAAATGCATTTACGTTGCAGGAAAGTAAAATACAGCTGCACTCAGATAAGGGTTGCTTCTTATTTCAGCTCTTGTTTCCAGGGTTTCAGTGGTGGTTATATGAGTAGCTGATTAACTGCAGTGTTCTTTAATTGTGACTAAAGGAAAATCTGACTTCAAGCTTATTATCTAGAACAACTCCTTATTTTAATTCCAAGGACAATAACATAAGGATATGTGAGAAATCTCTGTGTCCCTATCAGGCTGCTATCTCTCACTCGCCCCTGCAGATGTGGCTTCAGATGAATGCTCTAAGCTCTTCAGGCCTTGTTATGCACTAACTAACAGGCTAACAGGGAGCCCAAGACTGCCACTGAAAATCACCTGGAAGGGCAGTACTAATAGGAAATGGAACATCTCATGAACTTTCCCTCTGAGTAAATGAGAAACCCACTCTTGGCTTTTGTCCAGGTGGTCTGGAAATCACTTACATGGTGTGCCACACTTCTGTCCAGGTTACTGGATATAAATTCCAGTAGGCCTCCAGTCAGTCTCAGAAAATAATGGCTGAAGTTGGTGTTTTAAGTTCACTGGAAATCTAATTCTGTAATTCCATAAATAGTCCTGGAAGAAGATCAAGAACACAGCAGCTACTATTGCTCTATATTCTCAAGCTGCAAATAAGTGCCAAGCAGGCTGGACACGGGTTGTTCTGACTCCCATGTGGCAGGGGAATATCACTGTCTGCTTCCTGGTGCTTTGTCAAATATATATGAACTGGTTCTTGGGAAAGACCAAAGGAACACATGTTCTTGGTGGTGGTGACTTACCTAGCTCAGCAGATTTTCCTTGACTGTAACAGAAAGGGATCAGCAGGGAATCTGATCAAGGTTTAGCTCACTTTGCCACTGGACTTTGGCAAACAATCTCGTTCTTGTAAATGCCAGAAAAGTGATCCTGCTTGGAACTGCACAAAGCACAGCTACATCATTGGATTTCAAAGGTGGATGTGGGGTTTGAGTCCCTGCTCTCCATGCAGATCCTTTTCTGTCACTAGCAACACATAATTACTATGCTTTCTTATTTATGTGACAAGTGAAGGTCTGAAATGGTGTCAAGGTGCAGCCAAAACACAGGCTTAGGGACAGTCCCTGGTTTTTCCTGGATAAGAAAGAGATGTCAAGTCAGAGGCATTGTTAACACCTTTATTATATCAAGGGTGGTAAGAGGAAGGAGTGTCAATCTAACAATCTAGGGAAGCACACAGTGTACCCAGGTTTTATGCCACACTGCATTCCTGGTGAGGGACTCAAATCCCAGATCTGGACTTCCAGCTGAAGAGTAATGCATCTCCCAGCCATGGCATGTGTTCTGATTCTCCTGGCAGGGCCCAGGGCTGACCACGTCTCACACCAATACTGCAAATATCTGGGGCTGGGTCATCCGTCCGTGTTCCAGAACTGGGAGGTGTTCCTAGAACAGATGCAGCTTTTGAAATTCAGGTCAGCTGGGCTGAGAAATGTCCTTCAGGTGCATTTGCCAGCATCTGTGCAAATGGCAGCTTGGTTGAGGGGATCCTGTCCAGGTTAAAATTACTAGGCAGGCCTTGCACTGCAGTGTGGGAGAAAAGTCCTCCTACATATTTTTTAAAATGCAAGTTTGGATCCAGCACTAAAGCCAAGACCCTTGGATTTGGCTTCCAATATCTTGCTTTGCTGCACAAACCACAATCCTCTACTTTCCTTCCATCCCATATACTCTGACTGTGCCAGGAGGGCACAACTACTGGAGTGTCAGACCTCCTCAGGCAGGAGAGCTAAAATTAACACGAGGCAGTGATGCCATCCAAGTGGCACCATGGCCTCCTGCCAGAACAAGGCCTTGGGGATCTCCTTAACACCTTCTGTCCATTTTCCTACCAGCTTCTGATTGGTAAGTTTTAAACCCATTGCTTAGCTGCAGCATTACATGGAAGACGAGTGGAAGTCCTAAAGATAAATTATTTTAATTTTTATGAAAGCGAATATCCAGGTAGAATAGAGAACAAAATTAGTGATTCCAGTAGGAATTAAAACATAAGAAGTGCCCTTGAGCAGGTGGCAGGATCTGGTTAGCAGAGCAGGGAGGTTCCAGCACCACTCTGGCTGGTGTGCACCAACCTGTGCCAGAGCCAGCTTGGACCAAGCGCTGCGTGGGCTCTGAAATGATGAGGATATGTGCAAACCTGGGAGAAGCTGGTTTACTTTGGTAGTTGGTGGAGATTTAGGAGACAAAAAACACAGACCTGCAGGAAATCAGGATAAACTAGCTTTTTGACCACTGCATCTAAAAAAAAAGGCAGTATTACAAGCTGAACTCTAATTTTATTGCTGTTACCTCCCAAGGCTGCTAACAGGATTTCAGTGCTTTGTGATGATAAATCTGTTTCTTTAAGTCTTTGTGCCACTTGCTTTTATCTTTATTTCCTTTTCTTGTATTGAAAGGAATTTGCTTTGTACTATCCACTGTGAACTTTTACTGTAGGGAACCACCTGCATACAATAATCACCTTTAGAAACAGGAATTTTGCCAATATTTACCAAAAATTGAGAAGCTGCCATGTTTTATTTCCTCTTCACAAATCTCAAGTACATAAAATAAGGAAATAATATAAGGAAATAAATAACGTCTTACATACATACATACATACATACAGTTTATGTACATATTTGCAGCACTGTGCACTAACCCTTGTAAATACCAACTTTTCAAGCAACTTGTGTGTTGTGTGTATGTTTATAACATCTTCCTTTTCATCAGCTGCTCCCTTGGTACACTGTGTGGTACCTGCCTGTCAAACGCTTCTTAAGACAACAAAATACACAATTTCACTTCCATGTGGGCTGCTTAATCCAGCTTCCTAAAAATGCTTCACAGAGAGCAATAGTAATCCTTGATTTAGAGCCTGAGAGGCAGTGGAAGGAGGAAAGAAGCTGATTGTCAGGGGAAGGGAGTGCAGAGAGGTTCTGAGAGGCGCGGGGTTCGGTGCAGCGCAGGCTGCGGGTGCAGATGGCGCGGGCGGGCGAGCCAGCGGTGGCTGCTCCAACAAGGGGAGATTGTGCTTGGGTGCACAGAGCAGGCTGGTACTGCTGGGGCAGGAGGAGCAGGGCCAGGGGGAGAGCATAACAGAGCCAGTGTGTCAGGGAGGAAAGCCCTCAGGGGGTTTAAATGCGTGGAGGGATGCGGATTTTGATAGCGATTTGGAAAATGAATGGGTGAGATTGGTGGGCTTAGCTGTAGGGATAAGGGAGAGAGATAAATGCTGCAGGGGAGGCAGGAGAGGCAGGAAAGGAGATTTATGAAATTAGAAATTAGAAAATATAGCCAAGCTTGCCAAGTATCCGAACCAAGCAGCTGGACAACTTGCAAAGAAACTTTAGCTTAAACGAACAACAGATATTTGTGGCAGGAAATAAACACAATGTGAACTGGAAGTTGTACAACTTGCAGGAGAAATTGCTGTCAAATTGTATATAGTATAGGCTAAATGCGCCTCAGGGCAACAAGGAAGTATTTTCTTACTAACACAAGGAGCAGTCTCAGTGTGTGTCAGGTGTTGCCATCAGCTGGGCAGGGGAAGAAGGGGGCTGTGATGCAGAACTTGCAGACTTTCTTGTGAGTCTGACACCTGCTTCCTTGACCAGCTGCCTGGAAAAACACATCTGAATGTTTTGGGTCTTTTTCTCAGATGAGGAAGGAAGTCTATACTACTTCATTTTCCCAGGGGAAATCACTACTGGCAACGTATCTGTCAACAGCATATTTTAATAACATATTAACATGAAGAAACATGACGTTCTTATGTCAGAAATCTCCTAGATTAAAAGGGAGCTCTAAATGTAGGACTTTCTTTAATAAAAGTAAAAAAATATTTCTCTTATAAAATCAACAGGCAGTAGAGATTTTGGAAGAGAAAAAATGTTGTTAAAGAACCTTCTTAGGCATTTACATTGGATCCTATTTCTTACTGAAAAAATTCCAGCAGTTTATTTAGAAATACACCTTTTCAGCTGCTGCTGATCAATTTTTTAAATTTGTTTCATAAGTGTAAATCTTTTAAGGACTATTGGAACTTTGAAACGAAGGAGGAAAATGAAAAAGTGAGTTAGGACAAATCTGGCAGTCTGTGGCTGCACAGAGGCTGCGGGGTTTGCTCCTGTCCATGGAGCTGACAGCAGCAGCTGCCGGTGCTGCCACGCTTGAGAGAGGTGCTCAGTGCCAGGGCTCCTGCTATCAATGCCTGGCTTCAGAGACACAGAAATGGACTGTGGAAAATCAGCCTGGTGGAGAGGCAAACATCCTTTCTTTGAGCATTATTTTCTTCTTTCAAAGCTGGCTTCCTCTGATTTCAGTGAAAAGTGCTTCAATATTCCGATGAACAGGAGTCAGCAAATATCCATCACAGGCACAGCAGAGCTCCTTTCACTTGCTTTTTTTTTTTTTTTTTTGCTGCTTGCAACTACTTTCCCCAGATTGGCTGCTGCATTAGAGAAAGCAGGGGCTTTCTGCAGGAAGCTGTCACACTGTGGCAGTGAGGGCCAGGAGAATGGTTCAGCCATCAGGTTCTGTAGGCTGACTGTTTGCTCTTGGAGCTTACCTGTGTCACTTACCTCGTGTTATCTGCACTAACAGACCCTCATGAGTTTTTTAGCTTGGAGTAGGAGGAGCCAGAGTTCACATTTGCCTACACTGTACTGGATAAATAGACAATCTTGCAGAAAGACTTATTCCCATGCTTTGTGGACTGATCTAGTGTTAGACATAATTACTTAAATCACAGCACTGGAGAGATCACTTTGTGAAGAAATCAGTATATTTACAGTCTCTGCTGATGATCTTTTAATAACATTTTCCTCTGCTTAAACACAGCAGTATTTCTTGTCTGTTTATATAGACTCATTTACCATAATTGTATGTATTATACCAACTAACAGGCATAACTTATGAGTACCCTCGAGACATAAGGCATATTTATTTTTCTTTTATAACTGAGAATCTGAAGCAAAAGAAATGCAGTGGCTTAAGGTCAGTTTAGAGAAAATGAGACCCTGAATGCTTTACCACAGTGTCATGACTTCATCATCAGCTTTGTGAAGTTCTGCCTCAAATCACTCTCAGGACACTTTATGGAAACACTGAAGTGCAGCTCTGGGCAGAAATCTCCAGAATTATGGACACCCCCAAGCAGCACACCTGGAAAAAGCTATATGAGAGTAACTGTGATTTGCAGACACATCCAACACAACAGGTCAACACTGACTTTTATCTCTAGACCAGAGTATGATTGAGGTGTCCTTGAAGTCTCCATGGAACATGGAAGCAGAGTTCATGCACGCAGTTGTGGCTGGAATACTTAACTCCACTGGCAGCCATACAGCCCAGGCCACTCACAGCAGCCCCAGGTAGCCACTGCTGGCTGCATGCCTGTTTGTGGCACCCCGTTTTCTCCTCCAGCTGTTGCCAGTTCCAGAGCTGCTGCCCCAGAGCCATCCAGCACCCCACAAATCTGCCCTTGCTATGCTGAGCAGTGGTGTAGGGAACAAAAGGGAACAAGAGCTCAGCCAGCAGCAGCTGTAGCACAAGAACAGGTATCCTTACACATGTCAAGAGCATTGGACATCCTTCAAGACACACAGACCTTCTCATCCCTACAAAACCTCCCCTTAGGCACTGTTTTGCTCCCTTTTTCTCACTGGAGGGGTGGAACAGCTCAGGAGCATGCAACATATGCTGCCTCAGTTTGTCACAGTGGTCAGCCTCACAGCCGGCAGTTATGGCAGAGAGGTGATGGTACCACCCTGGCCTTCATTGAAGAAAATGCTTCTGCACCTCCAAATCAAAACCACCAAACACGGGCACATCCCTCCTGCACCCCTGCCTCTGTGCTGTACACCAGCTCCATTTTCCTGGCCAGTGCTACCTGAGCTGGTGTGTTCCAGACTGAGTTTGTGCAAGAGCTGGAGGACTACTGGCTCTGCAAGCAAAAACCACACCCCAGCCTCCACCCTTCCCATGCTCAGGTCATGGGGACACAAGCAGAGACTTCCACCCAAACCACTTTGTCACAAGATGCTGGATGTTTGCTCTTCTTTGGTTCACCTGGCTGGAGAAAGTGAGGGATGTGTCCCTTTTTCTCAGACCCAATGGGATTCAGAGGACAAAGGGGTTAATCAGGGTTAGACCCAGATCTCCATTTGGGAAAGGTCCTTCCCAGATATACCTGAATTAACTCTGGAATTAAGTCTCTCATTGGCTTGGTTGTATTGGCTGGTCCAGGAGCCTCAGGGATGGGAGCACAGGGCAGGTGAAAGTGGCAGCTGCATGAAGGCAGAACTGCCACAGGTAACTCACAGTGCCATTATTTTGTTCTTCTTTCACCATGTGGCAGCTTTTCCATGTGGCAGCTACACTGCTTTTTTCTTTCTAGATTGCATGCATGGATCTCCCAGGCAGAACTGTAATTTTGATCTGGAGGCTGATCTGAAGGGACACAGTGACACATGGCTTTTTCAGGGGCCTGTGTTTCCTTGGGCAAGGTACTGCCAGTGTTCATTTATAGGTGTTCAGCAAGACTTTCAAAGTAAGCAGCTTTTTAAACAATGCTCCACTTTCACTACTCTCTCAGTTACAGGCATTCAGACCTAACTTTCCACCAGCTGCCAGCTCCAGAAAATGCAGAAGTACAGGACTCAAGGCAAGAGCTTTCCTGTTTGGTGAGCTCCACATGACTGTGGGAGTCTGGGTGTTGTGGAGAGGCTTGGATTTGGCACCTCTTCTCATTCAATGGCCTCAGCAAGTGAGTAAATTAAGCATGAGCTGTCCTGGAGTGCAGTGACTTATTTTGCCTCCTGTTGGGGTGAAGACAGCTTTATCTGACAACGAGAAGCTGGTCCCCTGATTCAGCATCCAGACAGGAACCTTCTGCCTAAAATTAGTCTTACACACACACATGGAATTTTGGAGGGAGCAATTTTTTTTTCTCTCTCTCTCATTGTGGCGGTTATTTTTTGTAATTTCTTGTAATTTTTTGTATTTTTTTTTATTTTCCATGGAAAGTCAATTTTCTTTTGGCTGGAAACATGCCTTAATGGCTTTGTGAGACAGAAGTGGGAAACCTGTGAGCACAGACGTGCCTCATATTCTGTGGATATGCCTTAGGGACCTTTGTTAGGGAGGGAGAGAGCCACAGGACAGACCAGGAGAGAAGGCTCGAAAAGCAGCACAGATGGGACCAGCAGGTTTGCAGCAGTGTCTCTGCTCAAAGCCTTCCCATGCCTTATTATTTTACCCAAGATTAGTGTATGCTTGCTTCTGCAGGGGGCTGGTGACATTTTATTAAAGCTGGGGTGGAGGAGCTACTTTGTTTGTCCCGGTGCTGAAAAATCCTAAACTTGAAGTTTGACCTAGATATTAGTCTGGTGAGCCTATAAAGGTCTTCCTTAGTCTACTCAGAAATGCACTCTGGCACAGAAAATTCAGGCTAGCTGGAGAAGCATACTTCATACAAGGATCTGTACTGGCCAGGGAAGATGCAGTTTAGCCTAGAGGCTCAGTCACAGATAGTTGTTTTAACTCTGGAATTTTTATGTTTTATGTTATGTTATGTATTTTATGTTTTGTGTGCTGTTTTTGAAAAAATTTCTGTGGAAATCTTTACTAATTACTTCAGTTTCTATGGATTTTGATACCATGAAAAAAATACTTTTAATATTTTTTCTTTTCTCTGCTTCTGCTCCTCTCACACTGGAATTAGAACTTCAATATGCAAAACTGACGTATGAGAGCTTGTCTCACTCCGATTGCTAAGGGCAAGTAGGTGACAACATGCATCCAGATTCCCTGCTTGCTTCTTTGCTGCCTCAGACTATTCTTAGAAGTAGAGCCCTGTTTTCACACATTTTAGAATAATTTTGTATTAAGAGCCTCTCCTTTGAGATGTTTTCCTTTGAGTTTTCTGTAGCTTTCCATCACTTTTTTTGGATTCATTGATACACCCTACTGAATGACCTAAACTTCTCATGTTGAATATAGAACCTGGTTTGAAGGGGTACTTATGCCTTCTGGTAATCTCAGACAGACACATTATCTTCCAAACAATTGTTGTTAAGTAAGCTTGAAAGAAATCTAGGAAGGAGGGAAAAGCCCTGAAAAAACAAGCCAGTTGATGTGATGAAAAAAATCCCATTTCTACACCCCTTTCTTTCTTCCCCATGTGCAAGCTTTTTTGCTGTTATTTCCAGCCAATTTTATTATTCTAAATAATGTTGCTGAGTATATGCCTCCACCCATCCGGCAGCTCTCATCTGGTTTTCCATAAATGCACTCACATGTACTATTCCATCCCTGTTAGAATCTCAGTGTCTAGGGCTGAGCATAACAATTTCCTTTTCCACTTCTCCTGACCACCTAACCTTTCTGCCTGCCATTGGACAATGGTGTGTTGGCAATCCAAGTTAATATCTTACCTTCCCTAACTTATCTGTCTTATCTTGTATCTAAGAACTAGCAAATGCCAGAGGGAACATCTGTCACCAGATTAGTAAGGATGGGATAATAGGAGCCATAATTACAGCTCTAATTGTGCATAGATCTAATAAAAGAAAGTCAGATGTGGTAAAAGCAGATCACCAAGGGATTCAGACTGGCCTTGTGGCTTGTTTCCCTGCTGTGAAGTCACAAGCTGTCCAAATAGAAAGAATGAAGAAGAGTCACAATTAAAGACATACAGAACTTCTGCCCAGTAATTAACTGACATGACTTGCAAATGGTTTTACAACATGCCATGTGACTGGGGCTCCAGACAAAGACTGTAGGTAAAACTAGAACTGGATTCTGGAGATAGGGATGAGTTGAGTCTCACTTAATAGATATTCAGAAGTCAAGGGTGTCTTACCCAGAGTTTCTGGAGAGACAAATACAGACAGCTGTGGGCAGAATTGCACTGAAAAATCAGAATCAGGCATGCATACAGATTTATAGAAATGCTATCTGTTTTCTATCTAAACAAATAATAAATCAAGACAGTTTCAGGAAATTTTAACTGAAGTACACAAGAATAGATTAATCACAGGTATAGATATTATCCATCTAGTTTTCAGTAAGGCTTTCGTCACAGTCCCACACGGCATCTAAAACGAAAAGACACAGGTTTGAAGGGTGAACTATTTGGTGGATAAGGAATTGGGAGGATGGACTCAGGCAGAGAGTTGTGGCCAGTGGCTCTAAGTGCAGGTGGAGGCCAGTGAGGAGCATCAGTGCTCCTCACGGTGCTGTCCTGGAACTGGTACTATTCAGTATCTTCATCAGTGACACAGACAGAGGGATCCAGTGTACCCTCAGCAAGTCTGCAGATGACACAAAGCTGAGCAGTGCAGTTGACACCACAGGACAGGATGCCACCCAGAGGGACCTGGACAACCTGTGCAGTGGGCCCAGGAGAACCTCTGGAGATTCAACAAATCCAAGTGCAAGATGCTGCACCTGGACTGGGACAATCCCAGAAAAGAGCACAAGATGGGGAGATCATGTCACGGAGAGCAGCCCTGCCCAGAAGGACCTGGGGGTGCTGCTGGTGAGAGGCTGGACATGACCCAGCCATGGCACTGCCAGCCCAGAGAGCCAAACATGTCCTGGGCTGCAGCCAAAGCCCTGTGGGCAGCAGGGCAGGGAGGGGATTCTGCCCCTCTGCTCTGCTCTGCTCAGACCCCACCTGCAGGGCTGCATCAGCTCTGGGGTCCAGCACAGAAGGACAGGGACCTGCTGGAGTGAGTCCAGAGGAGGACACAGAGATGGTCAGAGGCATGGAGCACCTCTCCTGTGAGATCAGACTATGCTCCTTGGGGTTGTTCAGCCTGTAGCAGAGAAGGCTCTGACTAGACCAGACAACAATCTTCCAGTATTTGAGGCGGGCTTACAGAAGAGGTAGAGACTGATTTTTGCATGGGAAAATAGTAATAGGGCAGTGGGGAACAATTTAAAACTAAAAGAGGAGAGATTTAGATTGGATGTTAGGAGGAAGTAGGGGGTGGTGAGGCATTGGAACTTGTTTCCCAGAAAAGCTGTGAATGCCCCATTCCTAGAGGTGTTCAAGGCCTCAATCAATGGTTCAGATGGAGTTCTTGCCAACCAAGTCTACTTGGCATGAGAGGCTGGAACTAGGTAATTTTTAAGGTCCCTGCCAATCCAAACTATTCTATGATGGTTTCATGAAATATAAGCTAACGAAAACCAATTTTAGAATGTTCTGTTGGATACAGTGGAGACAAAATTTTACCTTTACCATCTGTTTTTGGACCACAGCCAAATAATAGAAGAAAATAGAAAATTATTTTGGGGTTTAGATGTGATTTAAGAGGGAAGATCAAGCTTTAGGTATGAATGATTTACTGTAGAGATAACAAAAGGAAATACTTTGCATTTAAAAGTTGCAATGCTCATTTTTAAATTGAATTATAACCATCACATGAAAATTTCGCCATGAAGTATCAGGATGAAACTGCGGTAGCAAGTGTTTAGCCTGAGCGATAGTGAAATTTTTGTCATGTGAATTGCACAGTGCCACATGATAAGCTTGATCCCAGGATTTGCTCTGGGATGTAGCCTGGCATGCCAGCTGTGCTGAAAGGTGATGCTGTGGGAAGAATGTGGGGCCACAGGATAACTGAGAGTGGAAGAAAACTCTGCAGGTCATCTGGCTCAGCCTCCTGCTTCAAGGAGGTCTGATTTCAAAGCCAGCTTTGCTAGGAATTTGTTCAGTCACATCTTGGCACACTCCAGGGATGGAGATTGCACAACATTTCTGGGCAACTTGGCCTGCCCTTAAACTACTCATATGGCAATATTTTTTTACCCTATATCAAACTGGAATTTTCCTTGCTACGACTTGTGACTGTTGCCTCTTGCCCATTGGATAAATTGATAAAATATTTTTTTCTCTAACTGTCCAAAAGATCAGTGTTTTAAGATCCCTGTGCCCTCACAGATAAAACACATTTTCTATATAAGATACCAGAAATTTTACACAGAAACATTTGTGGGAAATAATTTGCTAGAAAGCTGAATGCACAGAGGGTGAGCAGCTGAAAGCAGTATGATTATTAGATGCTTTCTTCCAGTTCTGGAAATAAATTCAGACTGTGTCCTTGTTTGGGATGTAGGTTTGGAGGTCGTAAGTAGCAACTCTTCAAAATTAAAAATCACATCAAGAACACTTCACAGCTCTGTAACAGACATCAGAGAGCTTGTGGGAAATCAGCCACCTGAGTTCCTTAACCTTGCATATCCTTATTGTATTCAGTGAAATATGATAGTGCTGCAGTAAATGAGGTAAGGAGCTTCTGCAGTGAGGGTTGGCAGACTCATGCAAGTGGAGTGGTTAAATTGCCCAGACAGCTGGGGTTGTGAAAGGCTGGGATTCATTCCTTGTTGAAAATATGCAACATCTTCAGAAGATTTGTGGAGACAACCTCAGGTTATGCATGCTGGTGTACTCTCCGTGATAATAGTTCTCTTGCCATTGTCTCTCCCATGGACAATTTTAGCTGGAATTACACTTACTTGTGTGCAAGGGTGTCTGTTTTTGGAATCCACAAGCTCTCTTCTTTCCTACACATCAGCCCTCAAGTGATAGTTCTGTAGGAGGGAAGTTAGAAACATTGCTAGAAGCAGGAGACTCTTCCTAAAAGTGCACTAAGATCTTCACCTACTTCAACATTGCTGCAGATTTAGATATGTAAAGATGATCCAATTCAGCCAAAACTCTTTTACTCTGAAACCCTGCCGTGAACAAACAGATTTTTGTCATAACACTTGTCAAATTTGTTATGGCATACATATATATATATGTCTATATATATAGTTACACGGTTATGTAGGATCTGCCATGCATATTTTTTGAAGCATACAAATAATACTTTGCATATACAACCTGAAAGGTAAATCCTCCTATCAGGTACAAGTCCAGAAGATTTCCACTGCATAATTTGATATTTTTAAGACTTTCTTCTCTACTCTAGTTTGAAAGATGAAGGCATGTATTCTAAAGATATTGCAAGATACAAATCTAGAAATCTTGAGTGTTGCCTTTTGAATGTGTATTCAAAATTGAAAACTGTTTGACAAGCAGATATGACTAATTTCTCTATTGCTTCCATTTCACTTTTTCAGTATTCACCTTAGGAATTTATCTGAAGCTTACTTCTTAAACAATATGGTTGGAACTGAACTTTTGGAACTGCAGTTAGGTAGAAATTATTTAAAAATATTTTTATGTGGATTCATTAAACTAATCTCTTTTAGGAAGGCTAAACTGTTATGTGATTGTAAAAAGAGAACACTAGTATTTTTTTCTAGGTATAGGGAAAAACAAGAGGTCACTTTTGTATCTTTCATAGTTTCAATTTTGTTTAAGCAAAACCTCCTTAAATACAGGCAACTTAAAATTTAGGAGGTCTATGAAGTTTCAGACCATGAGAGCTATTCATAACAAATTTCTAGGCATAAATTATTGCTGTTTAGATGCCAGTGGAATGGAAATACTTTCCTTCTGTCTTAACTTGCTATTGTTTACTTAGCAAAAGTGTTACTGCTAAAACCTTTCCATCACATGCATGGATGGAATGGGATTCCAGGGTCTTAAGACAGACCTTTCAAATGAAATCCCATCTTTGTTTTTTTTCCGTTCTCTGCATTGTAATTTCTGTGCAGCACTGAGTGGTAATCACTTTCCAAGTTTACAGAGGAGTGCTGTGTTTTGATTTTCACTGAGGCGTGGATGAGGATTAGCTATCTCTCTTTTGATGTCAAAAGACTGCCAAAACATTGTGCCAGGCAGGAATAAAAGTCACAGTTTTGGCAGGTACTAGATAAACATCCATAAACCATAAATAATGCTATGTTATTGGCATTGTGTATGTTGCACTGCCTACGTGTCTCTAATCAGGAAATAAAGTGTGATGACTATTTGAGACAAGTTATTGTTATAAAGCAGAAAACTAGTCTGACTGTGTAGCTGGATAAAAGGCTATAGGAATAAAAACCATAGAAACAGGGCAGTGCAGCAGCCTCTGGAGAAGGATACCTGGAGACAGCCAAGAGAAAGGAGTTACAGCCTGTGGGGAACTGCTGTGCAGTCAGAGGACAGCTTCTGTGAATGAGAACAATTGCAGAAATGCAATGTGGGGGCAGGTGGGTTGATTTGTGCTATAACTCTGCAATTCTGTTTAACTCCACGTATTGCTCTTCTGAAGAAGAAAAATCTATTGTTTTGGGTGATCCTTCAGTGATGTCTCTCCATCTCTTCTGCTGTTCCACTGATGAGGAAACAAGGAATTCTATTTTCATCACAGCTCTAAGAAAAATGCAATCTCTGTACCTTAGAAAGGTGTGGAAAACGTATATTTTTGTCTTAAAGGACAAGATGGAATCACCTGAATAATGAACAAAGGAGGTGTTTCTTGTCCTTCTGCTTGGGAAGAGAGCTTTGAGTTTGTAAGCCAAAGCAAATCAATATAGGCAGGTGCAGGAATCAAAAGCTCATTGCTGATTGTTGCTCAAGATCAAAGGCTCTTTGTATCCCCCTCTTAAAGCTGATTTTTTTCAGCCTGGCTAAATATATAAAGACACAAACAAACAAATATCCTTGATCTTGAGGGATAGCCCAGATGAAGTGAACGGTGCAATGACATCCAGTGGGCTCAG
Organism: Cisticola juncidis; assembly: GCA_013400215.1. NCBI lineage: Eukaryota > Metazoa > Chordata > Aves > Passeriformes > Cisticolidae > Cisticola > Cisticola juncidis. The sequence goes on from VXBR01010539.1 coordinate 388,621, forward strand.
TGTCATGACAGAAGTTCTTGCTGAGAAGGTTGCATGGAATGAAATTACTTTAAATGATAAAGAATTTAAGTATTAAGGGGTAAAACCCAGATTCAAACCTCAGTGTGAGATTAATCCATTCAAAGCTAGCCAAGTTGCAAAAACATCTGCCAAAGGCTAGCTGTTTGGCATGGCTTTACTGTAATTGAAATGATAGCTTTATTTGCTGTCCTGCAAAAATTGACGTAAGGGTGATTCCAAATTCAGTTGCACTCTTCTGGCAAGCAAGTAAAATTCCCAGAATATACCCCCAAGCAAAATTCCCAGAATATATCCCACAAAAGACCCCTCAGCTGTTTGCAGAGAGTGCTGACACAGTGTGCTTCATCCTCTTCTGGTTGTTGCTGGCAGCACTGACTTTCTCAGATCTCACAGACCCTGTGGGGAAAGGCTGCCTTGGGTACCCCACCTCTGGGAGGTGTCACTGGCAGGGCTTGGCTGGCTGACACCAGCCTGCAGGGTGGTGTCCCAGCCACTGCACCACTACCTCAGCTGGATCCCTCAGCAGCCAGGGAAGCACAGCCGGATCCTTGACTCCTCTACAGCGGGCAAGGATGAGCCCTGAACATGTGGGCAGTGTTCAAGGGCCCTGCTGGCCTCATCCCCCAGCAGAGCATCAGGCATGGAGCTTCTCCTGGTCTGGGATCCCACTGCATAATCTGGGGAAAAGGATCTGTCAGGGCTTATTTTGGGATAGGTTCATAAATAGCTCAGATGGCAAAAGAGAAGGAGAGTGAACTTAGCACAAACTCTGAAGTGGCCACGAAGATTAGTGCCAGTGCTTACTGTCCTTCCAGAAATGTCTTCCTCCATTTCCTGCTTTACAGATCTTATAGAATGGTTGTGCATAGACCTTCCTAAATACCATGCCCTGAAAGGTACCTCCCCAACAGGTGTGAAACCACTAAACATTCCCAGATTTTGACTACATGCAAAAGTCTCCTTACATAGCAACATCAGTAGTGGGGTCGAAGTACCCAGCTTTGGGTAAAATTCATAGAGTGTTGTGAGTCAAAGGCATTTTGTCACCAGCACTCTTCCTGGATCAACAGGGTGTTCATGGAATTTTTTTCTTCCTTAGTGAACTCACTTGTTCCCTTTTCCTGATGTCCTTGAAAGCCCCTGAAGACAAGGCAGAATGTACTGGCAATATGTTTCTCTTTGTCTGTGCTTGCCATGGGTTCTTTGCTTGCTCTATTCATCTCTGCATGTTTTAACACCTCTTTTTTTACCCTTGCTTTTGGAAAACTATCAGGACTTTCTTGTGTCATCTTGAATTCTCTTTTTAGCCAGGCAGCATGTGTAGTCTTGACTTTGCTTTCTTGTAAAGATTTTCTGCTTTCTCTCCTTGGGTTTTTCTTTTTCCATTTTTTCTATCCCCCTGGGTTTTGATGGTGGGGTTGTTTGTTTGTTTGTTTGTGGGTTGTTGTTTGTTTGTTTGTTTGGGAGGTTTTGGTTTCTTTGGGTATTGGTTTTTTGTTGGTTTTTTTTTTTTTTTTTGGATGGGGTGACTGGTTGATTGAGTTTTTGAGGGTTTTTTGTTAGCTTTTTGATTTTGTTTGGGGTCCATTTGACTCCTGACACAGGTAATTTAGAAAAATGTTGAAGAGTACATACTAACCCTAAAACTGAGCCCTGGGAATACCCAGTGGTGATTAGCTACCAGCCTGATTTACTATCCCTCTTTGAGTCAAGCAGTTGGTCACCCAAAATATCACAGACTTGTCTAGCTGTCCAGTGAGATACTGTGAGAAACAGCATGAGAACGCCTGCTAGAATCCAAAGCTACCACATCTTCTTGCTCCCCTTGGCCAGCCAGATGGGTGATCTTCTCAAAAAAGAGAATCAAGCTGGTCAAGTAGCACTTCCCTCTGATGAACCTGTGCTGGCTCTGACAAAAGACTGTACTGTCACTAAAATGTCTTTTTAATAACTTTCAGCAAAACAGGTCCCTGTCCTTCTGTGCTGTGACCCCAGAGCTGATGCAGCCCTGCAGGTGGGGTCTGAGCAGAGCAGAGCAGAGGGGCAGAATCCCCTCCCTGCCCTGCTGCCCACGGGGCTTTGGCTGCAGCCCAGGACACGTTTGGCTCTCTGGGCTGGCAGTGCCATGGCTCCTTCTGGGCAGGGACTGTACTCTGCTCTCAATCCATTCTCCACCCAGCTTTGTATTTGTGCTTGGGATTGCCTTGCTCCAGGAGTACCTGGCACCTGATTTATTGAACTTTGCTCTGTCCATGTCTCTCTGGTTTTATCCCTTCCCACTACACCAGACAGCTCGGGGCCCTTGGCAAAGGTGCTCAGGTTGCACTCAATCCCACTGTTCCACTTGCTGACAAAGGTGTTAAAAAGCAACAATCCCAAAACCAACCCATGAGAAACTATCAGCTACATAATTAAAGGTACACCCAGACCAGATTCAACAACTGGAAAGATAACTGTCATAAATAATACTACAATTAACAGAAGTTTAATGGTTATAATGCAGCACAAACTATTTTTTCCTATATTTGACACCATATTTCTGTTACCAAAACAATTTTATTATATTTTTACTCTCTCTTCCTGAAAAGAAATCATACATGGAAAGCTTTCTTTTTTTACCTATATAAGTAATCTAAACATATAATATAAATATATGATAGTCTGACCAATCAGTGATATGAACTGGTTAGAACATCAGCAATAAGAACTGAGAAATGTAGTGTAATATGTCTTGTTGCATAATACAACAACTGCAATATACAAACTCAACCTATCTCTTCCTTAAGCAAATTTTTAAATACAGTGGAAAGAATAGGATCTCTTTAAGTGGGTCCATTATACTTTCTTTATCTGCATAAAATGATAAGCTGTCCTCATGTTTCCTAACTGATATACAATCACCTGCAGGAGCAGGAAGTTCATTTTGCCCACTTCATCCATTAAATTATATTTTCAGGTAAATATATAGGACTGCATTTTCTCTCTCTCTCACCATAAACTCATCTAAAAGTAGAGTTGGATTGAAAAAAACTGAAACAACAAACAAAATAGTGTTCAATCCAGATGAATAATTCATTTTCTGGTTTGTGGCAATTCTTCAAACAGCTGGGAAAATATCAGCCTAGGTCAACAACAAATAACTTTCTTCAGCATCAACAAGCTGAAAGTTTGCAGAAACTGTTTTTGTTGTAGTTTAACTCACAAGCGCTAATGTGTTGTTAATATATCATACAATATTGCATTTTGTTTGTGAATGTTTTTCAGAAGTAAACAAAATATTGGATGGAATCTCCCACAGAATATCAGTGAGCAGAAAAATTATTCTCTTCTGCAAATTAAACAAGCACAAACGCCCATTTTTATTTCTCTTTCTGTGTTCAATTCCTTCTTCCCTGGATTCTGATACAAACAAAATTGTGTCTTGGGTTAAAAAATGTAACTAAAAATGTGTATTTTCATCTGTTGAAACTCATTGGGAGATATTGTTCTTAATCTCTTGTAACTTTAGTGGGGGGAAGAGGGTGGATGCCTTCTGTTAATGGACACCTGATAACCCCAGATAAGGCAGAGCCTTCTGATCTCTTCCTCCACTCATCCTCCTCTGACGGACATCACCTGTGAATGGGCCATTTAGGGCCTCTCACATGGCTGATAACATCACCTCATTCTATTGGGAAATGCTCCACCCAGGGGGAGGAGCCAACCATTCCCTACTGAGATAAAATGGGGACACAGGGACCCCAGATGTGCTGGTTTTCCACTGAATCCTAAGAGGAAGACTGGACCCATCTCACCGGCACTGGACCCTTTTTTTCTACAGGATCATCTCTACTTCACAGAAAAACATCAGGAGGACTTATTTAGACTGCTTCCAACACCCTGACAGCAGGGTGTCAGGTTGTATCTCTGACTCTGTCAGGGCTTTCNTGGTTTTCCACTGAATCCTAAGAGGAAGACTGGACCCATCTCACTGGCACTGGCCCCTTTTTTTCTACAGGATCATCTCTACTTCACAGAAAAACATCAGGAGGACTTATTTAGACTGCTTCCAACACCCTGACAGCAGGGTGTCAGGTTGTATCTCTGACTCTGCCAGGGCTTTCTAGGCCTTCTGTTTGTTTGCTTGTTTGTCGGGGTTTTTTTTGGGTTTTTTTGTACTACTGCATTTGTATTTTTGTAATAATCCTAGTAAACAACTATTATTCCTATTCCTATATTTTTGCCTGAAAGTTCCTAATTGCAAAATTGTAATAATGTGGAGGGAGGGGGTTTTTGCATTCTCCATTCCAAGGGAAACTCCAGTTTCTCCTGACAGATACCTGTCTTTCCAAACAGAGACAGCTTGCTTCTTTGAAATGAAATTTAAATGTTGGAAATAATGCACTTTTACACCACAAAACTTTTGGGCCCCATATCTTACCCAGTTCTCTGCAGGCTATTGTTGGAATATTATTGTCAAGTGCTTTTAAAAATCTGTCCAAGCATGTCAGACTCAAAGCTGTTATGGGTAAAGCACATCAGAATAGGCTGTTATTTCTGTGCCTAGTTGGAAGCAGAGGTTTGAAAATTTGGCCACGGTGATACTCATTACTTGGAAACCAGGAGACAACCAGTAAGTACACAAGACTATAGACGTGAGCTGTCAGGCCATTTGAGACAGATTGCCTACATATGAAGATTTATAGTTTTTCACACATCTCTGATGTTCTCAGCACTGTGTAATAAACAGAAAAAGAAGACATGGTCCTGCCCCTGCTTTTCCTGGAAGTCTGTATTTGAAACAGCATGTCATACTCAGGGATGTCCACCTGACTACACTGCCTGTCACCTGAGAATGCTAGTAAATTTTTTATTCTGTTCTTGTTTCTAAATTTATTATAGGAACATAACTTCCAAGGGTACACTTTATTTTTGAACTGAACCTCTATTTAAAGCCCTGCTTTTCTAAATTTGATCTTCTCCTGCATCCTGGTTGAAACTGCAGTGTACTCAAAAATGCCAAGGCATGGTAGATATTTGTTGTGAACTTCAGGCTAATGGATGCTGCTCCCACAATGTCATCTTTGACATCTTTATCCCATCTTTGATAGGGAATTTTCTTCTGGTGCTTATCTTTCTAATGAGCCATCTGGCAGATTTAGGGTGCTAACCAATGGAGATGAACTGTGCCATATATTAATATGAACCTAGTGAATCACTCAACAGGTCAGCTTCAGAAAAACAAGGCCTCTGAGGCAAACTTCCACTAAAAATGCAATGTCTGGCTAATTACCTGATCACCTCCCTGCCTAAATGTCAAAAGGGTTGCAGGGGTAATGCCTCATTAGAATAAAATAGAGGGATGAGAACAATAAGGGCTTGTGGCTGTTTAGAGGAGGTGGTGTTGCAATGTGCCTCGGTCAAAAGAGTTACTGCCTCTCCCTTCAAAGGTCCTCAGTGCAAAAGCTCTCTGTGCAGGGAGTTAAAATTGCCAAAGGGCAAGCAGACTTCCTAGCTGGGAAATACATTTTGTACAGGCAAACTCTCCTCTGAATTGTCTGTGCTCTCCAGTTTTTCCTTGATTTCTCTGGCCCAGAGCAGTGGCAGAAAGAGGAGCCAAGATTCTGTGTTTAGCTGCTGGTCTGTGAGCTAACAGCAACCTCAGAGTCCAGGGAAGGAAGTGGAAGTATGCTGTAAGCAGCTGCTCTTGAATAAAGATAACTTTATGAGAGCTGCAGATTTTTCTTCTGGGAGGTGAAATTGCCTTTGTGCTGTTTCACAGAGCCAAAACTGATGTAAATATCCAAGGGATCACAGGGAAATATTTTGAGATATATGTCTTGACTCCTGTTCCAATTGAGAAGCTAGCACCAAACCCCCTGTATTTACTGATGGGAACCAAATGTATAAGAAGGCAAATCCTAGATCTTGCCTATGCCCCTCTTGCTCTGATAAACATCCAAATCTAGGAAGAGGAGAGTTCAATGCTCATTCAGGATTGTGCTTCATCTCTTTTCCACACTTTTCTTTCAAAAAACCCAGGATGTACAGTGGGTGCCAGTGCTTCTTTGCAGTACTGGGGTTTTGCAGCAGGGTCAGCATTTCCCCTGCAGAGGCACTGTCATAACCCTGGTCCTTTGGCTGGGTGAGGGCAGGAAATCCCTTTCTAATTCAGGTGATGGGCCTAGGTCTGACTGCTCATAACTTGAGTAACCCTCAGGACTACAGATCATGAAATTGCACTGATGAAGCTTCTAGCATCACTGCCTCAGCAGACTTTGGTAATTGACCATGAGAATGGGAATGACTCATTCTTTTTAATCTGATTCACATTTGCAGCTGTTATCGATTGAAGAATATAATACTTGCCTTCTTATCCACCTCCCTCCAGCAAAGTGACAAACCAAGACATATTTATGGTACTAAAATAGGCCATAAATGAGGCCTTTTTGCTTCTTTTCAAGTGTTCTCTTTCCCTGTTCCTCCTCCTCATAGTTTTTTCCTCTGCTCCTAAATCTCTTTACCTGTAGTTCCTGATTTATGGCATACTTATGTACTTATACTTATGTATATGTACTTATATATTATACTTATGTACATGTACTTATATACAAGGATTTGAATGGTTTCATGTGCTTTGTCCTTGGTCCATGTTCCTTAATACCAGGAGATCATCAGAGCTCCATTTTGCTCACAAGTGGCTTGAAATCACAGCACCTTCTTGTCCACTTCTTGTGTTTCAGTGGGTGATGTTGGTAAGCATGAGTTCCTGGCTGTCTTGCTGCCTCCCAGGAAGCATCCAAGATATCGTGGTGGGAGTATGGAAATGCATGTGTTGGCATATTAAAGGAAACTGGTGGGATGGGTTTGCCTCCAATATTAAGTGAGGGCTCAGGACGACTTTACTTCTCCTCTGAAAAACTCCCTCTTTTCCTGTACAGGGGCATTAGTCAAAGTCTTTCTGGATGTGCTTTAAATGCAAGACTCATTTTTAGAACACTGAGAGTGTTAACACCCTTGAGGGGTGAAGAAGCCATTCAGAAGTGATATTTCCCAGCAGTGAGTACATGTTGTATAAAATCCTTTGGTATAATAAAACTAGGCAATGGAAATGCCATTTTGGGCTTTTTTTTTTTTTTTTTTTTTAATGTCAAGCAATTGCCTAATGAACAGTGTCATAAACTAGCCTTCTAATGTGAGCTTTTATACCTTCTGCATGGCTGAATTCTTATTAATTATCAGCCTAATTCTTTGGTTGCAGAGAATCTAGTACTGGCAGCAAAGGCTCAGCTGCCCTGAAGTCCTGGGGGTTGTGTTTGGCAGTCCTGAGGCCCCATCTCTGCAAGTCCCCTACCCAGGCAGGGGGTGTGAACACAGTCTGTCTCTGCCTCCTGGCAGAGAGTCTTCATGGCCTCCCTGTTGTGCCTGAGTCTCTCCCACCTCCTCTGGTCTGAGTGCACTCCAAGATTTTCTTGTCCACTCTGCAGCTAACCTGACATTTTCTGCTGATTGTTGACACAGAAGGACCTTGCCCTGAGGCCCCATCCTTCCCTAGGTGGTGGACTCAACTCTCTTTTTCATTCCTGGTTTTTAGTCGGTTGTTGTGGTCACCTATCCAGCTTTAATGATTGTATGATTTTGAGATCAGTAGCTCCCAAAAATTTACAAATGACAGTTCTTGACCTACAGGTCAGTATGCTGGTACATTCTAAAATCAGGTTGGTAAACACAGAAATGAGATGAGAACAAGAAGAAAGAGTTAACATGCAAACCAAGGACAGTGTAGTTGTCTTTGGGTAGCTGAACACATAGCTCAAAATTTGCTTTTTTTCCCCCCACATCTATGGGCAAGATCTTCTCCTGCTTTTTCATTAAGTGTCACATGATTTGGTTTTGCAGTAGGCAAACAAGACTGGACCAAGAGGAAATTACTTTGCAGAGGCCATTGTGCTTATGAGAGAAATTGGCTTGTCCTACCTTTGAACAAGCTTGTGATTTATTGTGTTTATCTAGCAGAAAGTAAGTTGAAGCAACTTGAAGCATTTGGCCCAAAAAATCCCCAACATATTGTACTTCCGTACAAGACATGTGCAAACATGAATGAACACTACTTAAAGCCTTCTTCCTGATCTTGTGCATTCCTGCCCAGAGTCACTCTGCTTTACATGTAGTTGAACTGAATAAATGGCCTGTCTTGAATTACATCTTGGATAAACTGGGTGTGTGATGTATCCAGCCAGCTTTAGTGTTCATAGCTGTCACTTGTATAACTGAGCAGTGCGTTTTTGAGGCATTGCCAGGCTCAGAGACATCTCAGAAGAACAATCTGTTCTTACAAACAAAAACAAAATGTGGTGGAGGAAGACAGCAAGGAGGAGGGAAATCAGTGCTTGATAGGTATTGCTGTCTGTATCCTATAAGCACTTCAGTCCTGAGAGCAAAATAATAGAAATCCATTCAAATTTGAATTGTCTTACATCTCCAAAGCATTCTGTGGTAGGACAGAAATTATTCTATTATTCTATCATCCTTGGATTACTTCCTGCCCTCAGACCCAGGGGAATGGAGTAGGTCATAGCCTCTATGTTCTTTTCCAAAAAATGTCTTTGCTTCAGAGTAGCAGTGAGTAATATCCTCTCTCTTTGCATGCACTAGACCAGAGAGTCCCTCTCTCACCTCTGCATTGTCTGTCTCCAAGAGTGAAGGCAACAGCTCTCCAAACATTAGAAGCCACAGGCCAAGCTCATCAAAATATCTGAGCTGTGGCACTGCTGGATTTGCAGTAATTTCTCCCACTCAAACCCTAGAACAACAGTCTGGAAGAAATATACAGAAAGGCTGTACTACAAGCAAGTCAGGGACCTATAGCATCAAATCTTCTTCCACACAGCAAAGGACTTTTTCTCCTCCCAGTCCTCTCTGTAGTCCCATCCTCTTTGTACAGCTCCCACAACTTTGCATCTGGTTTGACAGGATTTCTTCTTTCGTTGCTCTCAAACCACCCCAGATATTAGGAGGCAACTCAATTACTTCTTCCTTCTCTTCTGTGTGGCCACTGAGAAGATCACTGCAGGTCACAGCTGCTTTATCATATTAAATTCCCTCTGTTTCTCCTGGTGCACTGAAAAGGCCAAAAGCAGCAGTCTGCCTTTCTCCTCCCAGGAAAGGGAGCACAAGCAGAGGTCAGCCATGCACAAGGGCAAGAAAGTTTTTACTCGTCATTTCCTCAAAAAGAAAAGGATAGTGGTGTCAGAGTTAGAGCTGGCATAATAGAGAGAAACTTCTGCCTTCCATTAAATATAGCTTATTTCTGTCAATACTTAATTCTCAGCAATGTTTAGTTTCCATGGAAAATGTGAGTTAAAAAAAGAGATGGATAGGCAAGCAGAGAGAAAATGAGAATGTTCCTGCTTTAGGTCTAAGATCCCTACATGAATTAAGAACCATTTATTACCTCTTACTGGTTCTTGTTCTTCAGTGTATTCCAAGGTGTGTATGCTTATATCTGCAGGCAGTGCTCCAATACCCTAATGCAGAACAGATGCACTTACATATTTTGGGATGAAAAGCTCTAAGAAGACAAAGCTAGTGATTCTGATTGGCCTGTTCTGGCCTCATCTGTGGCGTCTGCCTGTCACCTTTTTTGCTAATTTGATCCTTTCTGCAGGACCTTTGACCCAAGCTGCTGATGACTTTTTACAATTGTTACTCAGCAGCTTAATCTTTTCAGCTATGCTGCTGGTTGTTAAAAATGAGATGAACACAAGTACAGAAGAACTGAAAGACGCATGAAAGTGCAAGTGCATGAAAGAACCACAAGAAATGTGTACCACCTTTTTTAGGCTTTTGCAAAACCACTCTGAAAGAGGTATGAGGCAAGCACTCCAAGCCTCAATGTCTGCCAAAGGAATTGGGAGAACTGACAGTGAGGACCGAGTCAATTCCATCACACCACAGAGGATCTGGAACTCTGATTTCACACATGATAACCATGAAGTGTGATCTTCACCTAAGAGCTCACTAGAAAGCATGATGGGCATGCAGGCATTTGGCAGGGCAAGAAGTGATGAGGTCTATGCTCTGTGTGAAAGCAGGGTGAAAGAGGAAATTCCTGAATTTGTCTAGTTTTGGTGAGTGCTCTGATTGGTTTTATAGGAAAAATGAACTACTTCCAAACAAAGTTATTTTACTGAAAAATCTTTTCGCAGCACACGAGCCTCAGAAGCTACAAATTCCTCAGAAGTGCAATTTCCAAATCTTTGTAACACCACAAAAAGGAAAACATTAGAAGTGAGAAATTTGAAGTAGCATAAATATGTATTCCATTGGGATAAGGAGGTGCTATTGTTTAGCTTATTGTTCACTTCTGGTATTGTGGTTTTTTCTAAGCAATAGATAATTTCTTATGTAAAAAGGTGTGCAAATTACCCGTAAAGTTGAAGAGCTGGGGATGGAGAACATTAAGAAAAGAGCCCAGAGAAGAACTTCAAGGTGTTATTCCAGTCTCACTGACCTTCTTAAAGTAATACACAACAAATAAAGCCCTCCTATCAAAGTAACAGTCATATTTGAAGTAATAAAGTTCACCCTTGCTCTCTTACATGTGACTTTTTAAATGAAGGATCAAATTCCTTTGATTCCTGTCTTCTTACCAGCAAGGGACTTGAAGGCCTACATACCACCCAAATTCATCCAAATCCATATCTGTACATAAGATGCATTATAGTCTGTCAACTACCTTAGTATGTCCAGCATTATTCTTTAAATAGCATGCATCAGACACAAAGAGCTTTACTATTTCTCTTTTGTCAAAGCTTCTCAAAGTTAACACCACTGGTGAAAACATTCTTTGCTGTATTTCTGCTTGTAACAACATACCTTTGCTGAAATTGAGGAAAACCTAGTTTGCTTGCAGAGTATTTTTCCTCCTGTCATGATGAGAAAGTCATCATCCATTGAACTTCACAGCTGTGATCATGTGGTGATTACAAAAAAGAAAATCATGGTGTGATTTTTTGTGTTGTCCTGTTAGTGTTAGGAACTGGAATCTCTGATTTTTGTGGATTTCTTCCAACTCAGGATATTCTATGATTCTAAAAAAAAATTACATTTTACTGTCCTTTTGCTTCATATTTTTGTTTTTCTCAGCAGTGCTACAAATGCAAGGTATTTGTGACAGCTCTAGTGTCCTCTGTTTTCAAGGTAAACGCTGAAGTTCCTGGAAGGCAGTCTATTTAATTATGTGGATCTGGCGTGCTTCTGAGAAAAGTGGGGAAGGTGTGAGGAAGGAGATTTTAGTGTCTTTAGCACCCTGAGAAGAGCAGAGCTCAGAGATCTCTGGTGCATGGTGCTGCTTGGCAGCCAGGCCAGGCTCTGCCCCGATGCTCAGGCCAGGCTGCCAGGACATATTGTTCTCATTTAGAGATCCAGTTGTTCTGCAGGTGGAGAACAAAACAGTGAGATGGTTTTGGGTTTTTTTCTGCTTTGATTCCAGGTCTCTGGTCATGGCCCAAAGCAGAAGTGTTTTCATTAGATTTTCAGTAGCCTTGTGAACATCTTCACCGAGAGTTGAATGGACAAGCCTGGCTCTCATTGATGTTTAACTGCTTCTGGCTGCCTTGCAGAGATGTTTTTTCAGATGGATAGGAAGCAATGTGAGCTTGATTGCATCTTCAGTGGAGATAACTGAGCACATCTGCTATTTCTGTATGGCATTTGCCAGCATTGGTCCATTTTGTAGTGTCTTGTCATTTCAGCAGTCCCTGAAGGCAAATATTCCCACTGAAGCATCCCTGACACTGTGGTCCTCTTTATACAAGTTCAAAATTTTCTCTGTGTTAAGGTACTTACCTAACTATTGGAGGGTACTAGCACTAGGTTTCTTTTGATGAAGTGATTAATTGTATCAGAAGAAGGCACAGGAAATTAGGGAGCAGATAAGAAAGTGAAGGCACATACAGGTTGGAGCAGATTCACAACAGAAGTGTAACAATAGACACAGAGCCTACTAGACGAAACAAAACTACACAAAGTTATTTCTAGAACAAAAACAAACAGTAAAATGAACAAAAACAAAACATAAAAAGACCTTGAGACCATGTGAATTATGAACAACTAGATTTTCAAACAAGCTTCTCTTGTCTTTAAATCATTTGCAAACTGCTATCTATAAACAGTTCTGTGTAATTGCTGAACATTAATATGTTTCTATTTAATCAAAGTCCAAAATAAACAGTCATCCTAACAACAACCAAATAAACAGTCTCCATAGCAGGCGTCCAAGATGGGAAAATTTAGGCTGCAGAAAAAGGTATCTACTGTAAAATCTGTGGCTAAGAGCATCCCTTGTCTGGAGCAGCAAGACTGTCAGCTGCCCTCAGATCAAAACTAGGGGAGAATTGTTCATCCTGTCTGTGTCTTATACAGTGGCCAAAATACAAAGGCAACTTTTTCTCCAAGGAGATGCCTTCTGGTGCCAGCACAATCTGCCTGTGCACCACTGCTGTGGCACAAAATTTGGACCTTGGCTGTGAGACCTTGGCCATACTCTGCTCTGCTAAACCTAAGAGCACATAGCAGGAAAATCCCAGAGATGTCACTACAAGATGCAAGCTAAGCTATGGGGGTTTCAGCCAACCCCTAGGCCATACTGGGCTTCTAATAAAACAAACAATCTAATCAAGGATGGGAAATAAAATTGAGATGTGAGTGTCTGTGCAAAAACAGTGAGTGATACTACACTTGTGGTTCATTCTAATTATTCAAGACCTAATAAATAAGGAATTAGAAGATTAGCAGGGGGAAACTAAAAGCAATATTGATAAGGAAGTCATTCTTCAAAAGTTAGCACATGTGTACCTGGGCATTTGACAATGATTTATGGTTTAATTGCATTCAAACTTGTCAAGTTAATTAAAAAAGATTGTAGTACCTCATATGTCATAATTAGACATTTGCAGTCAGAGCAGGGTTTAAGGAAAGGACTGAAATCACACAGAGGACCAGCCTTCTTCTTTCCAGAAGAACTAGGACACTTCTGAAAAGCTGTGACTTCAAAAAAGGACAAAGTGAAGAAAACAGAAAAGTTCCCTTTTGGCAACAGGTCAAATTGACAGTGGAGACTGAGGTCATGACAGAGGTGGGTAGATACACATAATGAGAGAGGAACTGGCAAAGCTTCTATGAGTGGTATTAAAGGTAATTCCTGAAAATTTGAACTCAGGAAGCCAGGTGAGGGTCACAAAAAAGGTTTATTTGCTCAGAAAGACAGGGCTGGAAAATTATCTGAAAAACTTCTTTATATGTATGACATCTGATATGTTTTTTAGATTCCCAGCAGAATGCTGTAGTGGGCATGTGTGAAGATGAAGATCTGAAAGTTTCAGAAATATGAACAGAAGAAGGGAGCTGAATGCTGATGACGGTATGTAGGAGTGAGCATCAGCACTTTCACACTGCTTAGATGTTAAAGTGAGTGGAAGGAACATTGTGAATCTATCAAGAGATAAAAGGTAGGAACAGAGAAAAATTAAGAGGGAAGTGAAAGGACTGAATTTTGACAGTACTAGGTCATACCTACAAAGAATGTTTAATGGTGAAACTTCACTGATGTCAGCTGAACTCATCTAATTTCCCAGAAACTGAGGATTTTAGATGACCTGAAAGAGATACAGGCTAGAAAGCGGGAACTGTGAGGGCACACAGAACCTGGATTAGCTTGCTGAGCATGGCAAGCTATTCCAGAGATGTTGAGAGGTATTAAAGAACCACTTAGACAAAATAGTGCCAGGATTGACAGACTTGGGTGTGAGGACACTATGGCTCATTTTAGCACTGGATGGCCTGATTCATGTTCTTTCCAAGCACAGCAAGGACAATTTATGTCAAGGCAGACTAAAATCAGTGCTCTGAAAAAAATTTTGTTCTACTCTCTTGCCTGAATTTTGCCCCGTAGCAAATGAAGAGTTGGCAATAAAATCTCTTCCTTTCTTTTGGCACAGAAAACTTCTTTCAGACAAAGAAAATATAGATTAATTAGGCTGATACCAGCTGAAAACAATTTCTTGTGGCTGGGAAGTCACATCTGAGAACGACTGGAAAAGCAAATGTGACATGAGATGAGATGATGATGATGATGAGAACAATAGCAACATTCAGATGGAAGTCCACCAGTTGCATCTCTGATGCAAACAGATTTTGTGAAGGGCTTCTTTCAAAGCCACCCAAACACACAAACACATCATTTGGAGGTAGCATTAGCATTCAAGTGGAATGGTTTTTTTTGTAAAATGCAAGGAATTTGTATTGCTTCAGAGAAATCCAGGGGCTTTTTTTATAAACTAGGAGAAAGATACTTTTCTTTGAGGAGGTCTCTTTTCCCTGAATGATGGTTCCAACTGAGTTGTGAAGACTAGAGGGGGAACAAAAAAAAAAGCTTAATTTTTTCATAGACAGTTACAAGCTCAGACACATGAAATCTACAATAGGTAGTTGGATTGCAAGCTTAATTGTGTCCCAATTCTGACAAGAAAATATTTGTACCAAGCTGTCAGAGTATAAAATACACACCCTGCAGAAAAAAATCTTACCAAGCATGGTTAAGGCAAATGTTGAGGATGTAACATGTAACAAAATTTTAAAAGGGCAGTTTTTCTGAATTGGTTTATTCCATTTTAATGCATAGGGATCCCTTCTAAGGATCCTGACCATTCAGGCCTGGATTTATAGCTTATTTTCTTCATTTAAAAAAACCCAAACAAAACAAAAACAAAACCCCAACCACCCAACGTACAATGAGCCACAAAGGCCTGAGCCACAGATGTCAGATCAGGTTCAACTATTCCACAAAACTCCAGAGTTTTTCAAATACAAGGTTTTGCTCTTTCTGACTTCATCTAGAGTAGGTCATTTTGTGCTTCAAGTTTGATTTTCTTCACCAACAAGGGAATCCTTTGCTGAGTGGTTTTCCATGATGTCTTCTTTCAAGATACCACTAAAATAAATTAATGCAAGCTGGTATGTGTCAGAGATAAAAGAAGACATAAAATTGTAGCAGATAATGGGAGACGAAAGGTTTATTTCAGACTGATCTTTATCAGTGCTTACAATCCAAACCTTCATTACCAATACTGATTTTGTCTAAAAACTCTTTATTCTGACAAGGCCTAAACTGGATGTAAGTGGAAAGGATAACTACACTTATGAGTAGATGGGACTCCAACATGTCAAGCAAATGCATTCTCCTGATTGAGCAACTGAGTGAACAGTCAAGCTCTTTAGACACCCTGATGGCAAAATACGAGAATTAAGGGCAATTTGTGAGCGTTTTGAGGAGGAACAGGGCTCTATATGCCTCTTGACTATCAGGAGCTTTCCAGAAAATTGTTTTGATTGAGCAGAGGCCTTTTCTGTGGGCAGCATGTCCAAGAGCTGGACAGCAGACACTGGTGCATGCCACCCCTCCTCTCTGTCCTTCCCTTGCTCAGACTGCAGGGGCTGCACATCCTGGTGCTCCTGCCTGTGGTTGTGCTGCCAGCTCCCTGCTCTGCCCCAGCTGTGGTGTGGAGCCCCCACCTGCCCATCCCATGGCCCCTTTCTCACCAGCACCAGTAAAGAGAACCCCTGTCTCCTTCTCACAGCCTTGTACCCCCAGGAGAATTTGGGACATCCTTTTGCAGGGCTTTGTCTGTGCTCTGAGAAGCACAAAATCCCCTCTTATCCTGGGCAACTTCCTCATCAGCCAGGGTCGCCTATGAGGTTTTAAATTGAGAGGGCACAAAAAAAGCGTTCAAAAAGGCTGGCTAGTGCAGGAAATGACCATTTCTCCCAGATGAGATCCCTCTAAACAGCACTGGGAAGCAGAACCTATCCTCCAAGCGTGGCACCTGGGGTTCTTCTCCACCACAGATGCACTTCCATGTACATTCAGCATTCATTGCTATAACACAGTGGGCTTAAGCAGGCAGTGAGGAAAAACTTTTGTGTTGACTCCCTTTCCTATGCAACCTGACATGACACTTCCTTTCCCTGCTTGTGATCTCCCCTAGTGCTGGGCCAAATCCCCACCAAGTGCACCCAGCACAAATCAAGCAGTGTGAAAGGAATGATAAATACCAGTAGGGCTTCCAGGCTAACAGATTATGCACAAAGTAAGAAAAAAAACCTCATGAAAATGAAACCACGGAAAAAAAAAAAAGAGAGAGATTCCCTGCCTTTAGTAAAGTATTACTCAGTCATAAGCTATGTACTTTTGAGCTTCTTCTGCTCCCCCTGCCAAGACTCAGAGACGGAAAATCAGGATAGATACATGGAAAGAAGAATAAAGAATAAGATACAGGAAAGGAAGAACATCCATCGTGTCTGCGTGTGACCATAAATCTCCCCACTGCTGTCACCTGTCTGACTTTCTCCCAGGGATGGCAACAGAAGTTATGTGCTTAAACTGTGTTTCAAATAATTGATAACCCCAGAGCATCTCCGTTTTCTGCCCTTGCCTTGTCCTGTTGTGTAACTGTGTGTCAGGCCAGGAGCCAGGGCTGACATCACGTTGCAGAGGACTGCCCTGGGTCTTGCATAACCTTAATAGGACAGCCACTTGCAGAGTGTTTATGTGCCATTATGTGCCATTGCTTCTCTAACTACTGCATTAGGAAAGCAGAGTCATTATAGACCAGGCAGAAATATTAATTGCATTTGCATCACTGATGTTGACCATGAGGTATTTCAGTAGGCCCTGACATTTCAGGTCCTGTTCCCATCCCAATAGGAGCAAAACTCCAGCTGTGCCAAGTGATTGTAACTGACTGCAGTGCTATTGCATTTTATCCCAGGAGGGTTTTGTTACCTCAAAAGGGCTTGTGATTGCTCTGTGGGATCTCATCAGAAAGATGCCCATCTTGCTGCAGGTGAGTTCAGGGCCCTTGCCCAGCATCACATCGTTTATGTCTCTGAATAATTCCTGTTTGCTTGTGGTGGGCTGCTTATTGGGCCCAGAACATCCAACAGGCTTTTTACATGGGTGCTAGCAGACTCCAAAAATGGAAGTTTGAGGGAACTAGAGACAGAGGGAAATGCATCCTGCTCTGCTTGAAAAGCATGTCCTTTTCCTCCCTGTCCCTACTGTGACCCTTCTTGCTGGACACAGATCCACTCTGCTGCCCTGCAGCAGGCAGAGGCTGGGCAGACACAGGCCCCAGCACAGGACTGCTGGGATAACTCCTGAAGCAAACCAAGAGTGTTAAATCCTGATGCAAATTAGGAGCTGCCAGCCTGTATCTTCCATTAGCACTGCCCTTCCCACCAAATGGAAGGATTAAGGCATGCTCATGGAAATGAAACAGCCCAGGTGTCTCAGCTAATCCTGCAGAGGAAGGTGATGTGCACCTCTGCTGTCAGAGTGGCTGCTTCCTTCCTGGCCTCTCCTTCTTTTGTGGGAATTGGACATGCACCTTCTCGTGTGTTTGGGGAAAATAAAATACTACAAAAAAAAAAAAAAAAAAAAAGCATGGAGTGGAGGGGAAAGGTAACAGAGAGAATTTTCCACCAACTGAGATGAGGCTTGAGCCGCTGCATCTTTCACTGCCATTAAATCTTCTTGTACAGGTACAAATGAACTCAATTTAAATAGTGTCAAGAGAAAAAAGACTGCCTGTCTTTTCTTCCAAGTGTTGCGTCTAATTTAGCAGTGATGGTGATAATTTTAGAGTATTAAACAAGATGTAAAAACTTTCTGTCTCATTCTCTTCCTGTATTGTATCTAAACATTTTTAGAGACGACAGATACCAGCATTAATAAAGTGAAGATTTGTTTTGGTAAATTTGTTCCTATCATAGTTAACAAGTTCTCAAAAGAAAGATCTCTCCTAAAAGCTTTGAGTGAGATGCTTTGATTGTACTTTTAGGCTGAAAGGAATTCTGTTTTGTTGCAGAAACCTTTCACATACTGTAAGCTGTTGCCATTCTGCTTCCATATGGTCCCAGGACATCTTTTTCAGGAGAGTAAGTTGGGGAAAAGAAGATGTTAGGCAATGCATTCCTCATCATGTCTCCCCCATTTTCTCTTTTCTGGCCACAATGTTTCCTGTTTGGCAGGAGCAAAAAAAAAGCTTTTAAAACTAATTACCTTACTCTAAGTAACCAGTTCACAGAAAAACAGTTTGCCCCATGGATCCCGATGATTTTATAACCATTTTGGTCACTATAAAAGGTCATACTACCAAAGAAAGCCAAATAAACCTGGAATAGCTTTGGCCTAATGCGTTCTTCCTTTAACTGGTTGCCCACAATGGTGTACAGGATTTACAGGGCATTAAGTATCCAAACAAAGTACTCCAGCCTCAGTAATTTTCAAATAGCAGCTGATTTTAATTTTTTCTTTGGCATTTATACACACATCCTATTGCAATCTTGATTCATTTCTTTTTATGCTGGAAAAAATGTTAAAGCTGGAATGGAAAGTCAAGAAAGTGGGAGTTCATACATTGAGTGCATATGTGGTTTGGTGGTGTGTGCCATGTGTACACATCACTTACTGGGGAAGTTAAATCACTTTTGGATGCAAATTTCAGCAACTGCTTCCAAAACTCTGTCAACTTTCGAACTTTGAAGTTATGTTCTCCACAACCTGTTATTGAAATATTTCTTGCCAGCTCAAAGCAAACACCATTTTCTGAAGCAGAGATTTTTCTTCTTTGTCTCTACAGGCTGCAAAGTGATGCTCTTGCACTTACAGACTGTCTCCCACAGACTGGAACTGACTGTCTTCTCTCTGTTAGGAGCACAGCATCTCTTGTGCACTGAAGGTTTTTATTTTGTTTAACAGTTCTCATACTTTCTTCATCAATGATAAAAACGAATGCAGTGTTCTTCTGTGCACAAACAAGACCTTATTCATTTACACAGTTATTGGGGAAGCCTTGGTGTTTGGACACACACACGAGTCTGTCAGTCTCAGCAAACTGCTGCTCCTTTGTGGCGGGTGCCTAGTACAGTAGTGACACAGAATTTACATGACAAAGAAATCATAAAGTATCTTTAGCTCTGACTTCCAGATTACTGAAGAACAAGTTTCAATAAAGGGAGCTATGACTCATGCACCAGTTTGCAAAAGTGCCTTCTGTCACTGGGAAGAACAGATTTCTGTTTGCTCCTTTGAGGCTGTTTCCTCACAACAGGGGACAGACTGGGTGGTGGTCTCTGTGTGGGAAGCTGTGACCCCCCTGAATCTGCTGTTTCAGACGTGTGTGTGCTGCAGGTGCTCTGGCCACTGGTGGTTCCTTGGTCCCCTCTTGCCATCCACATGAACAACATTCAGAGGGTGTTTGGTGCTGTCAGGTGGGCCCCACTGTGGGCACTGTCTGGGAGGGTCCACAGCACATCAGAGGCCTCTTCAGGACTTGGTGACCTCCTCAGCACACAAGAAGTGCTTTTGCAGAGAGACAGTTTCACTAACAGCTCAGTTAGTGGGGGAAATAATTTAAAACCTTATCTCCCCTTCCTCTGTTGGTGCCTCTCTGGCTGTGTCCAGCTTCCCTTGCCCCATGCCTTCACAGCTCCTGCCAAATATTCAGGTTTTTTAGTGCATTTCCCCTTTTTCCCATTATAAAAAAATACAGCTGATGCAAATATTGCCTCTCTGGGGGAACTGGTCTTTGCTGGGCCATCACTGTCGCTGTAATCTTCCCAATGGAGTTTAATTATGTGCCTGCTATTAAGTAATTATGTTTTACCAGGAACAGAGTAAATCAACCCTTTTATCTCCACTAACAGGATATTTCCTGTGAGCCTTTCTGCCAAAAGAACATAGGTGAAGGATGGGACAATTCTGCATGTTGCATAAGTGTTTATTTCAGGAGCTCTCAGCATGGCGTGTTGGACAAAGCCACCTCTGCTCCAGCCCCAGCTCAGCTCCATCATCTCCATCTCCATCTCAGCTCCAGCTCCATCTCAGCTCCAGCTCCATCTCCAGCTCTAGCTTCAGCTCAGCTCCAGCTCCAGCTGCATCTCCATCTCAGCTCCAGCTCCATCTCCAGCTCCAGCTTCAGCTCAGCTCCAGCTCCAGCTCCAGATCCAGCTCCAGCTCAGCTCCAGATCCAGCTCCAGCTCCAGCTCCAGCTCCAGCTCCAGCTCAGCTCCAGCTCAGCTCCAGCTCCAGCTCCTGCTCCAGCTCAGCTCCAGCTCAGCTCCAGCTCCAGCTCCAGCTCCAGCTCCAGCTCAGCTCCAGCTCCAGCTCCAGCTCAGCTCCAGCTCAGCTCCAGGGCCACCCAGCTCCTGCCCCGTGGCCAGGGCATCAGTCCAGCACAGCAGCTTATGCTGGGTAACTGCTGACCACAGCTCTCGAGCCCTATTCAGGAGCAGGGAAATAAATTTCTAAGATGTTTTGCTCTTGCAGAGGGAATTCCTTGGGCTTGGCTAAATGGTCACCCTGTCTGAAAGCACCAGGCTTGCAGAGAGGAGGATCTTGGAGCTGCTGTGAGCTTTGCTGTACAGATGAAAGAGCAAAGAGGCCACCCAGGCTCTCGTCCGCTCTGTGTTCAATTAGCTTGTTCACTGATGGGCTAACACTGCAGAATGGATTTTCCCACTGATTGATCTCTTAATGTAAATGAGTTATGGTTTTAAACTCAAACCATACATAGTTCTTTTTTTCCCCTTGGAGCTGTTTTTCCCTCATATTTTGTTCAGAGTGACCTTTCTCTCCAGCAAGTATTTGCAACACTATTGCACTGGAGGGCCTACATTTCTCTAATTTCTATAATCAGCTCTGAGGTGGCCATTTGCCTCAAAATGTCTGCATTTATTTATTATTTTTCCTGTTTCCCCTTTCTACTCTTTGAAAAGACTCTGAAAAGTTGACCCGTGCAGCTCCTCCACCCAGGTTTTTATACGGGAATAAATAATGCATGATATGTGTGACATTGTTCCATGAACAGCTACAAAGGCATGATTAGCCACTGATGTTTTGAGCAAACTGAGATTCATTCAGGTATTATAAAATCTAACTTCAAAAAAAGAGATTTGAATATATTTTTGGATACGACATATCCATCTCTTTTGGAATACTTCTCTTGTTCGTGATTCACATGTTGCCTATTAACTTTTCAGACCTTGATAAGGAACTTTGCTTTCTGTACTGGCAGCAATTACTATTTAGTGCCTAGTAGCTCACTTCTCCAGAGCCAAACTGTCACTTGAACTGTCTTTTGGATCTATAACAGTAAAAACCCAATAATATGGTAGAAAGCAGAATAAGCTTTAACGAAATTATGCCCTCTTTCCAAAGCAGATTGGATCAGCCCTTTAGAATCTGAAATTTTACCCTCAAAGTCTAATTTCTGTGTGCTTAGAAAAATAGAAGCAGAAAGGAAAGTGCTAGAAAGGCATTGCTTCTGAGTAATATTATAGCTAGCTGCCTTACTAAAGAAAATAGAAGTTACAAATAAAACTTTTAAAACTTGCAGTTGTCACAAAATTGAAATTTTCCTTAGCCAGGTATGGTATTCCAGAACAGTGCCATTTAACATCCTATCACATTAAAATAGGCACTTCATAATACATATTTATGAAGACAGCAGCTCATGAATTTTGAGACTATTTCTATTAAAAGCAACATAATAACTCTGTCACTTTTGGTTTTTTTATGAAATGTGTTAAGAAAATCCCTCAGGTAGAACTGAAGAAATTGCGAATTCTTGCAGTCAAGAATAAGTCCAATTGCATTTGAACATATAGATTTTAAAACAACAATTCAGATTTTTAGATTAAACTTATCCTTTGGTAATTGAGCATCTGCTTATGATAATTTGTACCTTGTTTTTCTTTTTCATGGCCCTGGAAGCCATGATGGGAAGTAACCCCAAACCAGTGGGACAGTGGATACTTCTGGAATGATTTGACATAAATCCGAGGTGCCACAGCCTGGAGTGGGAATGGATTTGCAGTGCAGGTTGTGGGATATTCTGGATGTTGATGGCCACAGGCGGTGTTGTCTCTCCAGTTCAGAGCTGGCTGCAGCCTTTCCCACCATTCCTGGGGGTACTGACTCTTCCAGATGAGCCCCAGGGCCTTCCAGAGGCTTGGGGAGAGAAGGGTCAGCAATCTCACACTCATCTTGGTCATCAGTGTTCTGCCTGAAGTGAGGAGCACTACAATTCAAGGGTGGAAAATTC
Source organism: Cisticola juncidis (assembly GCA_013400215.1). Classification (NCBI taxonomy): domain Eukaryota; kingdom Metazoa; phylum Chordata; class Aves; order Passeriformes; family Cisticolidae; genus Cisticola; species Cisticola juncidis. Next base: position 410,787 of record VXBR01010539.1, read on the forward strand.
TTTAGCATGATCCTCCAAATTCTTATGACAGGAATGATTGGGCTTTGGTTAAAAATATCAGGCAGGCCAGATGGCCCTTCCTAAGGCATCTGGGAAGATCTGAGATACATGCAGGATGACCAGAATCAGAAGTGGCATGGTGGAAGATGCTCTGGCAGTGATGTTCCACGGCCCCATGGGGCAGAATGTCCATGCAAGAAGGACATACACAGCTTGAGAGCTCGTATTTCCTTTCCAGAACTCTCCTCCACCTCAAGCCCAGTCCTCCTGGAGTTCAGTGTGAACTTAATGGACATAAATCTAGGACAGATAAATGGACATAAATCATGAAGGAATGGGGAAAACAAGGAACCAGAAAGGTAGGAAAGTGGAATTTTTTATTTTAACCATGCATCATGACAGTCCTTGTGTGACCTGTCCTTTTGTCCCAGAGCTCACACACCTCTCACCCATGTAGTCCACCCCCAGCCTCCTGCCTGTGTTTCATCCCAATGCCCCTTCCTCCTTCCTATGGCCATTAAGAACCACATCTCTGCTCCTCTGCAGCAGCTGGAAGGGGTCCCAGGATCTCACAGACATCCCTGCTCCTCCTCAGTGACACCCAGGGGGTGTAAAATCATGGGAGTCGAAGAACCAGCTTCCAAAGTGCTGAGCTGTTTGTTTCTCTTTTGCAGCAGTGCTCATTCCCATGGCTCCAGCTTGCTCCACAGCCCAGAACAGCAGTGAGGGTTGCTCAGTGTGTGTGTGGTGGCACGACATCTCACCCTGCCTGCACGCAGACCAAGCTTTTCTGCAGAATGAGGATCCTTGAGAGCATTGCCACGAGTTGCAACAGCTGCCTTGGCTCAGCAGCCACAGAGGTGAGGTCAGTTTTGTGCTCCCAAACAGGGATTTTACTCAGTTCTGTGTTAGATTAAGGACTGTGAGTGCACAAGCCCCATGATATTGCTATGTTACTCAAGAGAGTGTGTCCAAAAAATCATCTGAAAGTCATCAATTTCTCCTTATAGAGGCCCTTGTAGATCAGTCACTTTTCATTACGCCAAATTTTAGAGCCTGTCATCGTTTATCTCTTTGCCCTTTGGACTGCAGATGAAAAATCTGCACTGTTTACAAACTACTGGACATGCAGTTTCTCATCTAAACACAGAGACCCACAGTACTTTGAGTATCTCAAGGCTGTTCATTTCCCCCTTGGAGGCATTTACTGCATTTTTTAATTTCTATGTTTCATCCCTCTTACAGGATTTGGATTCAAGTACTTCCTCTAATACCAATATTTAAAGAAATTTTAATTCTCTTAAAGACTGGGAGTAGCAAAATCAACACATGAGGGAGAAGTCTGAAGAAAACAAAAGAACAAAAGCTCAACATGTTACAACAAAGACATAATTACAAGTGACTATTTTTACTTCAGACAGCAACATTTCCAAAAAATCAAAAGACATTTGCAAGTTTCCTTGGTCCCTTCAACATAAGAAGAAAAGAAAATTAAAACACTTCACTGGAGAATAATAATGAAATTAGGCAGCTATCAAGAACATGTAATTGAAAATTATCAAGAAAACACACTTAGAGGCACAGGAGTTCAAATAAGCTTCTTGCACGATAAAAAGGCAGTATTTTTAACTATGGGTGCAGGATCAGTAAGTTGTGGACCACTAATACCAGGAAAACCCACTGTGTTTGTTATCCACTCTCCCATGACTCACACAGAGCATTATCTTGTAGCAGCACAAAAAGAGCACGCCAGATTTTCTCACGATTGGTTATATGAACACCCCAGTGGAAGGCCTGTGACACAAGACTTAAGAAATCAGCTTTACATCTTTTTCCTGGAGTTATTCTTACCCAGTTTCTATCTCCTCCAGTTTTACACAGACATCAGCAGCAGGTCACATGTTCAGTAGTTCAAAGATAAGGAAGAAAGAGTATCTGATTTTTACAATAAATATGTTCTTTCTGCAGTCAGAGTACATTTTGGGGAAAGCCACCTGTCCTGCCCACTAGGGAACAGAAAGGTCAGGTTTCTCATTCACAGGTGATTTTCCTCACCTGTCTGAGAGTAAATGAGTCAAAGTAGCACATCTTTGCCTGAGACTGGATCAATACCATAATTTTATGGTTTGTAAGGCGTAAGTGCAAAATGCAACCCCTTCCACCTAAGCAGTGATGTCCTGGTAACTTTAATATTTCATGAGAAATCAGGTAGATTTTCCTGAGTACCAATATAATAATAATAATAATAATAATAATAATAATAGTAGTAGTAGTAGTAGTAGTAGCAGTAGTAGTAATAATTTTAAAAATGCAATTTTCTGAGCAATCATCATTGCAGAAATGCCATCAAAGGCCAAAATCAAAGCTTCATTTCTTCTGTCTGGCAGCTGTAAGAGCTGGTGTGAGGAAGGGTAGTTTGGGATGGTTTTCCACCTCTTTGCAGATGGCCAAGGAGTGAAGTTATGTCAAGGTCCATAGTGAATCTTGCACTGCCTTTCTTCTATGGCCAGGCTTGTGCTAAGGTAGTTCTTGGCCTCCAGGAAGAACCATGCATAATTATGTGAAGGAGTCCAGGCTCCCTCACTTGAGGTCACAGATTGAAAAAAAATTATAAAGAAAGCAAGGATGTTCTGTGTCAGATATTCTGAGTAATTTCATTTAGCTCAAGAGTTTGAACAAAATATTTTGCTGTTTCAGCACTTCCAATTCCATCAATAAGGGTTTATTTTGGCTTCTTGTCCAAACAGAGTACCAAAGCTGGCATGTCTGAGAAGATCTGATTTTGGCCATCCCTACTGAATACAGCATTTCATGGGGGAAAAAAAACCAATTAAATCTTTCAGCTACCCCAAAAGACTGCAATTCCTTTATGACTGATATCTGTAGCAATATTCCCCAGAGTATGAGCTCTGGACTTTCTGCTTGTTGAGCAGCCCAGAGTCTTCATACATGGTCATTTTCTCATGCCAAAAATGCATGCTAGGACCTTCTCTGTGAGCCACAGATCTGACTGCAGCTGAAACCTTCCTGTCTGGGGTCCCATTGCCTTTGTACTCAGGCAGAGGAATAGGGGGATCAGAAATGTGCAGCTTCTGCAGATCCCTGACAGTGATGGCTTTTCCTGAGCTCTCCCCATCACTTTTATAACACCTTTATGATTATTACATAGCCAGCTAAACGTGAACCCCTTTAGTCCCATCACCAGCATCGCAAAATCTCTCCCTCGAAAAGAGAAATTTTACAGTTTAAAAAATGACAAAGATGCACGGCTTCATCACAGAGTCAAGATTTACTGTGGCTGCTGCTGAAGAGCTGTGTGGGAAAATAGTCTGGTGCCCTGGAGTTCAAATCTACAGCAGTGCATTCAAGATGTCTGAGCCCTTGAGAGCATTTGCTGGTGTAGTGAATTAAATTTAGAGCTGTGCAAATCCGGCTTTGGATTTAGATTTGTGAGATTCACCTCTGACCTGGCTTTGGATAGAGATTTGGATGCCTGTCTTGTTCAAATATGTGGGCAGTGTGGATTTTGTGCTACTTTTCAGGATAAAGGGAAAGGGCATAATTTCTATAGAGAATACTTTACCTACTGGTTACAAATTCAGGTTATGACATCTAATTATGTCTATGTCCATTCTTTTCTACAAAATCAGGCTTTAAGGTGTCTGTGAGAAGCAAAACTTCAACTTAATAATCTTTATTCAAAGAGCAAACTGGGAGAATACCACCAAATTTTGACAAGATCTAGACAAAGATCTGAGTAACTGGATTGATGTACAGACTTCATGCAAACCATAACAGGCAGTTTTTCAGACAGCATGAGACATATGGCTTGTCAGGAAAGGTTAGTTTGCACTGTGTCTTTTGAGTTTTCTATTTCTTTGGTGAGGATAGGAAAAAGTCAAGCTGAGGACAGAGTTTCTAGAAGTCCAGAAAGGTTCTGGGAAACTTAAGAAAGACCTTTCTGGATTGGTTTAGCTGAACTTTTAATTGCTGAACCAAACCCCAGCTTGCAACAAGAGATGTCCTCACCCACCAGATGAAACCGAAGAACCCCTCTGCAAAGACTCCATGTGGCCATCACCCTCCAGCTATCCCTTCCTCCCCCTAATTAGCACCCACACATGCGCATCAGTGTCAAAAGCTACACCTCTTTCCTAATCTGGTTTCAAAATACTCTGCCATCTCAGCTGTCCAGACTTCCTGTACTAATGGTTGCCATGACAGGAATTTTCTCTTTAATCCTTTTTTGGGGACACCCTTTCATCCACAGCAGTGATTACACCGGTCACAGCTTCCTGCTGAGCCCTGTCTGTCTGCTAAAAGGAAAATGGAAATAAAAATGGAAAGCCAGCCAAGGTCCTTCCTTTATTCAATGCAGAGTAACACTCTACGCAGGCAATAAATAAAATAAATAAGATTAAATAATGTAGGGCTAAGGAAAATAAAAAGCTAGAAGCTATTTCTGCCCTTATTAAAAAAAAAAAGAGAGAGAACACTAAAAAATACAGTTTTTCAGATCCTATCTCATTCACAGACTGCAAACAATAAATTAATCTCATTGAATCTTAGAGGAGAATTCCTCTTGCTGAATTTTAGATGGCTGAAGATGATTTAGCAGCCTCTGATCTTGATTTGAGAAGAAACCCCCTGGGCCAAAACCCACAAATTTCTCAGGCATTAGGAGTTAAAAGCCACCCCCTGGAGCATACCAGAGCCCACCTGCCCCCAGCACCGTATCCTTTGTGCCCACTTTGGCTGCCTGACCCTCCTGCAGCCACAGGACAGGGTCAGCAGGGCTCCAGGGCATCCCTTGCACCATGTCCTGACCCTCCCTGTGTTGAACAGGGCCAGGCACTTACAGGAGATAAAGGAGACCATAGTCCATGACTTTGTCTGCTCAAACACCACAGCCCAAAAACATGGGTCTTTCACCCCTCCTCAGTCTGTCTTTTCTCTGTTGCTGCTTTGCCCACACATCATTACACTGTTGTTACGTTAAAACTCTGTAATTAAGTCCCCAGGTGAAGCTTCAGTTAAACAAAAACCACCACAGCAGTGGCCAGGTTTCCCAGTGGCACTTTTCCTTGTGAATTCTGTGTGTCTTGGGGAAATGAAGAAGATGGTAATTAAGAGCCTAGAGACATTTTAGACAAACAGACATTTTGGTATCTTTGTAAGCATCCGAGAGCTCTATAAATCCACTTTAGCTGAAGATCTGGCCCTGTTTCAGCCAGAAAACAAGACAGAAAAGGGGATATACAAGACATCTGTCAAAAGAACAGCACACTGAAATGATGCCCTTTTCCACCTACGCACACAAAGGGACTGTGCCATATTTGAGACCATGTTCCACCACCTCTTTCTCCCTTCCCCAAAGCTGTTGAGAGAGTGTGTCCCCCAGCCCTAGGCAGGAATGCAGACCTGGAAAGGAAATGGGAAGCATTCCATTCCATGGTCCAAATGCAACACTGGAAGAGATGTCAACACTCTCTGTGATTCCCGGACCTCATACAGGGTGTCACAGGGCACACACACAGAGTTGTAGGTAGGAAGATAGCTTTTGGCATGCTGGAGGCTTCAGATGCTCTCTGATCTTCCTAATTGTACTGAGAACTCCTGTGCTTAAAGTCAGCTTCTACCATTTTGCTGCTCCCTTCCCTTGATTTTTTCCTCCCCTTGTTCATGTAAACATCACACCCAGGGAGGAGGAGAAGGTTTATACAAGGTGGTAACTGCAGCTCAGTCCTCTGTGGATTGAGAATTTCCTTTTTCCATTCTCTCCCACCAGCCCTGTGTTTCTGTGATGGTTTGCACACCCAGGGGTGTGCCCAAGCTGAGCAGTGTAGAGGAAAGCTCACACAGAAATGTCCTGGTCAAGCTTACTGGAAAGGGAGCTCAAAGCTGATGAGAAGGTAGCACATATAACTTGTGGAACTGAATAAAAAATGAAGCATGGGTTTTAGATATCTTGATCTCCAGCTAAAATACCAAGAGCAAAGTGTGAAAATGAGAGGAAGTAAAGTACATTTTCCTTTCTTCCTGACAGACTCAGTTTTGGAGGACTCTTCAGCGACAATCAAGTTTTTTTTTCTTGTGAAAAAGAAACATTATGAATGGACAGAGACATGTATTCTGCTGAACCTTAAAGCTTAGTTTTAATGTCACAAAGTCAAGGGCAACAGGCAACTGTAAAAATACAGATATATTAAAACTTCCCTGAAGGTCAGGCTATTATTATGCCCACCTGGATTACTCACGGTGAAGCAGAAAAACAGGCACTCATTATTGCACATCCATGCTGGTAAAATCATCTTGCCAAAGGGATCTTCTGGGGAGTTCTATGGGTTTGCACAGACAGGTCAGTCCCAGTGGCTCTGTCAGGTTTTGGATTGCCAGCCAGACACCTCCTCCCTTTACCAAGAGCCAAACATTCCTCTTTTTTGACAAACTATAGTCAAAGCTTAAACAAGTTCACCCAGAGCTTACCCTTTACTCCCTGAGCATTTTACTGGGGGCCTGATCTTCTCCAGACAGGCTGGTAGCTTCCCCTGAGCTCCTTTTCCTCTGCTTTTCTTGGGCTCAGGCATCCTTCTGGCTCTCAGAGTTTGCCTCCCTCTCTGCATTCATCTTGTGGCTCACTGAGTGGGCATAAGTTCTAACGTCTGTACTCCTTTGTTTCTTTGTTTTTTGTGCTGATATGACTTTCCCTTGCTTGCTGAAGCATTTTCCTCTGCCCCCTCAAAGCCTGCCTGCTGAGCTGATTGAGCTTTTGCTCCACCAGCTGCTGGCACAGCTCTCTGTGCCTCAGACTTGCCCGTACCTATGCTGAGCAAAGGAAAAGGCCTGAGTGGCTCAGGAAAGCATTCTTCCTGAGAGTTATCTTTATCCTAAATGCTGCATGGAGAAGGTAATGCAGCCTGCAGTACCACCCAAAGCCCTCACTCAAGCTCAGACTGATCCTTGCCATGGTTCACCAGCGTCCTGAGGGCAGCAGTGAATGGCCCTGCTGTCAAACACACCTTTCACAGGCCCACCTTTGTTTGCTGTTTTGCTTGGTAGCCTGACATCTCTTCCTGACTTCACTTAAACGTGTTTGTAAAGGCTGATCACTTTTAGATCCTGTCTTCCACTCTTGAAGTGGAACAACACTGCCTGTTAACCTTAGGGAGAAACCTGGGGAGGATCATTTGTGCACAGAGACCCCTCTGAAAAAAAAGTCAGAGATCAGAGCCTCTGTGGGGAAACAGTGGTGCCTTTCATCATATTCTTCAAACTCTGAAATAAATTAATTTATGACCACAAATGACACAAAACCAGGAATTTTCAAGAATGACTAGAACAAAAAGGGCCGTGCTTTTTCCCACTCAATACCCCAAAATAAAGTAGGTACTTTGTCATTCCCCAGTAGCCAGCTTACAGGTGGTCACCAGTGTCTCCTGGCCAGCACAGGAAGGCATGCTGCTTCCTGGGCAGAGGAGGGCAGCTCCAGGAAGAGCTTCCCTTCCCCTAGGATGGGTGGGATTCTCCACTCAAGCTGCACTGCTTTTCTGAAAGCTGAAGCTCCACCCCAGAGCCCACCACAGAGGATTTTCAGAGGGATGCACAGCTTCCTCCAGGTGCCATGACTGCAGGGGGTTTGCACAGAAGTTGGCTTTTGCTTCAGCAAGCAAAGGCAAAAAAACCAACTGTCTAAGTAGAAGTACAGTAAAGAGTAAATGCAAGTAATTTCCAGTTCTGGCAGTGCTTTGTTTACCTATTTTTCATATATGTGAAAGAGTCTGCTTTCTTTATCACCTAAAAAGACTGTTTAAAAAGTTGCTTCAAAACTCCTAAGTCTCATAAAAATGTTTGGTCCATGCCTCCTTTTTGGCCTTTTTTATTGCCAGTTTTCTGCAGAGACACTTCACAGCTGTAATCAATCAGACGTCTTATTGTCTATTGCCTATATAAAATCCCACATTCAAAAACACCTTACTAGGAGCTAGACTGTTGTATATGGTTTTTTACTAGAAAGTAAATCTTTGAAAAATGCAGTCATGATTTCCAGCTTCTGCAAGAGGAGTCTCAAGCTCTGCCAGTTCCTGAGTCTGCCTGTTCAACCCATGAAGCTGAGGGTGCATCAGAAGCCATCAGTCCTGTCCAATAAACTGTGCTCATCTTTTCATCTTGACTTCCTGAGTCGTCCTAGCTCTGGACCTCAGCTGCCATATGGAATCCCACTTTGTAATACAATCTGAAACACACTTTCAGCTCATAAATGTGTTTGTGTTTAGAACTACAAAGGACACTTCCTGGCTGTTTAGTAGGGTCTCTCTCTCTGTCTCTCTCTCTTCCTCTCTCTCTCTCAACACCAAGCCACTTGCCCTGATAATGTGTTCATACCAGCTCAATTCTATCTGATAAGTTATGAATAATAATGAAACTCCTGCTTTAAATATAACATGGACCCTGATCCTTGGTTATCAATTGCTTTTGATCTCTTATTTTGTAAGTGTTGTTTTGCTCAACATATGTTCATGCTACTTTTAAGGGAAAATTTTAAAATGTTAAAATATATGGCTACTGCATCACACAGTGAGTTGAAAAAAGAAATAACTGGCAAGTAATGTCATTATCAACAAATGCATAAGGTTTCTTTATTCTTTTTTCTTAAACTACACTTTTATTTTGCATGTCCCAGAAATACTGGCATGCTGATTTTTATTAACTGCAGCTGTTTGCACACTGGTGCTGTCAGACCCGGACAGGAGACCACATCTGCAGTGCTTGCATGTCTCAGTGACTTTGTAGCTTGGACTTCGGTGACTAATTTGAAAATTGCACACACATAAGGCTGGTTTACATTGTTCCCTCTTTAAAACACATTTCAGAATATTCAGCTCTGAAAAGCTCAATTTGTTTATTCTAGTCTGCTGTAAACATGACAGGTCATGAAAAATGGAGAAAGGGAAACTCTTTGCAGACTTGCCTGGCCCATACTGTACACACGACAAAGCAAGCTTTTAAAATCTCACTTTATAATGGTGCAGAGAGGTCAGGGGAAGTGTTTCTGCAGCCCCACAGTCCTGTTCTGCTCAAAGCTTGTTGGGGTTGAGGCAATACTGCAGCACAACATGGGACTAGATGCTGATAACACCTGGTCAGGCATATCCAGCCAGTCTTGGCACCTGCCTGTATGGTGGCAGGGTCATCTTTCAGCTCTTGTCTAGTATAGAAATAGCTATAGAACAGAAAACAACTTTGCTCTGATTGGGCTACAAAGAATGTTGCAGGACTCAGGAGCTGCACAGAGAAACCCCTGAGCACCAGAAACGCTGTTTCATTCCAGCCTCTCTGTTCCTGGCCAGGGACAATACTTGGGCTGGAGCCAAGGGGGCAGAGATGTGTCCAGCAGCAATTTCCCCAGTTTTGGAAAAGCACCCCTTTCTTTCCAAGACACCTGCATCAAGTAGTGCAGAAATGTGCTTTTCTCCTCCTCTGAGACAATGCCAACACCTTGCTTTTGTCTGTCACTTCTAAGGAGACTGGCTGGGTTGCTGTGGAAAGCAAAGAGGGTTCCTGTTGATGTCTCTTGGTCTGGAGGATTTTCAGAAAACTCACAGGGGCTGTGCTGTGGACAGCAGGGACCCCAAGCGTGCAAGGACCCTGTGTGTCCCATCACCAGGGACCAGAAGCAGGTGCTTGGAACATGCATGGCTCTGGAGGGGTCCTGCTGATCCCACCCTGTCCTGGTGGCTGCAGCTCCCCAGCTGTGGGTGCCACAGCTCGGCACAGAGGCGCCTGCAGCACAGATGTGGAGGGCCCACAAAGCAGGGAAGGACATCAAAAGAGCACATGCCTCAGCAGTGGCCCTTTCCAGCAGCCAGCTGTCCTGCCTGCTCACAGCCATGTGTGCACCCAGCCCCTCAGGCCCCTCTGGAAAAGAGCTCTGTTTGGAGTGGGGCAGGCTGGGCACAGAGGAGCAGCCTGATCTCGTGGCACACCTTGGCCTGCGGGTCTGCACCCCGTGAGAGCCGAGGTGATGAGAGCTGAGGGGTGGCTTGCATGTGAAGAGGGCTTATATCAAGGGATTTCCACTCTGGAAAAAAAAAAGCAGCACATAGATGGTGTAACATAGGCCTCTGAAATACCAAGGAAGAATAGGGATCTCTTAATTCATTTTGGGACATGGCAGGAATACTGAGAGGCACAAAGGAAGAACAAAAACCCCAGAGCAAATCCCCTTACAGCCAGATCAAAGTCAAACCCCAAAATTCATTGTCAGAGGATAATCTGTCAAAAAGCATAAACAGAGTGAAAAGGTATTAGGGAAAGGAAACATCAACCAAAGCCCACACAATCTTTATGTCAGGAGGTCTGGGTTACTGGGGACAGGTACTCCATAGTTTGTACCTTTATTCAGTGGTATTAGAAACAAAGCAGGGGGCTAAGCAGAACTGTGGACTTATTCAGAACAGCTCTTTTGCTGGCATTTTCACAGAATGGTTGTGAGATTATTCAAGATTTGTTATGAATTATTTTTAATTTCCAAATATATTTTCTTTTTTTTTTTCATTTTTCTTGCAAAAGTATATGACGGAACTAATTTATCACCATGAATTAAAAAACTCCAATCATATGTTTGAGAGCATTGTGAAGCTAATGAGGAAGAAGTCTATTCCACATTTTAAGTGTATCACAATGAGGAGAGTAGAAAATAAACAAAACTGCAGAAGGGTCTAATTACAAGAAGACAACAAATCACAGCAATTTTTTTTGTTCCTGATGAACAAGTTATGCTGTTTAAATGTACAGACCACAAACTGTCATGGAAAAGGAAATAATAATTTTCAATCACTTTTTCTAAACTGTGGCTTTAAAACTCCAAAGCCTGGGAAGAAGAGAATCAGATACAAGGGTGTGCTGCTCAGTTGGTCACAAATGATGCAGTTCCCAAGAGTCTGTGTCTCTGAAAGAATGGAAAGCCTCCTGGAGATGTTTGTGAGACACAGGGTTTTGAACAGGGGCAAAAGATCTGTAATTGTGTTAAACTGAGTGGTGAAAGCTCTGCACACTCAGTCAAAGCAGCTTTTAAGCAATTCTTGTGAGCTGAAACAGTTACAGGTGCACTTTATATATGGTATTTTTATGCTCAGTTTTTGCTTCCATCAATTTTATTCTTTTCTGCTTTTTAATAAACTGATGCAAAGGAATCTGAAGTCACACAGCAGGTCCTTGATCATTAAATTTCTTTTCTGTGCTTCTGTCGTAGCATCTCCCCTGGCTGGGCTGATCACTGAAGGACAAGGCTCATCCTGAGTCCAGCTCTGGCTGAGTCCCACTTGCCAAAATGTGATCTGGAGGAAGCTGAACACCTGATACCATTTTTGCTCTGTGTCCCCCTGTCAGTGCCAAGGCAGCTGTTGAGGTAACTTCCCAATATGGATCCCTGAGTCCAGCTCCCTGCTCCTAAAAGAATGACCTAAAACTTCACCATGTAACCAAAAGTGTCCTGCAGATGCTCTGTGAGCTGTGACAGGCGTGGGGCTGTGACACTCCCTGGGGAGCCAGCTCCAGTGAAGAACTGGAGATCCTTTTGGTAATGCCCAGTGTGAACTTCTCCTGATGCAGTTCCATGCCATCTCCTCACGCCCTGTCAGGAGTCCCAGAGAGGGGGGATCAGCACAGCCCCTCTTATCCCCTCCCTGAGGAAGCTCCAGGCTGCCCTGAGGCCACTCAGCCTCCTCCAAGCTGAGCAAACCAAGTGACCCCAGCCACTCATCCCAAGCCTTGCACTGGAGATCTTACACCACACAGCCTGCCCCAGACACAGTCCAACACTTTGATGTCCTTCTGATATGGAGACACCCAAAACTGCACACAGGACCTGAGGGGAGGCCACATCAGTGCGTTGCAGAGTTGGACAATCTCCTCCCACAGCGGGGCTGTGCCTGATGCTCCCCAACACACAGCCAGCCCTCTTTGCTGCCATGGCACACTGCTGATTCACGTTCAACTAGCCATCAACTCAAACCACCAGATCTCTTCCTGCAGGGTCTGCTCTCCTCCCTCAAATTTTATGCATAGTCAGGTACCCTTCCCTAGGTGGAGAATCCAGTACTGCCTTAGTGAAATTTCATATGGTTGGTGTTCACCTTGCCAGCTCCTCCACTGAGATCCTTTTCTCCTTTTAGGTAAGGCATACCCCATATGTTGCCAGCAGGCTTGACGTCATGTAGACTAACTCATGATAAAAAAGAACAACTTCTGTCAGTGGCACCAGCCTTGGAGTCCACTATTAATCCTGCTGGGTCTTCATGTTTCTTCCTCCACCTTTCCCTGCAGCTGGAATTTCTTGTGTTCATGATTTCCTAATAAATCCTTCCAAGGCCCTGAAATCTCTCTCAGTTGTTCTTGGGCTACTTGTTGCAACTTCATCACTGCCTAAATGAAAAAAAAAATCAATAATGGATAATAAACCAAGGTCCACAACAGGGTAGGAAGTTTTCTCTTCACATCTTTAATCCAAATGTAGAGAAGCAGAAGGTCTCCCTGGGAAGTGAGTCTGGTCCAGCTCCCTTCTCTGCAAATAAAGATTAATTCATTTAAAACAAGCAAGTGAATAGAAAGAAAATTGTGAAATTCAGAAGACACTGTCACAGACAGTCTTTTTCAGGGAGTGTCAATGAAATAAATAATGGTTGGTTTAGCCTCTCCTCCAGAGGGCTGGGTTTTGTCCACCATTACTGTGAGCATTGTTTTCTACAGAGAAATAAAAGTTAATCCAGAGACAAAGCTTTGCCTCCTATTTCCAGCCTGAGTTTTGATTGCAGCAATGTGCTAGAGGGGAAGAAAGCAGCAGCAACTGCCACTGGATAAACTGATTCAGACTGCAGTGGGTACACCTGAGCATGCCTCTCCACGGATTCATGGCCAGATCCTCTAGATCAACCTGAAAAACCCATTACTTATTCTGTTGGGTGTCTTTTATTTTTCCTCAGAAATCTATGCCTCTTATACCATGATAACAATTGGAACCCACCAACTAGGCAACGTGTCACTTGCTTTTCTTTACCTATTATTCATCTGGGGTTTACGTAGGCATGGTTGCCATGGAAGCAAAGTGAGATATTTCCACTTTTGAAATGTATTCAACGTTCTTTTTCTGTGAGCTTTTTCTCCTCCACCAATGGTGATTCTTTAGAGGTCTCACCTCTCCCACTGCTTATTTATTTGAGATTGCCTTGTCTTCATGGGATACTTTCCCACAGCCCCCTGCACTGATAATGTCCATTCTTACATTAAGGTGGCAAAAGTAAACAGCAATGACAATGTTGATATTTCCAGGGGGAAAATGCTGATGCAGGAACTTGTCCCAAACTCTGTGTTCTTGATATAAACATAGGAGTCTCATTTTTCTCGGCAGCTGCTGACTTTTAGTCAGTGGTTATTTGGAGGGGTCAGTAAAGAAATAGGCTTTTTACTCTTTCTCCAAAAGGTTTGAGCAGTCTAGGCAGGTACCACAACATCTACTGAGAACCACCTTAGCCAAAAAAGGATAGCTGAATAGCAGCACTGCTGCAGCTGAGATCAGCTGGAGGCCTCAGGCTGGATGAAATGGATTTTCAGGTCTTTTCTCTACTGTTATGGTTAAGTTTTATGCAGCCTAGATCAAAATCAGAAAAAAACTATAAATAGTCCAAATAGTCAGAATTTCAGACCACTGAAATGACCAAAGTCTTAAGGACACCAGAAAAACAGGAACAGAGATTGGTGGTGGAAGAGTGGGGAGGAAAGATGACTTAAGTGCTGAGACTATTTTTTTTTCTGGTGGGTGAACATCTCCAGCTCTGCTACATTTTAGCTGTTTTGTGGATAATGGTATCAGCATTTTTTTCCCCCTAAACTTAGAAGGAATCAAGTTTTTGGTTGCTTTTTTTTTTCTTCACTCCATTCCTTCTTCATACAAGCTAAACTACTTTTCTGTTGTTATCCTTCCCCTCAAATGGAGAGTACATTGGTCTCAGAGCCAGTTTCCCAGCAAGGCACTGAAACAGGCTGACAAACTTCTGTGGAGTTCTCCCCAACTCCACCACACACTGACTTTGTCTCTTTGGAGGCTTCAGCCATAAACAAATGCTTGCAGAGAACTTTCGTTATACTGCATTTGATTTATTGTTTCAAGTTAGAATAGATGTTTTTAGCTCATTTCCAAGCTCTGCTTTATTGCTGTTTATATGCCATCTCTGTTTCCCACTTGCATTTATTAAGCAGGTTACTTTTTTAACAGTGTCTTTTTATTTTGTGGAATCTGGCTCAGATTCCAAGGCAAGGCACATAGGGCTCCTCAACCCTTTGTTTTAGGGTAGGAAGAGAGCTTGTCCCCTCTCTTCTGGCTGCACTTAAGGAGCAGACATCTCTACTAACAACTACAAGAAGTCTTTCTGTGCTGCAGACTTCTATTGTTTTTCCAAAGGTCTTATGCACTCCATTCACCCCAGAGTTCCCATAAAATGTCTCATGGTATATTTCACAATAACCAGGTAGTAATCAGTGTCATGATTGTGTCTTTTGATAGTGAACAGAATTCTTCCCATGTGCACACACTGTTAGCTTGAGCAGCAGTGTAATTATCGTCTGACTGGCTGAGTCAAAGAACTGGTCTTTCAGGAATCCTCTACTGCTCCTGCCAAGCCTACTCTTCCCACAGCCAAGTGTTTCTCAGGGAAATTCCAGATCAGTCTTGACATGGGTAAGTAGCAGGGGGCAGACCTATGCCAGGAACATCTGCTCATGAAGGTGCTTTATAGATTATCCACTGCACATTTTCTTCATCTTTTGTGAGTAGCATTCTGTAAACTGCTCTTGAAGGAACATATGAAATTTAGAAAGGGCATCATTACTAAGTATTGTGTTAAAGACTCAAGTGGAGACATTTTAGGCTGCAGATAACACAGGATTACTGTCTCCAAGTGCTCTGTAGAAAATTACTGCACAGTGGCCCTAATACACCACTCTCAGGATCCATCAGAGAGCTCACAGCAAGTGAAATACTTAAACTGCAGGGAAGGAGATTTAAGTTGAGAGTGGTGCTTTCTTTTTCTCTGCCTGTAAAGACAGAGAGACAGGGAACTGCATTGACTGGAAGGTCATAGGGTCCCATTTTCAAGAATTTTCAAAAAACAGGTTAGACAAGCATCTGTCAAATAATGCATATGTAATTGCTTCTACCTATTGGGCTAGTATAAAAGACTAAATTACCTCCTAAGACCATTCCAGTCCCTCAATGTCTCTGTTTGTACAGTTGTGCCATTTAAAGAACTGCTTCACCCTGGAGCGAAACAGGCTTCAGCAATCACAAGAAGTTTAACAAGGACAAGTGCTGAGTTCTACAGGTGGGATGGGGCAACCCCGGACAGACTGGGGAATGACAGGCTGGAGAGCAGAACTGTGGGAAAAGGGAGCTGGATGTCCCTGTCAACAGAAAGTTGAACATGAGCCAACAATGCCCTGCAGCCAGGAGTGCCACCAGTGTCCTGGGGCATCAGGGACAGCACAGCCAGGCAAAGGGGGGATTGTCTAGCTCTGCTCTGCTCTGGGGCAGCCTCACCTTGGTCCAGGGGACAGTTTTGATCAATATAAAAGGTGTAAAGCTATTGGAGAGTATCCAAACCAGAGCAATGAAAATGGTGAAGGGTTTTGAGGAGAAGCTGTATGAATAGAGACTGAGGTTGCTTGGTCTTTTCAGCCTGGAAAAGAGAAGAGTGAGGGGAGACCTCAGTGTGCCCCTCACAAGGGGAAGCTGAGGGGCAGGTCCCGATCTCTTCATTCTCATGACCAGTAACAGGACTTGAGGAAAAGGCATAAAGCTGAGTTAGGCAAGGTTTAAGTTGGATATCAGGAAAAACTTTTTCACCCAGAGGGTGGTTAGGCACTGAAAGAGGCTCCCCAGGGAAATGGTCACAGCATTGACAAAGCTCAAGAAGCATTGAACAATGCTCTCAGGCCTGTGGTGTGATACTCAGTATATTCTATGATTCTATTAAAAGTGTCTCAATATGTAATGAAATTGCACCATTGATTTTGGCACAGAAATCTGTTCTGATCTTATTAGATAATTTCAAGTGCCACAAAAGTGGAAGAAATCTTACTCATATGAAGAAACAGGAAACTGTAAGAATAATTATTCTGCATTTAGTCAGCTTGTGTGTTTACTTATCTATTCACCTTCCTCCATGCATGTTTAAAAGGGAAAAGGAGCATTGGCAATTTGTAAGAATGCCCAAGTAAACAGTATTCTCAGTATTTCCATGAAACCATGTTACTGCTCCACTGGTCCTCCTTGCACTCACCTCCTGGTCTCTCTGCCAGTTGGTGCTGGTTTGCAGGAATGAGAGGAAAGCTGGGGTGCCAGGGAAAACTCTTCCTGCTCTTGTCAGGCTCTCTGGTTGCTCTGCTGTACATCTTTTGGCTAGCTTGGTGAGAAAACAGCTGTGGGTCTATGTAATGGGGTAGGTCAAGGTTAGCTTAATCATAGAATCATAGAATGGCTTGGGTTGGAAGGGACCATACAGATCATCCAGTTTCAATGTATCTCACATAGGAAGGACAATTCTGCTAGAACAGAGCACTGTTCAGCCTGGCCTTGAACACTCCTAGGGATGGGGCATCCATGACTTTTTTATGGACAACCTGTTCTAGTGCCTCACCAACCTTACAGAAAAGAATTTCTTTCTAACATCAAATTTAATGATGTTTGAACCCATTCCCCCTTGTCCTGTCACTGCATGCTCTTGTAAAAACTTCTTCTCCATCTTTCTTGTAGGCTTCCTTCAGGTATTGGAAAGCCACAGTTACCTCACCCCTAAGCTTTCTCTTTCACTGTACAATCTCAATTTTCCCAGGCATTCCTCCCCATATGATGGGGGCTCCATCCCTCTGGCCTCCTCTGGACTCACTCCAACAATTCCATATCTTCCCTGTGCTGGACCCCAGAGCTGATGCAGCCCTGCAGGTGGGGTCTGAGCAGAGCAGAGCAGAGGGGCAGAATCCCCTCCCTGCCCTGCTGCCCACGGGGCTTTGGCTGCAGCCCAGGACACGTTTGGCTCTCTGGGCTGGCAGTGCCATGGCTGGGTCATGTCCAGCCTCTCAGCCAGCAGCACCCCCAGGGCCTTCTGGGCAGGGCTGCTGTGATCTGTGCATCCCCAGCCTGGGCTGATACTGGGGTTGCTCTGGTGCAGGTGCAGCACCTTTCTCCTGGCCTTGTTAAATCTCATGAGACTGCCATGAACCCTGTCTTGAGGCCACCCAGATCCCCCTGGATGGCATCCTTTTGTTCAAGGGTGTCAGCTGGACCACTCAGCTTGGTGTCATCTGCAAGCTTGCTGAGGCGGCACTCAATCCCTTTGTCTATGTCATCAATAAAATATTTTAAAAAACGATCTTGATATGGACCCCTGAGGGGCCATACAGTCACAGATACCCATCAGGTCTCAGTAAACAATTGCCCTCTGGATGCAATGATCCAACAAATTTTTATCCATGTAATCCATCTCCCTCCAGTTTAGAAAGAAGGATGTTGGGCAGGACCATGAGAAAAGATTTACACAATTCCAAATAAATGACATCTGTCAACTGACATCGATCTCTCCCTTGTCCAGTGATGTAGTCATTCCATCATGGAAGACCACTAGGCTGGTTTAAGGAGATATGAGGATTCAGTGCATTTGTTACAATCAAATCTATATATTGACTACTGTTAAGCCTAGTCTACTGGATAGCATGGTAACAGCTAAAGATATTTAGGCAATGTGTTCTTTTTATTCTCAGTTACAGTATCTGAGACCTTCAAAAGAGATCTAGGAGTGGTGGGTGATGATAGGGAAGGAAAGTCAGGGGAAGTGAACCATAAGGATGCACCAATTTCTTTGAAGATTGCAGCTGTAGCTTGTCTGTCTATCTGTTGTTTATTCATTAGACTTGAGAAATTAATTGCTACCTGTTTCATGATCTGCATGGCAACAAAATTCCACCTTCTCCCTGGTCCTCTCCAGGACCCTACACCAGTTAAAAGGAGCTTCCAGATTTTTCCTGCTAAGCCTCCATGGCTGGAAATCGTACAGGTGTACTTTGCTTGCTCTGGCTACTCAATAGCAGCTGCAGGCCACAATTGACTATAATTTCCATGTTTGAACTTAGTTCACCAAGATGCCAAGCGTGAGACAAGGAACATAATGAAAATAATACGGTACTTTCCTGTGTTCTGAGCTGGCTAGTCTTACTAGGATCAGTTCACCTCAGTTCATTAGAAACCAGTTCCTCTTAGAAAGAAGCTGTATGTGAAATAACCTGACCCATCTGGAGATAGTCACAGTAAAAAAAAAAAAAACCACAGGAAAGAAAACAATGTTATCCTTCTTTAAGTCAGCATCTTTTAAACACAGACAGACAATATCCCAAAACATATAGTGCCTGTTGTAATTCTTGCAATTCCTCCTGGTATTACAAGAGGAAATGAATTTATTTCCTGGTATCTAAAGTCTCTCATGTTATCAGACAGGCCCAAGTTATCTTTGGGCAGGGACATACATACAACAGAAACTTTTTCAGAAACCCCTGTTGGTGTGAAGTCAGTATTACAGTTTGTCTCTTGCAGTCTTTTCAGTCACAAGGACAAATTAGTATTTTTAATGGAATCCTAGTTGTAGTCCTGAGCAATGGCTACACTATAGCTCAACAGGTCTTTTATTTAGCAATTTTGTATTTGAAGTACAAAAGTTTGCATGGAGTTTATTTGAAGTATTTGAAGGCTTTTCTTTTTTTCTGAAGCCTATTTATCCATCACAGAAAGTTGTGTTGTGAGAACTGTGTTTAATTAATATTCTGGAAAAAATTACAAACCCCCAACAAACAAACATGGATGGAGTTAAGTAACACCTGAAAAAGAGATAAACAGGAAGACTAGCATGAGATGAACATATCAAGAATTAACATGTCTGACTTTGTCACCTTGATTGTTCCCCTTCCTATTGCTACATGAAGTTTGAACTATTCTGCCTAAAGCCTGGGTTTGGATAGGGGGTAAGATCTTCCCTTTCTTTGGAAAACCACATGGCACTTCTGTCTGCCAAGCCACAGGATCTGAGCTCCATCTGTGGCATGAATACAGGGCAACTCTAAACAAAATGTGCACATATGTCAACTCTACGTGCTGGTAAAGCAAAGCCAGAAACCCACAGTCAGGCAAATTTTTGCATTGTAGAGACACTAAATCTAAATGATACTCATTTTTACAATATGCAACACTAATCTTTAACCTAAAGGCTTTGCCTAAAACGCCAAGTGTTTAGGTCACCTGGTGGTTTGAAATGCCATTTTTAAAACACTGCTCTCTCAGACTGCTGCTGGCACTGATATGCCTACAGCATGAGTTTAGCATATGTTGGGAGGACATAAAATCACTGTAGCAGAACAGCAAATTATGAGCAATAGTGGCACTGAGAAGCATCATGTGTCAGCCAGATCAGATAAAAGTGTCAAAGAAAAAAAGGAGGGGCACTGGGATAAGAGAAGGAGGCAAAAGAAAAAGGTGTATTAGAAAGGAAAGAGCATGTGTAAAGGGGATCTCTGTTAATGTAATTTGTCAGCTACAGTAAGAATTATACTGGCAGAACTTTTCTGACTAAACATATATTACAGGATTTTGATGAAATTGCATCCAGGAGTGGCAGGTTTGCAGATGATTTCAAAGCCATTATAGAAAGTAATATATATTGTTTCTGTCATTCTCTTGCAAAGGTAGCTTCATATAGGATAGGTCCTGCAATAAATGGAATTTCTTTCCCCTCATCCATTTTCACTAGAACTTGCTCATCCTGCAAGTTACATCCTAAATGTAAACTCACTTTCTAAAGCAGTATCAGTATTCACAACTGGGAATGAAAAAGTGAATTACAGCTGAGTACATTCAGCATGTCAGCTGGTGAATAAAGAAAAACAGCTGTTTGTGGCAGCCAACTGTGAAGATCATGTGGACTATGTCATGTTCAGAACATAAAGTGAACAAGTTGCATGCTGGCATGGATTCTGTTGCAGCACAAGTGCCCAGTGCTTGTAAAACATTAGAAACAGAGCCAAACTGTACAGATCAGAAGCAATACAGACAAACTTTATCACAGTTGTGACTACACTACTAATGCAGCTACCCTGGGCCTTGTGTTTCACCATGAGCTGGGGCCTAATGTGAGATATGCACTGCCACTGCAGGGTTTAACCTGATTCCTGCTAACCTGGGGAAAACTACACCCAGAACTGATAAGTCATGACACCACTCTGTGTTCTGAATTGGCTATTCTTACTAGGATCAGTTCACTAGCAGAAGCACTAATTCTTGATGATATTATCATACATTTTTTGTTTAATATCAGAACACTTTAAACCCGAACTAAGATCTGTATTCAGAGTGAAAAGATGAATTCACACCAGGGAGAGGCAATAATCTGTTCTCCATTATGAGTATATAGCCTGGGAACCAAAAGACTTGGAAAGCTGTTCCCAGGTTATGCTCCCAGGTTAATACATGGGCAATTTCCATCCCCCAATTACCAGAAAGGAGAACTGTCTCCTACCACGCTTAAATGAGCTAATTGCAAGATTCAGAGAGTACCAGGGATGTCCTCTGAGATCAGATCTTCTATGACCTGTGTGGGAAGAGTGAAATTTGTGTGACCAGGTCTCCAGTACAGTGGCAGTGAGCAGGAGAAATGGGTCACTTGGCAAGTATAACCTGTCATGGGTGGCTGTGACAGAGGCATACCTTGAGACACAGCCCCTTTGAAGACAAAAAGGTGTCTCCTCCGTTTGTAAGGTGTCCTGCTATGAGCACAGCCCTTAAAGTGTGTAAGCCCTGAGCAGACTCATGGGAAGCTGCAAGCCTAGCATGCTGTGCAGAAGGCTCAATGGCCCCTCAAAGGACAGCAGTTGACTGCAGTGCTCAATCACAAACACAGAGCAGCACCTCACTTCCTCCCTATTTACTAGTGATGAATATTTCCCACTGGAATTTCTTTTGTCTTTTCCCCAGAATGTGGGACACCTTGGTAAATTTTTCCCTAAAGACCGAACATTTTTGAGCCAGTGGTTATTTCTTTACTCTTCCATTTCCAGAATATGGCCTCTACCCTCTTTAAAGGCCATTTCTTGAGACAGTTCCTATATTTTGTATTTCTAATGCAGCTGTCCTGCCAGACAGCAATATGGATGCTGTGTGCAAAAGATGAGACATTCTTCTCCATGTGCATGAGATGCATTATCTACAGATACCTCCTCCAGAGACAGCTGCTGGTCTTCACAAGCTCCTGCCACCTGGGACATTTTCACTCCTTAAAAAGTTGCTCCCCTCTCTGAACACCAGAGATGTCTACTTCCAGAGTCCTCCCAGAGGGTCATGTGGCCCTCATCCCATGATTGCCTCACCTGATCTTTTCCATCACTCCTACTGAACATTTCCCTGTGGAAGGAGTCCAGGCCTGTTTCACAGATGTACTAATGGAGGTGCAGAAAAGCTAATGGTGGGATTGAGCTCACCTTCCTTCACCTAACCCCAAAATCAGGAATCTAATCAGAACTAGTCATCTAGGCTCTTTCTGCAGTCAATGACGAAAGACAGGTACCTCCACAGCGTGATTCACCCCTCTTTTCTTGGACAACTATCCTAAAAGAGGTTGAATTGCACTCCAGAGATGCCTGTCTACCTGCCTGGATGATAGAGGAGATCTAAATAACTAGTTTACCTGAGATACCTATCTGCAGGATGACTTCAGCTAAGTGCTGGGCTCCTGCTCCAAGTGATGTACCCAAGCTCAGGAGAGGAGTCTGAGGCAGAGTCAGCATCAGACTCTTTGTCCCACCTCCAAGGCATCTGCCCAATTACAGAGTCCCTCTTCTCAGTGGAGACATTCTTTAAAGCAGGAAAAAGTTGAAAAAGTTCTCCCTATGCCTCTGATATCACACCTCTGGCACCATCTTTGTTCTGTTCAAATCCTTTTGAAATCCAAAAGCTGCTGCAAAGACCCAGATGTAATTTTTCCTCTGTCTTTTTATTTTCTTTCTTTAAAAGAGCAACAAACACAACAAAAAGAAAACACAACTGGAAAAATTCAGGAAGAAAATGCTCAAGGCTACAGCATGGTTTCTATCTAATTTGAATTCAAATAAGTTTTTCATTATTTCTAAATTTAATTATAGCCTTCAAGTGTATAAAATTGCATGTGAAAATAGTAAACAGATCTTAAATATACCATAGAACACCAGGCAGAATCACAAACACTGCTAATTTGCAGGGATGCTGTTCTCTTGATCAACATAACACCATATCTTCCTTTGTGTCCTCAGCCAAACTAAGCTGATGGAAAAACATTTACATACCTTAAAAATGTATACAAATATGTCTTTATCTGAGATCTAGCAAGCAGATTTGACCTTCAGAGGGAATGCTAGGACTCTTTCTTGGTTTGAAAATGCCCTGGAGAATGTAACTGGAACCAATAATTTACCAGAAGTACTGTTTAACTAACCATAATTGTTCTTATATCACATATATAATTTCCCAGTAAATGCTATTGGAATTTTCAAAACTTTCTGCATCTCTGCATTAAAATAGAGTGCACATGTCTCAGAGGACTTTTTATAACATCCTCTTTTGGTCCTATTGAACCCTTTTGGCTCATAACCCCATTACATTCTCAAGGATCTTACTCACAGGAGTGAGGGTCCAGGACATGATCCAAACACAGTGGCTGTTTCTCCTTCTTTGTTCCATGCTTTTGCAGAAGCCTATCTTATTATTTTTCAGAGAACACAAATGAGAGTGGGGTTTGTAGTGAATCGCAATAGGTTTGTTCTTTACAAATCCTGAAACTAAATTCATACAACAAATGAAAGGCAAATGTTTCACACACTGGATTTCAGGGATTTTTGAGAGTAGCAAAGGTGTCCGAACCACTTCAAAAAGACATCAGATATATAATTTTTGAAGTACTAGGTAACTTAATTCAGTATGTTGTTATAGTAGCTCTCACAACAGCATGGCAGTATTAATGTGTAGTGATGGAGCTAAAGGGGAAGTTCACATCTTTCCAAAGTTTTTTGCTTGCTTGTTAAACAACCCACAGACCTGGAACACTCAGAGACATACCCAGTATTTAACTTGCAGCCAGAAAAATGAAAAATGTGCAACTGTTTCTTCTTTTAGGTTTTGGAGGGCTTTTTTGTAAAAGGAGTTCAAATTCTTGTTCTGGGTTACCCTAGAGCAAAGTTTTAATGATGGATTGTGAATTAATTCAAACTCCAAATCTGTGTCATCCAAGACTAAGAATATTTGAGGGTTTTGTTCTGCTTCTGAGTTGCTGTTGAAATCTTTTTTATATCAGAGATCTCTAATTATTGTCTGTGCAGGCTTGTGTTTATCACACACCATTTCCAGGGACATTTTGCCCACTGGTGCTCAGACCTCAGGATTCCCCTCACAATTCATGCACAGATGTGTGCAGGCTCTGGTCCTGCAGATTATAACATGTGTTGATGCTCAGAGGAGGACAGAAGAATTTTTCCCTTTGGGGACATACGTGCACAGTGCATTTCTCCTCTAAGTGTCAATTAGGAGTATAATACTAGATTATACTAGTTTTAAATGTCAAAAACTTTGGTGGTGTGGGGGGCTAGAGGAGTTGCATCTTGAGAATATGCCAGAAGCTTCCCCCATGTGCAGCAGAGCCAGTCCCAGCGAGCTCTGAGATGGACTTGCCAATGTCCAAGGCTGAGCCCATCAGTGGCAGCATCTCTGGGAAAAGGTACTCAAGAAGAAGTAAAAACTGAGCTACTATGGATGAAGAGAGCAGTGAGAACAAGTGAGAGGAACAACCCTGCTGTCATCAAGGCCTGTGAACGAGCTGTGGGAGGTGCTCCAGGCACCAGAGCCTTATGGAAGATCATGGTAAAGCAGGTATGTCCCTGCAGCCCGTGGAGGGCCATGACAGGGCAGAGATCCACCTGCAGCCATGGGGGATCACACAACAGAACACGTGGGCACCTGAAGGAAGCTGTCATCCCATGGGAAACCCTTGGTGGAGCAGGTTTGCTGGAAGGACTTCTGACCCCTTGGGGACCCGTGCTGGAGCAGTTCATGAAGAACAGAATGTGGGAGGGACTCATAGTGCAGAATTTGTGAAATACTGTCTTCCATGGGAGGGATCCCACACTGGAGCAGGGGAAGAGCTGGAGGAGGAAGGAGCAGCAAAGACAATGTGTCATGTACTGACACCATTACACTCCCCATTCACCTCTCAGAGGGAGCAGGGAGATAAAATTGGGAATGAAATTGAGTCCAGGAAGGAGGGAAGGATGGGGGAGAAGTATTTTAAGATTTGGATTTATTTCTCATTAGCTTACTCTAATTTTGATCAGTAATTTATTAAACTAATTTCCTCGAGTTGGGTGTATTTTACCTTTGATAGCAATTGCTGAGTGATCTCTCCATGTCCTCATCTCAACCCACAAGGCTTTCATTAAATTTTCTGCCCTATGTCCAGCTGAGGAAGGGTGTAACAGAGCAGCTTTGGTGGGCACCTGGCATCCAGACAGGATCAACACATCACAAATATAATGATTGAAAATTTATATTGGTACAATGGAAAAATAAGGAAGTACACTGTGTTATCACTGAAAGGATGTGAAATTACCTCCAAAAAATGCAGAAAGGAGGTTTAGGTCGAGCTGCCCACTCTGGCTGGCACAGAGCTCCCTTTGGAGTTACTCTTTGATCACAGAGCAGGATGTTGCTCACTGGGGACTTGGCTTTTGGACCAAATCAGACCCTTTCCCAGCCAGTGCCAGGCCTTTGAGTTCCCATCCCACCTCAGTAGGGGCAGGCATCAGCTTCCAAAATGAAGATCTGCTATGAATCCACTCCCACCACTTGGGGCTTAGGGGGACCCTAAAAACCAACTGGTGAGAAACAGAAAACAAACAAAAAAATGTATGAGTCTTGCTCATGAATGTGCATGAAGTGCCATTAACAGACTGGTGCCCTGACTAAGTGTTCACAGTCTCATGCTGTCTGTTGCAACATTTTCCCTTTCGTGTGCTCAGGATTTTGGTTTCAGCTTTGAAAAAACATCTCCAACCTAGAGCCAGTGTACTCCATCCTCTGTTAGTAAAGTTCATGATAACTTGGCTTCATTCCCAGTTGGAAAGTGTCCTCTGCACTAGCAAGCCACTGGCCAAATTTCTCCCTGGGCAGCCTGAAAACTGCCAGACAGAAATGAGATCTGTAAAACCAAGCTGACAGCACGAGGTCTATACAGACTTTTCCAGGCCTTTTGCCAGGCCCTAGAGGCCTAGTTCTAGAAAGACAAATTGAAACCACAACTGGCTAGCTAAGCTCTCCTCAAACCCTTTCACAGTGACAAAACCCTGCCCTTGCCAGGCCTAGCCCCTGGTACTGGTACATTGCCAATGGCTCTAAAAAGACAGCAGAAGTCGGGAAAATGTCGATAGAAGGAAATCTGAGACACACTCCAGCCTCTTCTCCTGTGTGAGAAAGTCCAGAGAAATGGGACAGTTACAGGTTCTGGAATTTCCCTTCGTGTGTCCTGCAGGTTTTGTGCTGGGCACTGAAAAGGAGGCAAAAAAGCCCCAGGACTGACCAGCAGTGCTGGGAGAAAGCACAAGAGAAAAGCTAACCCAGAACTCGCTCTCCCTGGATGTGATCCAGCAGCCTGTTCCTTTTCTTCGGGACACCATCCTCTTAGCAGCACCCACCACTGCTCCCACTCTCTTGGGCTGTCTGGGGGTCCAGCTTGCCCAGGGGCTGATTTGAAAAAGACAGGATTAAAGGACAGGTTATTACCAAAAGCTGCTTTTGTATGCCTAGAAATTCATGTAGGACACAAGCCTACACCAATTTTTAGGCAGACATCTTAAATACTATTAGAAGGTGACAAAATATTTAGGCTCAAGTGAATAACATGTCCTTTCAAGAATAAGGAAGACATTGCTATTGCTTGATGTTTAATAGAGTTCTTGTTTTGTTTTCTTTTGAATCAATGTATGCACAGGAATTACTAGGGCAAGAAAGTGGGGGCTTTTTTAGGTGGAGGCAGTCTTGTATAGCTAATGTGCTTTATCTCTCATACAGGTATTGTGGAATATAGAACAAGCACAAGTACATTTTGTGCTCAAGTATTAGTGGATATCAAAAAGAAAAGTACATAAGGTCCGGTGTTTGCAAAAGCAAACCATGCTTATGAGATATACAAATGACTACAGAGCCCAGTTCTCTGAAGACTTAATGCATTTATTTATAGCTGACTGATTTGGGACTAAACTTTTGGAACAAGTTCACATGTTCTTGTTTCTCCTGCCACAGCTTGTAGTCTTATCTTTTTTTTTTCTCCAGCAACCAAAGGAAAGAGAACCTTTTTTAACCAGAGCACTTGTCTCCTTTCCAAGTCATAAAAAAGTAAATAAACTTTTACTAAGCACAATGCACATATTGAGGGGAGGATCTTTTCTGTCCAGCAGCCTTTCATCTTGGAAAACCAAACAATAATATTGACTCTTACAAAAAACTTCAGTGCACTACAGGAATCTTTCAGTAGAAAGGGAGAAAGGCAACAGAAAAGCAGTCACGGCATCCTAAGGGAGAGAACAAGACTTGATTCTTCAGTGTTCAGTGCAGTCACACAGCTTGGAACAGAAGGGCTTAGGAGTAGAGAAATAAAGTAATACATAATCCCTGAACAACCTCCTTACCTAACCACAGTTCCCTCAGTGCATGGGTTTATATTCTTTAATTCTTGCCTTGTTCTGGGGTGCATTACACACGTTAGTGCTTTTTCTGCAATTAGAAAACAGTTCTCAACATTGATTTTGTGCCAAGCTGGGATACTTGGGCACAGGTTGCTCCAAACCTTGAAAAATCCCTGGCATGGAATTATTAATGGTTTTAATATCCTTGTCTGTACTTTACCTGGTTTGGTGGAGAACCTTGCATAAATCTTTTCCTGTGTGTCTAGGTTTGTACTTTGGATAGATTATCCTATTTTTTGACAAAGCTTTGTAGCCTATCAGATCAGGCTGTTTCTCAAGAGTACACTTTGTGCTATGCATAAAACAACATTAGTGACAGGGTGTGCTTTTTTCTGTTGGAAATGACATTTGATACATTAGCTAAACAGGGACCACAGCCAGATCATAATTGGATATGTATTTTAAACATCCTCAGCCCTTCAACCAATTGGCTGGGACACCAAAAGGCTTGTTAGTAGAAATGCAGCTTTATCTTTTTTGCTAATCTGACTAAAGTGAGACCATCAAAGAAGGAGCCAAAAGGAGGGAGGGAGGGAAAGGAAGGAGGGAAGGAGGGAAGGAGGGAAGGAGGGAAGGGGGGAAGGAGGGAAGGAGGGAGGGAAGGAGGGAGGGAAGGAAGGAAGGAAGGAAGGAAGGACCAGATCTTCCATGTCTAGCTGCAGTTGAAAAGAATTATGACTCCTTAGGCTTTGCAGGCAGTGGCAACATGCAGAAAGATAACACAGAATCACTTTTAGATAAGGAATATTTTCAAATTGTAATATCTGTCATAACCAAACATTTAATGGCCTAGAGGTAGATTCCACAGGGCAGTATTGGCTGAAACCTAGCATATTTCATTCTGTTTTCATTTGCTGCTAAAGCAGGTTGAAAAAATCTTGTCACTGAATGCATCTGCAAAATCACACTAAATCTTTTTCAGGCACATGATTTTTTATTGCACATCTGGAAGAAGAGTTTATATATGATGTCAACAGAGAAGAAATTAATTTATATTTAATTCACAGATTTTTCTGGCTATATTAAAAGTTAAGTTTAAAATCCTTCTCTCTTGCATGGTTCATCATGATGGAGAGTTTGGCATATGAATGAAAAAAGGCATGGCAGGAACTGTGCAAAAGGCTACTGTGTAAGGGGTGAAACTGGAGAAACTTTGCAGGAAGTTTTGAACTGTGTGTGAAGTATAAGCCCAACATTTCAGAAAATAAATCCTCTAAAACTGATCGCAAAGACTGCTGCTAAAGTAAGGCAACACATGGATACACCCACAGAGAGTTCATTGCAAAATAAAAGCTTGCATGTGCGTTTAACAAACTTGCAGGCTGTAAGACACTTCAGCAAACCGTGCTTTCACATGCCTGCTTCCAGCTGTTGTCAGCTGATGCTTTTGCCATGTGTGAACTGATAGGTTCTGCTCTGGTTTGACACACGAACTCAGGCCATGAATCAGAAGCACTGAGTGGTAATAACTCACAGCTGTAAGGAACATGGAAGTGGCAATCAGCCATCCTTCACTCCTTGACAACAGTCTTAATGCTACAAAGGAAAATCACCAACCAAAATTTTTCCATGAACAGTTAAACTACTGTAAGATGGAAATGCTTTGAGAAGGTTTCTCTGGACTTTCTTGCCTTAAGGAAAGGAAAAGTTATCAAACCTTTATCAAATAGTGTTTTAAATTATTCTATTACATACCCAACAATGATCAGTACCAGATGCTATCTAGAAGCATTAGGGGATGCCTACACACCTTTTTTTTTCTGAAGTGGTGAGAGTTAAATAAAAGTCAGAGAGATATGTCTGAGGACAAAGTTAAAGTCAGGAAGACATCCACCTTTCAGAGCACAGGACAAGGAGGCTAATTTAAACTAGTTTGGCAAAATAGTCAAAGAATCAGAGTCAAGCAAGTTGAATTTCACTCCCCATTTACTATTGGTAAAATTTAGCCACCTGATGGCCATTAAAAGTGAGATGAATTGTGGTTCTTGGTTCTCCTCTGGTGCTTTTCCCATGTCTGAACCCCACGTGGAGTATCTGGGAAGGTCTGTCTGAGAGTTCCTTACAGCACTGAAAGCAGTGGGGTACCTGGTTTTCTCTGAGTCACTGGGATGAGGCATGACAGATGTCAGAGTTTTACTTACCCCTTAGGGAAAATCCATGTGGTGATGGTTTGTTTGGTCTCCATCTGAAATATTCCACTTTCCAAGTTATTCTTGATATATAAGCAAGAGGCTGAAGGGTATTTCTAAATCAGAGCAAATTCACATCTAACCACAAAATCTCCTGCAAAGCCCAACCACCCTTCCAATGGGTTAATGCCACTTTCATTCTCATCTCCTTTTCAGCTGCTCCCAGTGTTAGGTAGAGCCAGTGAAGAACAAAACCTCCCATGGTCAGAGCTTTTCCTTTTGCCCTCATTCATTGCTCCCTGGCTCCTGGGCACAGGGCTGCCAGCTGTGGGGAACAGGGCCCTTCCCAAACACTGCCTTTCCCCTTCTCACAGGGCATAAACCCCTGAAGCTTCAGCCACTTTCAGGGGTTAAATAACAAGTTTAGCTTCACAACTAGGGTGGGCTAAAACCATGCAAGCAGCAATTTGATCACTTATAATCATCTGGCCATACCCTTGGGAAACTTCTAATCCATAACAGTGTATTACTGAGCCAGAAAACATTTACAGTTTTTCATTAGCCTCTGGAGATGAAGTAATGAGAAGGGGGGACTAAAGTACAAAATAAATTGTTTTGCACTCTTTCACTCATATTCACAAGTAATTCAAACAAGCCCTTAGCTTTAAGCATATGCAGTCTTTAAGAGGTAGAGATTTAAGCAACTGCAGAATTTACTTCATACAAAGTATGGTTCTGTTTCTTTTTGCAGTGTTCCTAATCTATCTTTACATGCTTTCTCATTTTATGGTAGATTCTAACATTATTTAAGCATTCCTACTGAAAATCTTCCTCTTTGGTAGCACAGGTGGCTGACTAGACATCATCTCTGGTAAAATATCTGTACAATAAAGTGCTACTAAAACCATAAGAAATCAGCACAGTGTAAAACCAGAATCTGTAAGCATCAAAATTGACTTGATTTCTACAGATTTTCTAGGCTAAAACTCACGGGTTGTTAAAATTTGCTACTGTGAAATATTTCTTTATTCAATGATTTTGTCAATATTCTTTGAGAATTGTTCATCTTTTCTGTCCCCTATAGATGACTTTTTTCTGCTGATCTGTTAAACATTTATTTTAACTCATCTAGTGAAAATATTCAAAAGAGAAGTATAGATGATGGATAGTCACTCCAAACCATATGCTTCTGATAAAAAGCTAAGTGTAGCTAATCCACCATGCTGAACTATATGAAACTTTTGAGATGCACAAAAAATTATTCATGATCACTTTACCACTGGGTTGTAGCTAATGCAGACTAATTATTAACTGTTAATGAAGTAGGCATAAGGGTCTGAACTATGGAGAGTATAGTAAAATGATGATTTAATTTACTTTAAATCCACATTGTAAATAGAGTTGTGGTAGCCTGCAAACACAGTCTGGAAGCAGAGACTCCATATGGCTGCAACATTCCATGATAAAAGTTCGAATTTTGCTCCATCCCCTAAAAAATCCCAAATCCCACAGACTTCCATTTCTAAACCTCTGAAGTAAAAGTGTTGCCAACAATCCTGGCACAAGGGGCCCTGCAAATACTCGAGAATGTTTGCTGACAAGTGGGGTCATTTTGTAGCTGAACCGTGCCATAGTGACATACATGTTGCGATAACTGCCAGAGTATGAAATGCACACAAAAATTTTGATAAGTGAGTTGTGAGTGATTTACCACTGAGTTACACTCAAATCAGACAAGTAAGCCATGGAGTATTTTTGCTTAGCTGATAACTTCAACCAGACCCAAGATGGTATCTTCAAATAACTGAGAGTGCTCTAGTGAATTACACTTTGAAAAAAAGTTATCTATCTGCCTATCTTTGGTCTTTTATGGATCACATTACTAGCAGAATTGGAAAATTCCCAGTAGGAAGAAGAGTTTATACTTAATACAAAGCATATTAATTTTCTTTGGCTTCTTTTAAAAGCAAGAGTCTTTAGTGAGGTGAACTCCTGCGGATTGTAGCTGAAGTTTGCAGAACTTTCTTTTGATATAATGGATCTTTGTCCAAAAAAGAAAGCAGGAAGCAAAATTCAAATCTCTGTGAACAGTTCTCAGAATTTAATCCTTCATTTTAGCATGGGTTTAGCCTGGGGAAAGACTTAAATCTGTCTAACTGGATGCAGGTATACAGCAGCAGAATGTGGGTCTGCTAGAGCAGCCTGGTGAAACATGGGAGAGAGGCACACAGGAACATGCCAGCTCTTTTTCCTTGGAGCTGCTTGGCACACTGAGCAGCCTGGGTTTAACCATTAAATGTTTGCATGCTGGTTTGCAAAGCACTGCGAGCTGGCTGCATGTGAACAAGGCAAAAGCCAAATTTGTAGGATTGCATCCACCAGCTGCAATCTGCAGGCCAGGAAGGGCTGTAAAAGTGAGGCACCAGCTACAGCAGGGATTTCGGAAGTCTGTGCTCCCAGGGAATGTCTGCATTCCAGATTGCACACATGCAGTGAGCTGTCCCTCCTCGGGCTGGCATGGTTGGCAGTGGCAGGAGGAGGAAGGACATCCCTGCAAGCTCCAGGAAAAGGGATGTCTGCTTCTTCTCTGGTGTAAACACGGGCTGTGGCACTAGTGTTGGTCCTATTCATTCAGATTTGTGTGAGGATGACAGCCCCCTACAATAACAGAGAGTAAAGGAAAGTGAAGGGGAGAGGCAGAGGCATTTGGGAATAATTATCATGTACATCCTGGGGCCTGTGATGTTCCTAGCTCCTCCTTCAGAGTGAGGTGGGAGTGAGGGAGCAGTGCTGATTTGGGTAGTGTTTGGTGGGGCTTAGAAACACAGCTCCTGCTTCTGGGACCTGCAGTCTGCAAGCATCCAGTGGAACGGGCTGGATCTGGAGCCTCTCTGGAATTTCAGGCCAAGGACCCTGGTGGATGCAAGGATACAGGGCCCCATCTGGATCTCTGAGAGGCAGAATGGGAGAGAGTCCCCTAGTCAGCTTCACTGGTGCTTGCCACATGCTTAAAATCTAGCATATTCCAGCTTGCTCTGCTGGTTTGCAGCCAGATTCCTCTGCTTCAGGCCCATAAAATGGGGGAAAGGGTGGTGCTTCACAAATGAATGGCTGCAGGACTTGGAGGGAGGCTGCCTCCGAAGACACCACCCTCAAAGCACATGTAGGAGTCCTAGGCCAGAATCCTGCTGGGATTGGTGAGAGGCCAGGCTGAATGTCTGGCTGCCAACTTAACAGCCTAATTAAGAAGCAAAAAGAGGTTGTTGAAAAAAAACCTCGCATCCACTTCAGAGTACCTGGTGACCAAGATGCCATCAGCTTGGCAGTCAGTGTCTCCAAGAAGAAGGCTCTCCTACAAATAGCTGTTCTGCTACAGCATGGTGTGCACTGGCATTATCACAGTGTCCTGCCAAGAAAGCTGTGGATCAGCTGGAAAGTTCATGGCACAGTTTACAGATCCATGCTCAGAGGGGCTTGATAGGCAAACTATTCCTCCCTGCTCTGCCCCCATTCACTGCACTGGTGCAGCTGCCACAGGATTTCTGCTTCCACACATTGCATGACATGGTGCCTTGTGTGTTGCAACAGAATTTAGGCTGTATCAAGATGAAAACATAATTGTTCTCAACAGTGATATAACTATAATGTAGTTATACCAGCAGCAACCTCTCCATTTGTGAGGTTTATGCCAAAGGCTCAGGAAATCACACATCTGGTTTGTTTTATCTCCCTTCTCTGGTCTCAGTGAGGTTTGGGCTGTGGATTTATTCTCTAGTCTTGTGTGAAGGTCAATTTACTTACCAGGACAGACTGGGATCTGACTTGTAATTCAGTTGCTCTCCAAACTGTCTTTCTCTGCAGCTCCATGTTTCTCCTCAGCCCAGCCTCCTGGTGGTGCAGACTCTGGGAGCTGCCAGCACACCACGCAGGAGCCCCAAGGTGCAGTCCTTCCCTGAGATCTATCCCCACAGCCCCTGCCCAGCATGGGCCACCAGGAGCATCCCTGGAGCAGCAGAGACTTCGCCATGGATGGGGAGCAGTGGGTGGTCCATGCACTGGGGGTGAAGCAGATATTTTAACACTATTAGAGAGTGAGTTGTAAGAGAACAGGCTCAGCCTCCAAGGCATTTGTGTCTGCTTCTGGCACTGGGCTGGGGGCCAGCCAGCTGCTGCTGCCTGGGGGAAAAGGCAGGGTGCCAACTGGCATGCAGCACGACCACTAGTGGCTGAGCACCTAAGTGCTGCCATTGCCTCCTCCTCCTCCTCCGTCTCCTCCTCCTCCTCCTTTTCCTCCTTTTCCTCCTTCTCCTCTTCCTTCTCCTCCTTCTCCTCCTTCTCCTCCTTCTCCTCCTTCTCCTCCTTTCAGGGCAAACATCTGTAATGCAGAGGGAACTGTGGTGGGGCATCAGAGGTCTCCTTCTGCACCAGAACTCAAAGAAGAAGGCTGTGAATCCTGGTTGGTGTTAAGAGTGTGTGATGCAAAAGCCATGCCCTGTTCTGACTTTGTGACCATCACCACTGACCCCAGTTCACCATTTCTGCAACAGAAAAAAAACATTTTTATGAAATATGAATATAAAAGAGGGAAGTGCTTTCCCTAAAAATGAAGGGTTCATGGCAAGTAGCAAGGACCTGGAAACTCAAAATTGCTCTCTTTTTGAAAAGAGAGCAGAAGAAGGTTAATGAACACTGAATTTTAGTATAACTGTATTACAAACACAAGTTCCCATGTGCTCCTGAGAGCCAGCTTATTTCTGCCCTAATGAGCAAGCTGAAACACAACCTCGTGTGTGCTGCCAAAGGCAGAGCCAGAATACTCCAACACAATAAAAATTCTCCACTGCCCTCAAGCCTCCATCTAAAATTGTATCCAAACCTGAATTATTTCTGAAAGAGTAATTACTTCTTGATTACTTTTTACCAACATCTAGGCTCCCAGGCTCCAGCCAGAAGTCAAACTGTCAGATGTCAAAAGGGAGAGAGAGAGAAAAAAATGTTTGTACCGCTACTCCAGCCCAGCTGGAAGAGAGTGACACAATAAATCTTTTCTTATGGGAGTTCCAGACCACTTTCCAGAGGCTGTGTTTCTTCTGATGCATTTCTGATAAGCCTCCAAACCCTGACAGAAGGCTGACCACCCTTGCTGCACAGCATGGGAAAGGACAGGTGCTGCTTGGCACCAGCAGTGAGAGGCAAAGGTGAGAGCACATGGAAGGCAGACCATCTCCATCTCCACTGATTTGCTTTTCAGCCCTCTGTGGAGGTGAGATAGAAGTGGGTCTGGTCCTTCTCTTCCCACCCCAGCCAAAAGCCAGCACAGGTCTCCCACCCAGTGGAGCAGCTCTCACCACCAGCAAGGTGCTGTGACTGGTGTGATGCAGGAGTCTCCCCTCACCAGGAGCTGCCCACCAGCCCTTGCCCAGGCCAGTGGTGCCTTTTCAAACTCTCTCTCCTCCCCAGGCTTCACTCTCCACATCGAAACCTTTTGGAGAGGGTTTGAATTCTTCTCTATTTGGCTATATTGGCTGGGAATGACAGCTGCTTGCATGCAGCACCCCCATTTTTCACATCATCCTGTGGAGCACACAAACCACTCACAGGCAGACACCCTGCTGGATCCAGACCACACTTCAGGTTTGTTGGGGATTTTGAAGCCCAGCACATCACTTTACTATTGACTGCTTCCCATGCCAGCATCCTGATAATGATCACTCCCTTTACACCACATTCTTTGTACTCCTGTATCTTCCCCAACACACTTTTCAAATACATTTTCCTTTCTGAGGAGGGATAATGGGTACTGGATACAGTATTCCTTGAACAGGTATGTTTTCTTTTTTCATAGTGTCATGTGACCCTTTATCTTTTGCTTTTTGTACATTTTAACAGATCCTTGCATTAAACTTTCTTATTATGGAGCTTTTGCTAGTGAAGAATTTTCTGTGATTTCAATCCTCCTAGGTTTCTTCTTGAGAGACATCAGCTCATTTATAGTCTATCCATATGTATGTAATGCTAGGGCTGTTTTTCCCTGCATGCATAATGAGAAAGGCTCTTTTATACCGTTAAATTTCATCATGGCAGTTTATCACCCAGTCATTCATTGTCAGTGAACACTGAGAAAGTAATTTTTCCCCAGCATAGCTAATGGAATTATGCATGGCTTTTCCTTTGTGGGGTGAATATCACCAATGCTGCAGCCCTTGACCAGATGTCTTGGTTATAGCTGAATAAGTGAAGAATGCTGGAATGTGAGGAATGTGAGGTCTAATTCATTCTCAAAAGAAAGAGTCTGATCCTGAACATATTTTATTCCTGTAAGTATTTTAAATTATGTCTTCCTTCCCTCATTTCTCTTTGATTCAGCAGATGCTATGTAGCATCAGGACTACTTTGGGGAGTATTTCATTCAAAGTCACCATGCTTCATTTTGGTTGGGTTGGATTTATTTCCATAACTTCATTCAAACACAAGGATACCACATATTTTATATTCCTCAGTATATCAAGGCCAAAAGACTAGATATGAAGCCTCTGTAGGTCTGTAGCTCCATTTCTAGGATGAAAAAGGAAAATCAGAAGAGGGAGTATAGGACAAACTGGTGTCTTATATGGGACCTCAGGTGCCCATCTCACACATCAGATCTATTATCCTAAAAAGGCTTTGTGGAAGAATCAAAAAAACCCTGTATTTTCACAAAACAGTGGAACAAAAACAGTCCTGCTTTAGGGACAAGGATGTGAGTGCTGACATCAGGCAGGTCAAAAGGGAGCTGCCAGGGGCTTTTTAGACCGAGAACAAGGTCAATGGACTTCTCAGGTAGACCAAAGCCAAGGAGAAGGCTCAAAGGGTATCTGTGTTGTTCTCTTGACCAAGTGATCCAATGTTGATAGAAAAACGCTAATTGGGGTTTAGTCCAAATTCCTTATGCCTGGAAGACAATTCAGCATGATTGTGGAACTAGAATGATAGTGGCGTGAAATTAACAGGAAAAATTATGATTATTATTAACTTTGAAAAATGTGAGGACTATAAAAATATCAAAGAGACACACCAAAGAGACATGATTAAACCAAGATAGTTTCATTTACCCTCAATAGTGGGTGTATGGGCAAGCAGAAATTCAACTAGCAGAAAGTGTACTAAGGTGCAGCTTGGACCAGAAAATTATTCCATGCCTTCCAGTTTTTCTATCTGTATTCAGCTGTGGTATTCAAAGCATTTTGTGGCATTGTCTTAACATATTTCTTTAGTCACTGATCTTTCTTCTCAGAATAAGCGAGTATTTTGTTCGAATTTCCTTTTTATTTTTTCCAAATAATTTAAAGATCTATCTTCTCACAGCAGACCATTCCTGTAAAAACTGTACATGACTAATAAATCCATAAGTATCTTGTTTACTGAGTATCTCTGCATCAATCTTTTAGCGTATTCTTCTTTTTTATTTTACAGAACATCTAAAAGGCTTTTTATGCCACATGACTGTTTTCTACACTTACCAGTAATTCAATTTAGAGAGGGTTAAACTTTTGAACCAGAAGGTAAGTATTCACACAGAATAGAAATACAGGAAGAAAAAAAACACATGTTGAAAAGCTCAACCTAACATTTTATTCTAATCAGACCTTTTATTTTTCCCTCAAAGGGTAATAAAAATAATGCACACAGTCAGCACAGTTTCATTTCCTCAGGAGATGCACAGACAGAGTATTGTATCAGGTGTTACAAGGGCTTCTGTGGGAAGTATGGTCTCTTTGTTCATCATTTATACCTCATCAGGCAGTGAGGGAAATCTGAGTAACTTCTTAAGACATGACCCATGAATTCTCCCCACAACTTTTTTACCAAGCCTGGGTGAAGAGGGAGGTGTTGGCAGCTGTGGGGAAGAAGACAGCAAAAGAGCAGAGGGTGGGGAGGAAAGCTGCAATATAAATCCCTAGAACAGGTCAGACCAGGACCCCATGGTTTGCAGGAATTGGCACAGGATCCATGAACAGTCTTTGATTTTGACTATCTCCATCTTTATGAGAAATGGGTAGAAACAGCAACAATTTTTATGTAGCTACACTGCTTTGGCCATTTGCTTAACTACGCTGTCTTGGATCAAGGAGCTGTTTTATTAGAACCAACCACGTTTGCCTGGGTGCATGTTGCAGATATTTGTCTCTGGTTTGGGCTTGTTTCCACGCTTCATGTGAGACTCAGTGCTCCCTCACCAGCCTCTCTTTGCAGCTCCCTTTGCCCTAGTCTATGGCTGCCAGAAGTGTTTCATTGACAGAAAACCAGAGAACTGTGTTTATTTAGTAGGAGTGACCCATTTAGAGCCGAAGCAGGGGCAGGGGAGAAAACACATCTGCCAGATATCAGATTATATAGTCCATAGCCAAAAGGTTTGCATAACTTTTCAGTGGCTACCATTTAAAGAAAGAAAACCACTGATGGGCCTTTTTTTAATATATTCCTACAAGTTTGACATGTTCACTGTGTACTGCCAGCAATCATTTTGTACTTGGAAGGCGAAGTTACTCATATCTCCACTGTGGCCCCTGTGCCAGATAGCAAGACAGGACAGGCCTGCCCCATTTCCACAATCTTGGCATGCAGCTGCCAGCAGTGCTGGGGGCAGCCCAGCCCTCCACATCCACAGGGGACATTGCCTCCCAGCCTGGGAGAGCATGGGCTTGTTTGAGTGCCAGTTGTGTGTTATCAACAATGACATCTAGAAAACATTCATTTGGCCATTATGGTTTGCTGGTCAGTAACTCGGAAGAATTGTCCGGTATTTCCCTTCGGAGGAACAGAAAATGTGACAACACACAATTTCAGCCTTGGCGTTTGCAGCATTCTATCACTGGCCAGATTTTTTATTTACTAAGGAATTATCCAAGCAGATTTCCTTTTCTGAGCAGAAGGTGCTCAGATAAGCCTTCCCACTCTGTGGCTATTGAGCACATGTCTCAATATAGCTTTGCACGCTTTGATTGAAGCCTGAGGGTTTTCAAATGCTTCTGGAGCTTTTTTTTGCTAGCAGTCACCCTCCTTATGCTGCTCAAATTATAGCTTGGTGAAATCCATGAAGCCCACGTACCTTCCACTTGCAGTGGGATGGTGCTTGGGCCACCTGGGCCACTCTGCCATTGACAAGTGTGAGCTGAGTTTTTCACATCGGGGAAGGGCGTTTTCTATTTTTGCTGCAAGCCAAAGCTACCCAGCGTTGTCTCTGAAATGACAGGCTGTATGCCAAATAAGAATTCACAAATGAACCCTGTAATTAGATAATGCATTGCAATCGAAGGAGGGGAGAAGCAGTCTGTGGAGACAATTAGCACTGTTTAACTGTTTTTGATTGCCCTGTTAAAGGGCAGAGTGAGACCTTTGATGTTCTTTCCTAGCTGAGATGTACTATAACCATGTGTAATGACTTACATTTCAAGGCTTTGGCAAGATTTTTTTTTCCACTCCCCATTTCTCCTCAGTTCCATCAAAAAAACCCTATGGTCTGGAGTTAGAGCAAACCAGCAGCTATTCCTAGAGACTTTCTTAGAAAATTTCCCTTTTACAGAAAGCTAACTTCCTCTTATTTGAGAGAAAAAGATATCTTTGTGTTGTACTTCAGGGACAATGAGCAGTGAGATGGCACACACTGGTGCTAGATGAGTGGTTTAGGAAGGAGACAAATTATGTAATTTTTAGTGACCTTTTGAAGTTTCTCTATGAACTAATAAGTTTGTATAACCCTAAGTGTGTGAATTACAGCACATTACTCCAACTGTACTACAACTCTGTACTACAGATATCTTACCCAGGAATTTTTTGTAGTAGATATAGTCATTTACATGAATGCTTTGTAAAATTATTGACTCCTAAGAAATAAAATAGGGGATATTATTTGTGTGTTCTGACACTAACTCTGAACCTTCTGCTTGGGGCAGGATGTTAAGCAAAATTACCTCCAGATTTTTCTTATAACTAAATCTTTTCTACAATTTTCATAAGCTCAAAAGCCCATTCTCTACATGCTGTTAGTGTCAGTCAGTTTCTTCAGAAATTATTGTATATAAGTAAATTGCAAATAGTTATATTTTCTTGTCTCATCTGTTCAGATATAAATACATTCTTCTCCTTTTTATTTACATCTTAATATAAACTACAAAAGTGCACTCTATAAAGGCACATTATTTAAACTTCAAAAATCCTATCATTCCAAATGCAATGCTGCTCTGAAGGAAGCTAGATTTTGGCTACCTTTAGTTTCACCCATTTCTAACTTCAGTGTAAATTCTCCTCAATCTCCAGTACAATAAATTCTGGGTGAGGAGTGTGGTACAAAAGGGTTATTTGTCATGCAGCAGCACTGGGTGATTGTGCAAGGAACAAGCTGGCTGCAGTCCAAATTGTCATCAGCTGAACACAGCAGCTACCCACCTCAACC
Source organism: Cisticola juncidis (assembly GCA_013400215.1). Taxonomy (NCBI): domain Eukaryota; kingdom Metazoa; phylum Chordata; class Aves; order Passeriformes; family Cisticolidae; genus Cisticola; species Cisticola juncidis. Next base: position 450,195 of record VXBR01010539.1, read on the forward strand.
CCCTTCTAGCTGTCTGATTTACCAGCATGTCCTGTGACATTTGAGTCTCTCTGTGTGTCAAGCTTCATTTCCACACCAGTTTCACAAATCTGGTTTTCCACCAGTTTTCCATCACCTGACTTGAGGGGCAGTACACTACTACAATAAGTTGAAGCTTCAAGACTGCCATTGTGCCCAAATTGAGCAACTCCTAGTTATGGCTGCAGAGTCCCCAGATGGTCCTCTGCTCTGTGAATGTCAAAGGGAATCTTGGCATGAGGTTTCTGAAGTCTTTTCAGTTCCATGTAGGGTAGAACAAGTCACAGGAACAGTTCTAGTTATTCTATGTCTGTGAAAAAGCAGGAACAAAGCCTAACTTTGAGTAAGAGTTCAGCTGAATCTTGTGTAAACTGACTAGAGGTGCCATGCAAAAAAGTCAAAGCCCTGCAACATAATCAGCCTGACAATCCCTCTTCTTTACTTGCCAACTGTGTTTTAAAGCATTTTTTTCAGGTTGAGGCCATTAACTTTGGCTGTGCTCCATTTTTTCAGGCTGTACACTATTTCACTGGATTCCTTGTCACATGTGGTTTAACAGCACCCCCACAGCAGCTCTAGGTGCTGAAGAAATCAGGAAGTGGAACAGCACAAACAAGGTCACTGTGAGGGAGGGAACACTTGCAAGAGGGCTTATGTGGAGGTGGATACCAGGCAAATATAAATTCCTCTTAACTTATTTCAAGAAAAAATAAAATTTCTAAAATCAGAGTACTGTATAGCCTAGCTGCACTTACCAGCTTCAGCAGTTCTCATTTCCAGTGGCCTCCATAATTTTGTTGACAGGTATACAACCAGTGCTTTTATAAAAAAGATTATTTTCTCATGAGCCATGTGGCATCCACTTATACCTTATACATACAAGCATATATATGACACACAGGTGGTACATTTTTGCAAGTCCTTCCTCTGCTAGGTTTACACAGAACCAGGGGATTACTGTTCACATCATCATTAGTCTTTTACTACAATACTTCAGACTGTTAGGTTGTTCATTAAGAAATGTCAATTAAAAGTGACCTTGAGAAGACATATTTTTTTCAGGGTTAAATTCTCTCATTCCCTTCAAATAAAAAATATTTGCAAAGGAAGAAGGCAGGGACAAAATGCACAGACTCTTGTGGCGGGAGGAGACACGCTGAGCTGTGGTGGCTGCTGCATCACCATGGCCAGTGGCTCTCCAAGCAGAGTTGTGCAGAATAGCTGGCCTGTCCATTTGAAAGAAAGTGGGGCCAGGCAAGGTCTACAGTTTGCAAAAGGGCCATGGGCTCTTTTCAGAAGGCCTGGCTTACGTGCCAATTGATAAATGAGAAGTCCCAATCCAGATCATGCTACTGCGGTCATGCTCTACCAGTCATCCGAGAAAAGACAAGATGTAGACTTAGAAATAATGATAACTTTAAAAATCACTGAGCCTCTTTAGTCTAGGAAAGCCCTCGGTTCTGTCTGGGGAGCAAACCACAACAGGAATGCATTCTTCTGTGGAAGCAGCAACTGTTCTTGTCTGCTGGGCAGAGAAGGAGCCATGCTTCAGCAGCTCTGGATAATAGGGACAGGGTGTCAGCATCACGCATTGTTCTCTCAAGCTAAAATACTCCAGCTGCTGTGGTGACTCTAGATCAGCTCTTAACTGTCTAGAGACAGAAATCAGAAAGACAAAAGTCAGTTCAAAAATCAGGTTCCCAGGGGATTTTCAAAGGTGCTTGAGACCACTGATGGATGACTAGAGAGAAAGAAAACAACTGACTCTCCGGGGTGATTGTGTTTGAGCCCTGTAGAGTTAGCAGGGGGAAATGACATTTAAATTTTAAATTAATAAGTAAGGGAAAAGCTTGAAGAATCTAAATCGACATGCAAATGCAAACTTATAATTAGAGATTACATTTATGTTCTGAATAGAATCTCGTAGGAGCCAACCAATGAGGTTACTGAACCACTCTCAGAAGCACTGGAAAAACCTGGGTTTATGTGTCTTCCCCGTTTTGTTACACTTGAAGACCTTTAGGCCAAATATCACTATTGTACCTAGCATTAAATCATCTTTCACTTCAGGTATGGTCTTACTAAAAATGATCAGAAACACAGTGAAAGCAGGCATCTTTCTTTTTTACTAAGGAGTTCCCTTAGCAACAAGGGATAAAAGCAAAATTGCTTCTGCATGTAAATATGATAGGAGATATTTATCAACTCTTAGGTCTTTGGCTTTGGTTTTCTGTATATTGACTACCAACTGATATACATACAGCTCACAAACTTGGTTGCATTCTCAAAGCTGGCATGTGCTACCTTTTTTCTTGTGGTAAGGCTTACTACTTTATTCATCTGATGGGAAAAAAGGAAGATTGGCACTTGTCTTCTCTGAGTTGGCAAAGTCTGCCTCTGAACTGGCAAAGTGTTAAAAACAATTAGCCAACAAATGGACTGTTTTCCAAGCAGAACAATGAAACTGCTGCCGTCTAGATAAGAAATTGGTTTTAAATCTGGTCTCTTATATCTAACATAATACAAAAGTGATGGAGGGAGCCTTTGATTATCTGATGGGTAGAAGCTGGGGTGACCTATCAGAGGAAGCTGGAAGTTATGGAATCACAAAATCTGCTGAGACATGGCATGAAGGCAAGACCAAATGGAAAGAGGAAGTGAGAGAATGCAGCAACTTCATCACCTTCCCATATAGCTAGTACTTCTGGGGCTAGAAATTAAACTGGGGAAAGGATGCTGAAGTGGTGCTGATTTTTCATGCCTCTGCATGTGCTATCTGCATGCAAAGTGAAAACAGCTCAGGAAGTTGCTTTACCCAATCTGAACAGTCCTGCATCAGCCACCCAGTGCTGCCTGGAGAGTGGGCTAAAAGGCAGGTTTGGCACAGTGTGTCACTGCAAACAGTCCCCTTTGGAGGCCTGGGCTTGGCACAGAGGCTCCCAAAGAGCACCAGGATGGTCAGCAGGATGCTGTGACAGGGGCCAGAGCTGGCAACCCCTGCAAAAGCCTGCCAGTGTCTAGGAACTGCTAAAGCAGACTGACCTCGAGGTACTGGTCTGAATACAGCCATGTGGAATAGCTGGCCTGAGACAGAGTGTTCTCAGTCTCTGAGAGCAGCCCTGCCTGGGAATGAGTTGGGCTGGGCATAGGGTTGGGCTTGCAACCCATGGTATTGCAACTGCCCCCAGGCTTCATTTTTGGTGGGGACACAGTCATGACAGACAGGACAGCCAACACAAGGCAGTTGCTCTGCAGAGTCAGGAGAGGCCAGGAAACTTGGCATTTACTTACATGGTTCGGCATCTTTCTCTGCCAGGACACAAAGAAAATCTGCAGTGACAACAAGTGAAGGGCTGGTTCTGCTTTCCACTCCTTAACATGTACACCCCATATGCATCTGTGTAGGTTTTGAAGCTACCCCCAGGAGCCCTGCTGTCTTCCTCAAAAGCCAGCATGCCTGCAGCATGGCTCCTGGTCCTGCAAGGCTGGAAAGGCCCCTGTGTTCTTTCATTCACCAGGATTTCACTTAAGAGAGGCTGCTTCAGACACAGACCCTGAACACAGGGTTTTCTCATGTCGTCTTGCTCCACTATTGCTGTTTACATGAATTTCATGCTTTATTTCCACTGAAATGTTCATGTAAGGGGGCAAGTATATCCATTGACTGCCTGCTCCTGTGGTAGTGGCCCTGTTAGCATGTCTGGTTTGCAGTACAAGGCAATTGCTCTTTATTGTTTTATCCTTTGTAAGACAATGTGAAACATTCCCCTTCTACTGAGCAGTTTCTTAAAGTGAACAAGTGTAAAGTCTACAGGCATTTTCTGAATGATCTGCACTCTTTCTGTTCCTACTTTTGACTCATCTGAAATTCTCTTCTGCTCCTTGTTTTTCATTGCCCTCTTGAATTCCTGTGTTCTGAAGATCGTCACATCCTGCTCCACTCCCTGCCTGGTCTGCTGTGAAGTGCTGACTTCTGTGTCAGCACCACCAGTGGGAGCAGACTGCCCGTGCTCACAGCATTTCTCACTTCTCCAGACCCAAGGCACAGCCAACTCTGCACAAGAATGTGCTGCAAGGCACTGACCCAGCATGGTGCAAGGCAGATAGGAAGATCTGTTTAAATAGGAAATACCTCTCCATCTGCCACAGGTATGACAAGCAAAACATGGTATGTTTCTGTATGTTCAGTTACACAGAAAAATACCCCCCTAAGGCAAACCTCAGAGAGAGCCTGGACCACAGATGGGCAGATCTCTGCTTGTTCTTGACAGATGAGCTGGCACAGCTCTGGTGCTGGGCTGACACACAACAGGAAGGCCTTCACAAATACATCCACATCAAAAAGGTTGGGAAAAGTGTCAGGCCAGTGCTGAAGCAATGGGGTGCCCTGGTAACAGAAGACACAGAGAAAGCAGAATTGCTGGATGTCTTCTTTGCCTCAGTCATCATTGATGAGGAAGACTCATAGTTAAGAGGTAAGAAGATCCACACTTAAGAGATAAGAGAAGGCTGGGAAAAGGCAGACTTCCCCTTGGTGGAAGGATTGGGTTAGACATTGACTAGGCAGCCTTCTTAATGCACATAAATCCACAGGCCCTGATCAGATGCATTCATGGGTGCTGAGGGAGCTGGCAGATGCTGTAGCTAAGCCACTCTCCAGCACCTTTGAAAAATTACAGAAAACAGGAACAGGGCCCAATGACCAAAGGAAAGCCAATGTTACTCCCACCCCAAAACTGGCAAGAAGGATCCAGGAATATACTGGACAGTCAGCCTCACCTCCATCCCTGGAAAGGTGATGGAAGAGAACATTCTGGAGGTCATCACCAAGCATGTAGAAGAAAAGAAGCTCACCAGGAACAGTCAGCAGGGATTCCCCAAGGGGAAGTAATGCTTGACCAATCTGACAGCCTTCTGTGATGGCCAGGCAGGCTGTGTGGATGAGGGCAGAGCAGTGGTTGGTGTCTGCCTCCATTCTGCAAGGCTTTGGACACCATTTCCCATACCACCCTCACAGGTAAGCACAGATGTGGTTTAGGTGACTGGACAGTGGGGAGGAGCAAGGACTGGCTGAATGGCAGAGCTCAGTGTCAGGATCAGGGCAGGACAATCCACTGGAGCCCTGCAGTCTGTGGTGTTCCCAGGGATCAATACTGGGGCCAGTCTCACTCATTTAGCACTGGCCTGGCTGAAGGGATCCAGGTACCTCAGCAGGTTTGCTGCTGATCCAAAATGGGGGAGTGGCTGATACCCCTGAAGGCTCTGCTGCCTTTCAGCTGGACCTTGGCAGGCTGGAGAGCTGCACAGAGAGAACCTCATGAGGTTCAACAAGGGCAAGGGCAGGGTCCTGCACTGGGGAGGAACAACCCCAAGAACAGGCTGGGGCTGTCCCACTGAAGAGCAGCTCTGCAGAGAAGGACCTGGCAGTCCTGGTGGATCTCAAGGTGCCAATGAGCCATAAGTGTGTGATAAACCCCCAAATATAACCCCCAACCACTTAACAATATGTTTTCCAATCAGGTAACATAGCCCAGCAGCCAGATGCCACAGACTGCTAAGCCTTTCTTCAGAGATACCTTGACTGTCTTCATTTGCTATGATCAAGTATCAAATCCCAGATTTGTCACTTCTTCATTAGCTTCCAGTGAATTAATCTCAGATGTCATTCATTGAAATTATTTTTCCAGAAGAATGGAATCTTTATCCAGCTGTTAAATACCAGGTGTAAAGTGTAGCAAAACTTTGTATGTGCTACTGTTTGTCTGTTTGATATCCTTTGCCCAAATGTAGTCAGCACTGGTAGAAGCCCTTCCCTTCCCTTCCCTT
>VXBR01010540.1:9895-30079 GCA_013400215.1 Cisticola juncidis
ATCCCAGTTCCTCGGAATTCCTGCCATCTCATCTGGAATTTGTGGCTCTTTTTCCACCTTTCCCCTGGATTAGTTTGGTTTTCCCAGTGGAATCCACAAAATCCTTAAAATGCCTAAAAAAACGTGGGAATTTTACCCCATGAAACCGAGGGGTAAAATTCCCAAGTTTTTAAGGCATTTGAAGGATTATGTGGATTCCACTGGGAAAACCAAACTAATGGAAACACATGGAAAACTGAACTAATCCAGAAGAAAGGTGTAAAAAGAGCCACGAATTTAGGGATGAAATTCCAAGTCCTAAAAATAGATTACCCAAAGCCTTGGGAGGCCTCGGACACAGGGGTGATCCTGCGGGAAGGACGCGATTCCAGAGATTTTTCCAGGGATATTTTCCCAATTCCCACAGCAGGAAGGGAGCTGAGATGCAGGAATTCCAAGGATCTGGGATGTGGGAATGCTAGAGAGACGTCACAGCATGGGAACTCCATGTTTTTCATGGATCAGAAGGAATTCTGAAATCAAAAAATGGAACAAAAACTGGGATGAAAGGGGCGGCAAAGTCACAAACCCCGGAATTCCCATTTCCTTTCTTTCCCTTTCTGGATTAAACCACCCCTGGCTCATCATGGGCCGTGGTTTTTTATCCAAATTATTTTGTGGAATTTCTCTTCCCTATTTTTATTTTATCCAAATTATTTTGTGGGATTTCTCTTCCCTATATTTTTAATCTAAATTATTTTGCAGGATTTCTCTTCCCTATATATTTTATCCAAATTATTTTGTGGGATTCCTCTTCCTTATTTTTTTGTGTGGGATTCCTCTTCCCCCCCTTTTTTTTTTTTTTTGGAAAGGACACGGAGCCCTCAATCCGCAGGATGTCAATGAATCCCTGCCCCAGCTCCAGAGCGGAAAAATTCCCTCGGTGTCCTCAGGAGCAGGAATTTGTTTATGAACCCCGGGATAGAACAGCAGCAGGACGCTGCTGACTCATTCCCAACGTGACTCATCCCAAACCATCCCAAATCCTTCCCCTCCGGCTCTTCCCGGCCTCCCTCCGGGGTTTTTTTTTAGGCTCCCGAGCCTCACTCTGACCCCTGGCATTTGGGATTGTGCCCTTGGAATTGTGGTGAGGTTTTCCAGCCTGGTTCTCCTGAGGGTGGAGTTTGTTCTGGAGGAGATTCCCGGCCAGTGGCACCTGAGGATCCCACATTGGAATTCCTGTTTTTTTGTTTTTTTTTATGGAGGCCATGAGTGGAGATGAGGGAACATAGGAAGGATGTGGAGGTGTTGGAGAGAATCCGGAGGACACCCCAGAGCTGGAGCCAGGCTGGGAGAGCTGGGAATGTTTCCCTGGAGAAGGGAAAATTCCAGGGAATGCTCAGAGTCCCTGGAGGGGCTCCAGGAGAGCTGCAGAGGGACTGGGGACAAGGGATGGAGGGACAGGACACAGGGAATGGCTCCCACTGGGAAAGGGGAGATTGGGCTGGGATCTTGTGCAGGAATTGCTGCCTGGGAGGGTGGGGAGGGGCTGGGCTGGAATTCCCAGCTTTGCTGGGGCTGCCCCTGGATCCCTGGCAGTGCCCAAGGCCAGGCTGAGCTTTGGGGCTTGGATCCACCTGGGATGGTGGGAGGGGTCCCTGCCCATGGAATGGGATGAATTCCCAGGTCCCTTCCCACCCAAACCATTCCCAGGACACACCTTTGGGATGCAGAGGATTCTCCTCATCCTCACCACCCAGTTTTTCCCTGGATACAGTTGGAAGAGCCCTTTCCACATTGTCCTGGCCCATTTCCCAGCTGAGACACCCAGGAGTGACAATCCCAGTGGGAAAGGGAACATCCCCCACTCCCTCCCCAATCCCAACATTTTAGAGATTGAATTTGGGAATGGGGGTGAGAGTCCTTATCCAAAAAAACAGAGAACAGCTCAGCGATTCCCTGGGAATGCTGGAAAAGTGACCTGGGAGCCGCTGGAATCGTGGGATTTGTTCCAACAGCCTCATCCCAGTTTTCCTCCCATTCTCCCGATCCCAACCCAGCAGTTCCTTGCAGCAGGACTCCACCCCATAAAATCCATAGGCACGAGGATCTCCTGCTTTCCCAGGGATTTTCTCCACCTCCAGCCTGTGTGAATCCAGCTCCAGACCCACCGATCCCAAATCCAGGCGAATCCATCCAATCCCAGCCCCGCGGCTGCCCCAAAATTCCGGAGTTTTTTGCAAGAGCCCTTCGTCAGGGAGAAAAAATTTCCTGGAAACCTCAGCGAGGCGGTGAAAAGCGGGATTGGGATGGGGGTTGGGAAGAGAGGGGAGGAGGGAGCGCGGTCAAGGCCGGGGCAGGAGTTCATGGAGTTGGAGGTTTTGTGGGAATGTTTTGTTTGTTCTGGATTAGGCTGCGGATTCCTGAAGGAAAACACGCTCGGCTCAAAGCGGGATGGGGAGAAGGGGTTGGAGCTGGGATGCAAAGGAGGGAGGGGAGGATTTGGGAGCGGGGGGCAATTGGGATTTGGGATGAGGGAGGTAAATCCCGGTGGGATAAAAACGGGGAATTGTAGCCTGAAAAATTCCCATGGAGCGGGAGAATCCCAGGGCAGGAGCAACAGCCCCGCTCCAGGGATCCTGCCAGGTTATCCCAGCTCCCAGGGAATCCACGGGATACAGGAAAAGCCCCACTTCAGGGATGTCTGGATCCCGCCAGGCTGTCCCAGCTCCCACACAGGAAATCCTTGGGATAAGGGAGCAGCTCCTCTCCAGGAATCTCTGGATTCAGGGGCAATCCTGCTGGGTTATCCCACCTTCCAGAAAATCCTTGGAATACAGGAGAAGCTTCACTCCAGGGATCTCTGGATCCTGCCAGGTTTTCCCAGCTCCCAGAAAATCCTTGTGATACAGGAACAGTTCCATTCCAGGGATCCAGGGGCAGCCACAGCAAAGCTGGGAATTCCAGCCCAGCCCCTCCCCACCCTCCCAGGCAGCAATTCCTGCACAAGATCCCAGCCCAATCTCCCCTTTCCCAGTGGGAGCCATTCCCTGTGTCCTGTCCCTCCATCCCTTGTCCCCAGTCCCTCTCCCAAAACAAGGGTCTCTGAGCATTCCCTGGATTTTTCCCTTCTCCAGGGGAATATTCCCAGATCTCCCAGCCTGGCTCCAGAATCCTGGAACTTCTTCCCTCCTCCACAGCAACCTATGGATGAACTGGGAACAGCCCCTTTTTTCCATGAGGGATAAATTTCCCTGAAATTCCAGCTAGATCCACACCAATTCCCAGATCCCAGAATCTCTCTGAAGGTGATGTTTGGATAATTGATCCTTTTCTCTTCTTCCCTCCCTCCTTCCCACTTTTCCTCCCACAGGGAATCTGATAGAGGAATAAATATGGATGGAGTAGAGCTTTGGAATTTATGGGATGAAAGGGAAACGATGCTCCCTATAAACAACAGGATTCAGGAATATTGTTCAGATATCTCAGCCTTCCCTTTCCTTTGGATGCTGGAAAACTCTGGAAAACCTCCCTAAGGAAAATCCTAATGGCACAATTCCCTTTCCAGCTTCATCAGGATGCGGAAGGAAAATATCCCTGGAGATGCTCCTGCAGTGGGAATTCCATGAAGGAACAAGCAGGGAGAGCCCTTGGAATCCTGGAATGGTTTGGCTTGGGAGGAGACCTCAAGGACCATCGAATTCCAAGGACAGGGACAATATTCCAGTGGGAACAAACTTTCCAGGTGTGTTTATCCCATCCTGCTGAATCCAGGGAAAACTTCCAGCTCTGGGAAGAGCCAGGGAAATTCCTTAGGAGAGGTTCCCTGCTCCAGGATATTTCTTTGGACAGCCCCTGGCTGATCCAAGTCTGGCTGGAAGTGGCATTTCCAGGAGGGAATGTTCTCCATCCTTGGATCATCTGGATGGGAATTCATCCAGAGCATCCAAAGCCTGGAGCTTGACGGGGTCCAAGCATCTGCTTGGAATGAGCTGCATGGATAAAACCTGGGAAAAAAAAAAAAAAGAAAAAAAAAAAAGGGAAAAATGGATAAAAGAACAATTAAAAATAAGAGACGTTCCTTAAATCTTCCAGAATTCCCAATCCAAGGTGATCTCCAAGGAACAAAGTGGGATTTTCAGCTCTTTTCAATCCCAAATTTTGGTGTCCAAGAGGTCCCAATCCCCATCCCAAATTCCATCCATCCCCTTTCCCTGGGTTTATTCCCAGCCTTGGAACCAGGGAATCCAATATCCCTCAGCAGCTGCTGCATGGAATTGGCTCCCTGGGAGAGCTCCAAGCTGAGGGATTTTTAGGAATGATGGAACTTCCGTCACCCCTCTCCGGATGAGGATATGAAGGATGGTGAGTGTTGTTCCTGGGAATGGCCACAGCAAGCTGGAAACCCTTTGGAATGTTGTGGGATTGTGTGATTCCCTTCCCTGTCATCCCAGTGGGAATGGGATGTGACATTCCCACCTCTTGCTCATCCCTGTTTTTCCTTTGTCCATGCCTGAGTTTTTTCCCGGGGTTTGGGATTCAAATTCCATCCTGAAACTCCTCTCCCAGCCGCAAATCCAAGATTTCTGTGGAGCCCGTTTATCCAACCAGGATTCCAGCTGCTCTGCCTAAGGAGGCTCCAGACTTTTTCCCTGAATGGAGAAAATCCAGGGAAGCACCACAAGCGCAGAATTCCTGCTGGAGCCATGGCGATGTTGGAGCAGCTTCCAGGAATTTCTCGCCCATTTAAGGAGGGAATGGAGAGAAGGAGGCAGGAAAAGGGAATTTCTCCTTTATCCTGGCGTTTCCCCCATGGATCCCAATCTCCCTCCTAGGCCCCCTTTCCCACTGGGAAGCCTCCCAGCCTTTCCCTGCCAGGGATCCTTCCCATCTTTGCCATTCCCTAAATCAGAACCAGATGGGCCTGGAGCAGCTCTGGCTCAGCCGCTGACATCACCATCCCAAAAATCCGGCTCCCAGCAGGAATTCTCTCTCCCCAGGGACCTCATCCCACATCCATGAGGAGGTGACTCAGTGCCTGAGGATCCACAGGCTAATCCAAGCACAGATCCAGGCGGGATGAGGCCCAAGGGCATCCAGAATCCTCTTTTCATGGAAATTCATCCATTTTCCTCTGAAATCCATATTCCTGGAAAAGCCGGCGTGTTCCCTGGGAGCAGTTGGATTTCTCACCCCGAGGGTTGTTGCTTTCATATTTCCATAATTTTTTTTTTTTAATAATTTAAATTCTCCTTTCCTTTTCTTTCCTTGTTTTTAATGCTCTCTCCATGGATGCATTTTCCATGAAATAAAGCTCAGGGAAAATTTTCCCGCTTCTGAAATCCAGGGATGAAACTCCAGCTCCTCAGCCTTGATCTTAGCTCAGGGAACACATTCCAGCTCCAGAGATTTTAGTCCAGGGTGTTTTCCCAACAGAGCTCTGAATTATTCCCAGAAATCTGAGGATCCAAGTCCACAGACAGAACATAAAATTAGGGAATCGTGGAATTATGGGATTGGTTAGGTTGGAAAAAGAGCCTAAAATCATGGAGTCAAACATCCTTGCCTTTCCCTTTCCCTTTCCCTTTCCCTTTCCCTTTCCCTTTCCCTTTCCCTTTCCCTTTCCTTCCCCGCCTGGAATTCCACCAAAATATTGGGATTTGAATCCAAACACTTCCAAAGCTCCAAACTTTGGAGATCATTTCCTATCTTTTTTTCCGAGGGCGGTGGATTTTGAAGGGACAATGGGATCATCCTGCAGTCGCTTCCCTCTTTTCTCTCAGATTTAATCCATGGATTCTTCTCTTTGGGAGAGAGGTGTGAGCCAAGATCCAGTCTGGAGCTGGATCCAACCAAAACACTTCTCCCACTTTTTGGGCAGTCCAAATCCATCCATCCTGAGTTTTCCAGTTCTTTTTTTTTTTTTTGGGAAACCTTCCCATGGCTGATCGGGAATTGCCAATTCCGGTATCCAGACCCCAGCTCCGATATCCATGAATGATTCCCTGTCTTGATTCCCTTTGTGGGGTGCTCATGGAGACAAAACTTCCCAGGAGTTCTGGGATCCTTGGGGGTTTATCCCGAGTTTTGTCTGCACCCCTTGGAATTTATCCCAGCTCCTGGAAATCCGGGAGAGCCTCAACAGCCTCTGGCTGGCTCCAGCTGGAAGTGAGGGAGTCAGGGAGGGTTTGGGAGCACCGGGAAGTTTGGAAGGACCTCAAATCCAACAGGACTTGACTCCTGGTCCTGCTTTTCATGTGGATCCTCCTCAGAGGGCAGAATTCCAGCAGGATTGGGATCCAAGCCGGAGGGGAGCTCCCAATCCAACAGGAGAAGGTCAGTGCCGAGTGTTTGGAGCTGAGGTATCCAGAGGGGGAATGAATCCAAGATGAGCTCAGGTTTTGGTGGAGATCCATGAAAAAAAGAAGGGGAGAGGGAAGAGTGGGAGCGTGGGCAAGGAAAGGCCTTTTCAGTTGGATTTGTTATCCCAAAAAACAGGGAAAAAATGGAATAAAAACTTCAAATGGGAATGTGGGGGCTCGCCAAGGCCGGGTTGGATTTGGATTGGAGCACCCTGGGATTGTGGGAGGTGTCCCTGATTATGGATGGGGTGGAATGGGATGGAATTTAAGGTTCTTTCCAACCCCAAGCATTCCAGGATTCTGGAGCCCTTCGGCTCTGGAGCCAGGCTGGGAGAGCTGGGAATGTTCCCCTGGAGAATGGAAAAATCAGGGAGAGCTCAGAGCTAGAGAGAAAAAAGGTGCTGAAAAGGATGGATAAACCTGGAATATCCTTCCCAAATCAGGATATTCCAGGATTCCATTACCTCCCCTTTGGAGCTGTCCTTGAAAAGGATGGATAAACCTGGAATATCCCTCCCAGCTCTGGATATTCCAGAATTCCATGATCAGTGGGGTTTTCTTTGAAAAGGACGAGTAACTCTGGGATATCCCTCCCAACTCAGGATATTCCAGGATTCCATGACCTCCCCTTTAGAATTGTCCCTGAAAAGGATGGATAAATCTGGAATATCTCTCCCAACTCCAGATATTCCATAATTCCATGACTTCCCCTTTAGAACTGTCCTTGAAAAGGATGGATAAACCTGGAATATCCCTCCCAGCTCTGGATATTCCAGGGTTCCATGATCAGTGGGGTTTTCTTTGAAAAGGATGAGTAACTCTGGGATATCCCTCCCAACTCAGGATANGAATATCCCTCCCAGCTTGAGATATTCCAAGAATCCATGTTTTGTCCATTGAAAAGGATGGATAAACCTGGAATATCCTTTCCAACTCAGGATATTCCAGGATTCCATGACTTCCCCTTTAGAGCTGTCCTTGAAAAGGATGGATAACCCTGGAATAACCTTCCCAAATCAGGATATTCCGCAATTCCATGATCAGAGAGCTGTCCTTTGAAAAGGATGGATAAACCTGGAATATCCTTTCCAACTCAGGATATTCCAGGATTCCATGACTTTCCCTTTAGAGCTGTCCTTGAAAAGGATGGATAAACCTGGAATATCCCTGAATATCCCTCCCAGCTTGAGATATTCCAAGAATCCATGTTTTGTCCATTGAAAAGGATGGATAAACCTGGAATCTGGGAGAACTCGCTTGGAAAACTCTTCCCAAACCTCCGAGATCCGGAGGCAGAAGGAGCCCTTTATTCCCTGCAGCCTGAAGCCGACTCCTCATTAGTGGGATGAGGTCATTCCTGGAGGATTGGGGTGGGATCCCTCCAAAAAGCTGCCCTTGGAAGCTTTCCCTCTTCCAAGAGAAACGTGGGACCTCTGTCTCCCTTTCCTGGAGGATTCCAGAACTCCAAACAAGCCGGGAGTTGGCTCCATGCTCCGGCATTACTCAGGAAATCTGGCAGGAGGGAAAACCGGTGAACATTCCAAAAAAAAAAAAAAAAGAAAAAAGAAAAAAATTCAGAATTCCTTGTGTTACAACGAGTCCATTCAGCCGGAAAATCCCAGGCCGTTATCCCGTGCCAAGAACATCCAAACCAGGTAAATCCATGGCTTTGCTTTCTGGGCATTTTGGATTGGGGGGGAATTTAATAGGGATGGGTTTGGAGCCGAAATTCCTTCCCTCGTCCCGGAATGTCTGGGAAAACACCGGGATTGGGGCAGGTAGGGAGAGGAGGAACAATAGGATTACGTGGATTGGGAGCATTTCCAAGGGTTTATCCCTTTGGATTTTCCAAAGGGAAGAGATCAAATGCTTTGCTGTTTTAGGGATCAGGGAAGGAAGGGAGAGAGGGGCAGGATTTTTGGGAATGGGGGAATTTCTCCCAGAGCCAGGGGGATTTTGATGGAAAACAAGGAAGGAATGGGATACGGCTGATGGGGGAGCCGGAGATGTTTGGTCCGAGGTTTTTCCTGGATCAGGAGTGAACACAGAGGTTTCACATCCCGAAATTCTCTGGGTTGGGTTGGCAAAGCTCTGGAAAATCCCAGAGGGAAGAGTGGAAAGGGCATGGTCAGAGCAAGACTTTGGCCACGGCCATGGATCAAATTTATCCCAAATTTCTTGGATATTGAGGGAAAATCACAGGGAATAAGGCAAGGAATGGAAAATGGCAGCCAAGCAGCGGAGTTTTTCGGGATGGAGGTGTTGGGATTTGTGGGATTCAGCAGGTCCAGATAGAGGAGGAAGCTGTGCTGGGATTGGGAATTCCCAGGGATAATTCAGGCAGGAAGGAATATCAGGAGGTGTCTGGTCCAGCTTCCAAAACTGTATTCCTCAGGGATTTATCCAGCCTGACCTGGAAAACTTCCAAGGACAGGGACTGTGTGACACCTCTGGGAATTTCTGGCACATCCAGGATCCCAAATAATTCCCATTTTGCCATGGCAGGGAGTTGGGACTGGATGATCCTTAAGGGCCATTCCAACCCCGTAACATTCCATGATTCCTTGATTCCACTGGGATGGGATGGGATGGAATGGGATGAGATGGGATGGGATGGGATGGGGATGGACTCTCCCAGATTTCCTGGGAACTGGGAGAGTCCTCCCATCATCAATCCCCAAAATCCTATGGAAATTCCCATTTCTTCCAGAGTGGGAGGAGCATGGGAATCCTTCATCCCGCCAGATTCCCTTAGCACCATTCCCTGGTCCTCACCTCACCTTTGGCCACTTCCACCTGGTTGGATTTTTTTCCTGAAGCAGCCCCAGAGCTGGGATAAATCTTTCCCTCTTGGGAAAATGGGGATGGAGCTCAGAGGTGCCTTGGGAATGCTCAGATGAGGGATAATGGGATACAACACCGGGATATCCATTCCCTGCTGGTGGTGTTCAATGGGATGAGGAAGAGAGGATGAGTGGATGGACTGGGATTGGGATTGGGACTGGGACTGGGACTGGGACTGGGATTTGGATTTGGATTTGGATTTGGGTTTGGATTTGGATTTGGGTTAGGATTTGGATTTGGATTTGGATTTGGATTTGGATTTGGTTAGGGATTGGGACTGGGATTGGGGTTGGGGTTGGGGTTGGGATTGGGATTGGTATTGGTATTGGGATTAGGATTGGGATTGGGATTGGAAGCCATTCCCTGTGTCCTGTCCCTCCATCCCTTGTCCCCAGTCCCTCTGCAGCTCTCCTGGAGCCCCTTCAGGGACTCTGAGCATTCCCTGGATTTTTCCCTTCTCCAGGATAACATTCCCAGCTCTCCCAGCCTGGCTCCAGAGCAGAGGGGCTCCAGCCCTGCAGCAGCTCCGCGGCTCCCCTGGATTTATTCCAGCAGCTCCACGTCTTCTCTGCCCGTGGGGAATCACCTCAGGGACACAGGGACACAATTCCCACCTTTCCCACCTTTCCTGCTGCTTTGGAGCAGCCCCAGTGGGAGCTTAAATCCGTGGGAAGGCTCAGAAGTTCCTGGATGGGGAGAAGGAGAAGCTCTGGCACGGGAGCTGTGAGCTCACAAACCCCTTTTGTCGGGAATTATCCCGGAACAGCCAACGGCTCCCATCCAATCCCCAGGAAAAGCCACGAGGAGAAGGCGCCTTGGGACTGAATTGTTTTCCTGCCAAAATCTCCCGTCCCTCCAGGTGTGGCCGTTCCCCCCTTCCCAGAAATCCTGCCGGGGTGGGAAGCCTCTCCCGAGCCAGGCCGATGCTCTTGGAATATAAATATCCCTGGAAAAGAGACAGCCTGAATGTCAACGAGTGGAAATGACCTTTCCCTGCTGAGGCTCCGGGTATCCACTCACATCTCTGGATCCAAGAACAAATCCAAAGCCTCGGGAAGGTGAATTCAAAGAAGTGTCCAAAATCTGGAGGTGGCACCGAGTCCTGGCGGCCGCTCCCGGCCTGGATTTGCTCCGTGAGACTCGGAGGCACCAGGATTTCTGTGTTTGGGTCGGGAGAAGGCTCCGGAGAGAAGGGGGCTTTGTTTTATCCGTGTTGTTTTTATGGAAAAGGGAAAAACAGATTAGGGTGGGAAGTGAGGAGAGCGGTTATTTCTGGAAGCAGCTCCGTGCCCAGCGTTCCCTCTCCGGGAGGGAAGCGGAGTTTTCCCCGCAGGGCTTGGAAAGGGCGAGGGAAAGGGAGGGGAAGGAGCAATCCCAAGGGATTTTCCAGGCTTTTGGGGGTTGGGATTAGATCATCTTCGAGGCGCCTTTCACCCCAAACCGTTCCATGGTTCTGGAGGAGATTCCAGAGGGACGCAGCAGTGGGAAAGGGGAGGGATCCGTGTGCCGGAGCAATTCCAGGGGCTCCTTTCCCAGGATTGTTCCAGGGTTGTTTCCAGCATCTCCAGGATAATTCACCTCCGAGGTGTGACCATTCCCTGACAGTTCTTGATCCCGGTATCACTGTTTGGTGAAAATTCCTGGAATCATGGAATGGTTTTACTTGGAAGGGACCTTAAGGATGATTTAATCCCGTCCTGCCATGGGCAGGGGTGAATCCCACGCTCCCAGGTTGCTCCAAGCCCTTTTCCAGCCTGGCCTTGGACACTTCCAGGGATCCGGGGGCAGCCACAGTCCCATCCTTTTGCGGGAATTCTCCCGCCCTTTTCCAGTCAGGACTGGGAGGAGATTCCAATTCCAGTCTCTCTGCTGTGGGCGATTTTCCCGGGCTTTTCCAGCAGCAGAATAAATTCTGAGCATCCTGGGATATTGGAAGGTGTCCCTGCCTGTGGGATTATCCTGAAGATCCCTTCCAAACCACTCCATGATTCCATGGTTTTCCAGGATCCTGGGGAGTTTCCTAAAAAAATCCATCCATCAATCATCTGAATCTGTTCCCTTTCCTCTTCCCAGCTTCCAAACCTTCCCAAAATGGGATAAACGATCCCAGGGATGCCCAGACCATGGAGTAAAGCAGCCGGTGTTTATCTGGAAATCAGGGAAAAATTCCAAGGCCTAAGGAAAGATTTGGCTCTCAGGGATAAACCATTTTTCCCTCTTTTGTTCTGGGATTGTTTTCACCCCATTCCAGGCCGGGTGTGAAGGTTGCAAAGGAGCAAAATGTGGGGAAAAAAAAGCAGGAATTAAAAAAAAAAATAGGGATGCTGTTCCAGGGAATTGCTCCAGCAGAGCAGAGCTGTGCTTGGCACGGAGCTGGGCAGAGCTGGCACTGCCAGGACCTCCAGGGAATCCTGAACCGTGGTCACAGCTGGGATTAATTCCCTCTGGGAATGCTCCGGCAGCCAAGGATCCGCAGATTCCCAGCTTCACAGGCACGGAGGAGTCCATGGATCATGGATGGAGTCCAGGAGAGCTGCAGAGGGACTGGGGACAAGGGATGGAGGGACAGGACACAGGGAATGGCTCCCACTGGGAAAGGGGAGATTGGGCTGGGATCTTGTGCAGGAATTGCTGCCTGGGAGGGTGGGCAGGGGCTGGGCTGGAATTCCCAGATTTGCTGGGGCTGCCCCTGGATCCCTGGGAATGTCCAAGGCCGGGTTGGATCCACCTGGGATGGTGGGAGCTGGCCCTGGATGGGATTTAAGGTCCTTTTCCAACCCAAACCATTTCCAGGATTCTGGAGTGCCTCTGCTCTGGATCCAGGTTGGGAATGTTGGGAATGTCCAAGGAGTGTCCAAGGCCAGCTTGGATCCAAATGGGATGGTGGAATTTTTCCCTGCCCATGGATTGGGTTGGTTCTGGATAATTTTTCATTCCCTCCCAACCCAAACCATTCCATGATTCCGTGATCCCATTTCCTCCGGCTCTGAGCTGCTCCCTCTCACAATTCCATGTGGGACACAGGGAACTGGGAGAAATATTCTGCTGCCAAGGGAGCAAAATTCCATTTCTTCCTGGGACAGCTTTGACACGGATGCAATTCCCGGCCTTCATTCCCTCCTGAGTTCCTCATCACCCTCAACCCCTCTGCCCGTGGCAGCAAAATTCACCTTTATCCCTAAAATTCCACGATTTTCGCAGCAAAAAGTGGCCAGAGCTGCAGCCGAACTGTTCAAAAAGCCCCAAATTTTGTCCCTTTTTTCTGGGGAACAAAGGACTCTGGATTTTGGAATGTTTTGTTCCACTCCAAGGTGCTTTGCTTTGCTTTTAGCTCCTTTAATCCTCTCAAGAAATTGTTTAAATTCCATGCTGAGACGAGGAATTGTTTTTGAAACCGGGAATTCCAAATGGGTCCATTATTGTACTTTAAATTTTTTTTTCCCAAAAAGGCCTCAGCGCTGTTTTTTTGGTTTTTTTTTTTTCTCCCAGAGGAAACAATTCCCTGAATTTCTGTATCATTTAATCCTAGGAAAAGAAAAAAAAAAAAGGGCCCTGATGTGTCCCTGTCAGAATTAACACCAGATGTGGCTGAATCCCAAGGCGTGTTCCCATGGGATTGCCCTTAGGAAAGCACCTTCCTTCCTGGAATTCCTCCATCTCTGAGTGCACGCCATCCTCACTATCCCAGAAACTGAGGAATGGTTTTTAAAAAGAAGGAAAATGGGATACAAAGTCTTGGAGGTAAAGGCATGGGATCATGGAATGCTTTGGGATGGAGGGGACCTTAAGGATTCTCCCATTCCCACCCCATTCCATGGGCGGGGACACCTCCCACTGTCCCAGGNGCCCCTCCCCAGCTCCCTCAGGAATTCTCCAGCCCTTCCCTGGACATGCTCCAGCCCCTCCATGTCTTTTTCCTGGCCCAAAATGTTGGGCGTCTTCAGATCCATGAAATTTCACTGAGATTTTAGCAGAGGAACCTTGGGACTCACAGATCTCCCAGGAATATTCCCAGCAGCCTTTTCTCCCTCTGGAATACTCCTGGATAAAATGGATGCTCCTGATCCATGGTGAATGGATGAATTTTCACTCTGAATTTGTCTTCCGGGACATCCATTGCTCCCCAAAAAATGGGATACAGGATGGAAAGCTCCAAACTGCTCCCTAAACTATCCCTGGAAAAATCCAGATCCACCACCAGGCTCAAAATCAATTTAACATGGATGAAACCATTCCCAGTTCTGGGAAGGACAGGGTTCTTTGGGAATGCCAAGTATCCCTGAATTTACAGTTGTGCGTCATTCCCATTGGGAGCCTATGGAGAGATGGAGCTCGTCTGCATTGAGAAAACTCAGGAAACCTTCGGAGCCATTCCCGAGCATCCAGGATGGGGAAAACCAAGGGGCTGGATTGAACTTCCTGGCACAGAAGGAGCGGAGAAGGGAAGGGCCTGGGAGCGGGATTGGAGAAGGAGCTGGAAGCAATCCAGAGTTTCAGAGGCCCTGAAATCCCAGCTGGAATCCCAGCGCTCGTATCCCGCTCGTTTTCGGGAGGCTGTAATGGGAAACAGCAGCCAGGGATAAGCTCCGGGCTGGGACAATCCTGAGGTTCTCCGGAGCTACTGCTCTGGCAATTCCCTGCTCCCAGGGGTGCCAGTTTCCCTGGAAGCAGGAGCAGAGCAGCTGGAATGTTCACGGAGAGGTGGATGTGGGGATGGAGAGGGGCTGAGAGATCCAGAGGGGGAGGAACAAAGTCATGGATCTGGCAGGGAGCGGGGTGGGAAGCCTGGGAATGGTGGTGGGATCCATGATCCAGCCTCTCCCGCCTGGAATTCCTCCCTGCTGTTGTCCTTAGGGTGCTGAGGGTGGAGCAGGTATCCAGAGGGACCTGGAGAAAAGTGGAAAATCAGCCCCAAAATTGTGATTTTTGCAGGGATGAGCCCAGAAAAAAAAACCTCAAACCGCTCCCGGGATTTGGAGCATGGCCTCATTGTCACGGGATGGGATGGGATGGGATGGGATGGGATGAGGACGGATGGGGCAGCAGCCCTTTGTGTGTTGCCATGAATTCTCCGCAGACACCCCGGAGCTTTTCCACCTGAATTCCACTCCCAAGAGCAGCTCCAGAGGTTCTCTGGATCCACCAGAAGAGCCCCTGGATGCACCAGCCCAGGACCTTCATGTGGGACCCTGAAGTGGGAGTCCCAATCCCTGGAGGGAATTCCTTGCACGGCCCTTCCCCCTGGAGCTCCCTCTGGTGCACACCACACTGGGATTCCAAGGGAAAACCACAAATCCATGGAATGATTTGGGTTGGGAAGAGACCTCACCCAATTCCAACCCCGCACCTCCCTCTATCCCAGCCTGCTCTTCCAGTGGATCCTTCCACCTTCCCATTCCTTCCTATTCCTTCCCATTCCTTCCCATTCCTTCCCATTCCTTCCCATTCCTTCCCATTCCTTCCCATTCCTTCCCATTCCCATTCCCTCCTCAGGATCCAGCACAGCTCCAGCATTCCAGGACCCTCTGCATCCATCCCACCCCTCTCTCTTCCCGATGGGAAGGATCAGCCGTGTCCAATCCAGCCTGGAGCACGATCCATGAGGAGCTGCTGACAGGGGAAATCCAGGCTGGGCCGGAGATCTGAGGGAGCCGCTGGCACTGCTGGATCCTGGCACTGGGACAATTCCCTGGATTTGCCCTGGATCCTTCTCCCGGGGAGTTTTGTCCCCCCGAGGGAATTTACGGCTCTGCCAGAGGCGGGAATCCCGTGCCAGGATTTTAATGAGACCTTCCTATAAATATTTCTCTTTTAGCTTGGGATGAAGGCGGGGTGTGCTCCCATGGAAAAGAGGGAAAATCCGGGGAAATCCATTTGTTTTCCCACTTAAGCAAAACCACACATCCCCGTGATTATGAGCAGCATCCTCTGGCGAGCGTGTCCGTGGTTTGTTTTTTTTTTTTTGCTGGAATTATTTATGTCCCGAGAGGGGGAATTGCGCAGGGCCTGGTGCACAGCCCCAGCTCCTGGGCTGCGAAATGGTTCCCATTTGTGGCTCAAACAAAGGGAAACAACTGGAAAACAACGGGATTTGTGGTTTGTCCGAACATCTGTGGGATTACACTGGAGCTGGAGGTTGGAAAAGGAATTTTTTCCATTTTTTTTCCAAATGTTTGGTCTATTTTGGGGGCGATTGTTGGGGGGTTTTGTTGTTTTGGGGGGTTTTAAGGGAATTATTTTTTTTCCTGGGAAATCCAGCTGGTGGCAGAGGCGGCTCTGGGAAAACTCCACAAAGAGGATGAGGATGGAGATTGTCAGTGTGAAAGGTGTGTGAGGAGTTCAGGGGGGAAAAATCCTTGGAAAAACAGGGATACCTGCAGGGGTTTCCCCCAGAATATGAGAACTGGTGACAGGAGCATCTCTTCCATGGACACCAATCCCTCCTCAAAGAAAGTCTGGGAATGGGAAGGGCTTCCAAACTATCCAAAGGTTCTGTGTGCTCTTCTTTTCCCGGGAAAAGAGCAGCAGGGGGGTGAATCCGGCTGTGGGGTGGGTAAAACAGGGAATTTGGGAAGGTGGGGTTGGAATCAGAGAGCTGCTGGAAGGAGATTTGGGACCACTTGGAATTTTTTTGCCCCAGAGTGAAGGAAAGGCAAGAAAAGCTGGCGAAAATCCCTGGAATTGTTCAGATCCGGGTGTCCCTGGTCCAAATCCAAAGGGAGCCAGGGCCGGACATCCCCGCCCCTATGGAGTCACCAGGTACAAAGGGATGTTTGGGAATCTGATCCCAAAAAAGTGACCTCATCCCACTGGGAATTCTGGGTGGGTTAAACCACGACAGCGACCGGAGGCTCTTACTCAGAGCCAGGTTTGTGTGGGAACCAATCCCAGAAAAACAAAAAGCTTTGGAAAAATTCCCTGGGCTCCACGGAGGAATTCTGGCAGACAGAATTCCAGGGATTGGAGACTCCGGTTTGTACTGGAGGGGAAAATCCCGATTATATTGGATGGATCCGATCCCTTCCCCTTCACACAAAACTGCTCCGATCCCAGGTGGTGTCCAAGGAATGAGCATAGAAAACCATGAATAACACTGTTATTATTATTATTATTATTATCATTATTATCATTATTATCATTATTATCATTATTATCATTATTATTTTACNTTTAATAATTCTAATAACAAAAACATAGAGATAAATAATTTCCACCTGGAATAATTAATATTAATATTCCCTTCCAGTATTCCCTGATGCCAGGAGCAACAGAGTCCCTGGATCCCACATGGAGCTCGGCCAGGATTTGGAATCCGCCCCTCCCTGTCCAACCCAGCGTTAGAACAACAAATCCTTCCCTCATCTCTAATTCCTGGGATTCCCTGAGCCCTCCTCTGCCTGAACTCCTTGGGAAAACATCCAGGGCATGGCCCCGGCCGCGCTTCCGAAGGAATTTGCGGGATTGTGTCGGACAGTTCCGGGCGAGCCGGGATCAAAGGTGTCGGGTTGCAGGTTCAATAAATCCTAACGGGATGTGACAGCCAGGTCATTCCATGGGTCTGAGCTGCCAGGATGGATCGGAGGAAATCTCCGCTTCCAGGAGGTTATTCCGGGATGAGCACAGGGGATGCTGCCGTGTGTTGTTTTTAGGGAATGTTAGAAATGGAATAAACGGGAAGAGGATTCAAGATGGAGCTTGAAGGGAAGGGGAATCAGATCGGAGTTTTGATGTTTGGAATTCCGGATTTTTGGAAGAGGGATGGGTTGGAGCAGGGATGGGTTGGAAAAGGGATTGGCAAAGGGATGGATTGGGAGAGGGATGGATTGGAGCAGGGATGGATTGGGAGAGGGACTGAAAAAGGGATGGATTGGGAGAGGGATTGGAAAAGGGATCAGTTGGAAAAGGGATCAGTTGGAAGAGGGATGGATTGGAGGAGGGATGGATTGGAAAAGGGATTGAAAAAGGGATGGATTGGGAGAGGGATTGGAAAAGGGATCAGTTGGAAAAGGGATCAGCTGGAAGAGGGATGGACTGGAAAAGGGATGGATTGGAGGAGGGATGGATTGGAAGAGGGGTTGGAAGAGGGATCAATTGGAAGAGGGATGGATTGGAAGAAAGATTATTTGGAAAAGGGATCAGCTGGAAGTGGGATGGATTAGAACAGAGATGGATTGGAGGAGGGATGGATTGGGAATGGGATTGGAAGAGGGATGGATTGAAACAGGGATGGATTGGGAATGGGATTGGAAGAGGGATGGATTGGAGCAGGGATGGATTGGAAGAGGGATGGACTGGAAAAGGGACCAGTTGGAAGAGGTATGGATTGGAAGGGGGATTGGAAGAGGGATTGGAAGGGAAATTGGAAGAGGGATGGATTGAAGCAGGGATGAATTGAAAGAGGGATCAATTGGAATAGAGACGGACTGGAAAAGGGATCAGTTGGAAAAGGGATCAGTGGAATGAGGGATGGATTGGAGCAGGGAAGGATTGGAAGTGGAATTGGAAGAGGAATGGATTGGAAGCGGGACCTTTCCCAATGTGTCACCTCCGGGAAAGTGACACTTCCAGTCTCAGTGACAGAGCCTAGTTTAGGTCCAAAAATTGTAATTTAAACATTTCCTACCCAGGGAATGTTTTATTATCCATTGGCATCTCCAGAAATCCATGGGATACAGCAGATGAGCTGGAACCTTTGGAGTCTTTGCAAGGAATAAGAATTTTATTCCCAGACTTTCAAGGCACCAGCACCACCCGGAAACAGCAGGGAAGGATTTGGGATGCTGTGGATGGGGTTGGACAGGATCCAGCCCAGGATGCCCCCATTCCCTGGGCTGATCCATGGAAATTCTTCCCAGAAATAACTGACCCATCCCTGTGTTCCCACCACCAAATCCAGCCTAAATCCCAAAAAAATTCCAGCTCCTGGGAGGAAAATTAACTCCAGCCCAACCCCCCATTTTTTGGTGGCCTTCACAGGCCAGGAAAAGCCTTTGGGATGCTCAGAAATCCCAAAATATGGATTTTATCCTATTTGGTGCCACCATGGAGTCTTCCAAGGGGAAGCAGCCCTGGAGAGGATGATCCAAATCCAGGATTTTGGCTCACAGCAGCTCAGGGACTGAACCATCACCCAGCATTCCAAAATCCAACAGGAAGCTGTTGGTTTGTGAGGAAAATAAGGCAGGAATGAGATTCCCAGCAGCTTCCAGCTCCAGGATTCTCTTTCAGAGGGGAAAAGGTCACCAAAGGCGAATCTATCCAAAAGGCGAATCATGACTGGAAAGAATTCCAGGAGGAAATAATCTCATGGATTGGCAGGGCAGCTGCTGATAGCAGCTTGGATCCCTAAAAACCAACAATCCACGGATCCAGCTCCGGCTCCTCAGCTCCCTCTTTTTTCCCACCTTTTTTCCTCCAGATGTGAGGCTGGAAACCCACCCGAGGAACAAAGACATCCCCGGTGCTTTGGGAAGTTAATTCCTTAGGAAAACAAAGCAAACCCCCGGGATTAAAGGGAATGAGCTGGTGAGAAATCCTGGGATTCCTCAGGGTTTTGACAGCTCCTTATCTCCGGAATGAGGGACGGGAAAAACACGGAGCTGGAGCGGCTGCGGCAGCAGGTGGAAAAAAATAACAGGGAAGGAATTGGCTGGGAAAATGGAAAGATCAAAAAGTCCAGACAGTTCCGGAAAAAATATGGGAGGAAAGGATAAGGAGGACACGGAGAGGGCAACGGAGGGAAGTGAAAAATAGAGAAGCTGATTTGGACTTGGAATTTTCCTCTGCGGTTCCAAAAATTTCCTGGTCAAGAGCCAGACTTGAGGAATGACCTCACTGAGGCCATCCAGGACCTGAGAAGGAGCAGGAAAAGGAGGCTGAGGGAATTTTGGATGGGATGGAGGGACAGGACACAGGGAATGGCTCCCACTGGGAAAGGGGAGATTGGGCTGGGATCTTGTGCAGGAATTGGTGCCTGGGAGGGTGGGGAGGGGCTGGGCTGGAATTCCCAGATTTGCTGTGGCTGCCCCTGGATCCCTGGCAGTGCCCAAGGCCAGGCTGGACACTGGGGCTTGGATCCACCTGGGATAGCGGGAATTGTGTCCCTGCCCATGGAATGGGATGAGTTTCAGATCCCTTCCCACCCAAAGCATTCCATGATTCCCTGATTTTCTCCCCTGTGAGCAGTGCCAGAGCAGCCCGGAGCAGTTTGAGGGATGTTTCCACACAAACATTTCTGGAGTGGTTTTAAAGCCAAGCCAACCTTTTCCCAGCTCTTGGAATCACTTTGAACTTTGGGAGCCACTTCGGAGCACCAGAACCTCAGCAATTCCCAAGCTCCACACAAAACTGGGTGAAGAGAAATCCCAAAAAAAGCTTTTTTGGAGGAAAACCAGCTCCGTGTGCCCGGCAGCGTGGGAAGGAAGGAGCTGCCAGCCGGACCAGACCCAATCCAGGGAAGAGCAGCTGGGATTCCATGGAAATAACTCAGCCCCATCCCCAGGTGATAAAACAGCTGAATTCCAGCCCAGCTGATCCCTGAGCAGGGAATAAATCTGGGAAGTTCTCACTCCCTTTTTTCTGTGCTGGGGGTGCAGCTGAGCCTGGAAAAGGGAAGATTTTTCTGGCAAGGAATGAATTTTTTTTCCCAGTTTTTTTTTTGCTGTTGGGAAGAAGCCAAGGGCTGAACGTCCCCATCCACAGTGGAGCTGGAGCAGAAGGAGAGAGGGAAAAGGAAGGAAGAGGCAGAAGGGAGGGAAAGGAGACCCAGAAAAAAAAATGAAATTAAATCTGGGAGATGTGGAAAGGGAGAGAGAAGGGAGGGGGAAGGAATTAAAAAAGGGAGAAGATGGAAAGGAGGAAAGGAGGAAGGGAGAAGGAGACTCTGGAAAAAATTGGGGGATGGGAAAGGGAAAGAAAAAAAGAAAAATGAGAGGGAAGAGATTTAAAGGGGAGATGGGAAGGAATAAAGGGAATTGTGGAAAAATGGGGGAGCAGCCAG
>VXBR01010542.1:0-23562 GCA_013400215.1 Cisticola juncidis
ATCTATATATATATCTTATTTATATTTTCTTTACCATGACTTTGAACACAGCAATGTCATCAAAATGTTAAAAACACCATGAAAGGAATCCCAATGAGGGCATGGGATCATGGGATAATTTGGATTAGAAGGGACCACAGGAGATCTTTAGTCTAAACTCCTTCTTATACAGGGTTCCCATTGGGTCAGACCAGGGTGCTCAGTGTGTTGTCCAGTTACATTCTGAAGTGCTCAAGGATGGGGATGACAGCTTCTCTGAGCAGCCTGCTCTACTGGCTGGCTGTGCTCATGGTGGTACAGTTTCTCATTACACCAATCTGGACCTCTCCTGTGTTGGATGATGCTTGTTTCCCACCCTCCTGCCCTGCATTTCTGTCATCTCATTCAAGTGGCAAACATCAATCATTAGGACTGGCATTAAACCCTTATCAATTTGCAGTCTCTCTACTTTTCCATTGAAAGTACAGATCTCTCTATGGTAAATTTAAACTTTCTGAACAGGTAGTGATTTTCTGTAGTCCCCTGACAAGTTGTTGAGGACCACCACCTGGAAAACACTGTCAAAATGCATTCCCTGTTAAAGGCCTGTCAAGTTTCAGCACAGAAAACTGGGAGCAGAATGGCAGAGCACCAGTCTAATTGGAAAGATGATCCTTAGGAGCAGATGGCTAGCTGTGAAGAAATCTTAAGACCACCAATGAAGTAAATTTATTAAGGTAGAGACAAAAAGATATACAATGGAGAGAACATAATCTCTGTTCCCTAATGAGGAAGAGCTGGCACCCAAACTGCTGTAAATCAGTTGAGCTCCAATTCTTTCAGTGGAGATATATGCTTCTTACACCACCTCAGGATTAGGCTTGAAGTATCGTATTCCCTAAGGAGCTATTCCTTGTCTCATTCTATGTATCATCTTCCATGTGCCACACATTATATACCAGCTGGGAGTTGCTTGTTTTATCTATACAGTGATGCACTGCACAGTAATTCATTGCTCACTGACATATCAGAATTTTTTTTTAATGATGTGCTGCTGCTGCTCCAAAATAGGGTGAACTTTGAATATTAAGTTTTATTTACATTAGGCATTCATTTAGATGATGTGGCAAATCCAGCATCCTCACAGCATAGCTCAAACTCCTTTTGATGTATTCCTTCTGTTTGAACAAATAATATTTAATAATTTTTCCTTCTTTGGCATGAGTCAAAGGTCGAGAAGCCGTTACAAATACAAACAGTTCTGTCAAGAAGTCTGTAGCAAGCTGGAAGGCGCACAGGCAGTCTGCTTGTGACACTTTAGTGAGATTGAATGAGCACTGCATTGAACAGCTCTTATTTCTCTGTCGAATGGAAGGACGAAGTGGAAGGATCACATTCAGGTTTAAAATAAGAGCTCTCCTTGGGATGTGGCAGTGCATAATTGCATTCTAAGTCTAGCTGAATTTGCAATCTGATGCAATTCTAGTATCAGTCACGAATTCAGAAGTCATTGCATGATATCGTTCTAGATCTTTAATTACAACCCCTGTCTAGGCAGTTATTTAAGTACATGTTAAACTCTCACTTCAACAGGTTCACTCATATGCTTCCAAGTTAAAACACAGACTTGACTGAGTGTCTAGCTTAATCATGACAAAGCTTGATGAATTCCTAAATCAAACCAAGTAAAGATTCTCACTGATAAAAGGAATTCAGACTGGCCCATCAAACTAGGTGAAACACCCCATGCCAGGGCAGGTAAGGCACAAGGGCTAAATAGAAGCATGACACAAGATGATTCACATAGTATTGATCTTTAACAAGGCTGTTAGGTAGATTACTCACTGATGTAACTCTGACATAGTGCCAGAGCAATGCTGACAAAACAATGCTGATAGGCAAGTGCTCAGATTTACTGGCAGAACAGTAGGACAGCAAAGTGGGGAGTGCAGAGGCTCACAGCCCCAGCTCTTATCTCTGGGCTTCATGCCAGTGAGGTCCAACTGAAAGCCAGTCTTAAACACAATAATACCTATTCACACAATCTCCGCATAGAAAATGAAAAAAAGGAGGACTACCTTTGCTGTTGTGCTACTGCCCCTTCTGCAGCTTTTCCTCATCCATTAGTTCAACATCCAATCCATCTGCTGGACACCAAATGAGACCCAGGACCTTTGTAATGTTTCAGCTATTACACACACAGTCAAGGTTTGCAATTTAATTCTGTATGATTTGGCTAAACCAAACTGGATTTTCTTTCCATTGGATCTAATGGATTATATCCATTCCAGGTTTCAGGTTTCTGGTTCTTCTTCTTGGGATGCTTTAGTCTACATATTAGAAAAATACACCTTTGACTATAAAAAATGAAATCTAGAAAGAAAGTAATTCCATTGCATCAACCTGTTTCTCTTCAAACATCCCAAAATAGCTCTCTTTCAAGCAGAATCCAGGTTCAGGAAAACTTCAGCCCTGTAAAAAAAGGAAGGAGTAATTTTTTTTTATTAGCTTTACTTCTAACTTACTTTAGATTTCAGCTATAACATTTATAACATTATAATAGAAGCATTACAGTTCTGGCTTCATCTGAAGAATTCCCGTTCCGCTGTGATTAGATTTGGGATGTGGACAGTTGGGGGTCTTTCTGAGGAAACAAATACTGAAAGAAAATAAAAATGTTTAAAGAAAATATTTAAAGAAAAGTATTTGAATGTTGCTGTAAGTGACAAACCTGTGCTATCTCTTATAAACTCTGTCCTTCAAAACTAAAAAATATATTACAGTTATAGGGCCTCAAGTGAAACTAATGTGGTGAGAAAAGCAATAAATGTATCTGTTTATATAAACAACAAAAAGGCAAAAGCCAAGTCAGTTCTAAACTTAATGAAGTCATGACAGATATATAGATAATATACTTCAGTCACTCTGCTCTTTTCTCAGTTGCCATAAAAAGTAGTCACTCCTGATTGTAAGGAATACAAACAAACAGAAACCCACCATATTTTTAGTATAGCTGGTGCTTGGTGCTAACAGTCATGAAACATTTATGACAACGAGGGCTTAACAAAATCTCTCAAAAGACCGTACTTCAACAAGCCAGCATACAGTTGCACGTATTTCAAATTAAAAACTATAACCAACAGAAGTTAGGCTCCAAAGTAGGAGGTTAAGCTCTTGTTAATTCTTCTGTGTGTGGACCTCTGTATACATTTTCATTATTGACTATTAGAAAGAAGGATTGCCCAGGAGAGGTATAGAAAACTCCATGGCACTATTTTAACTTTCTTTCTTCTTAATCGTCTTGCTATTATGTGGAAAATAGAAATCTAAACTGTAGGAAATAGTTACCTTAAAAAAAGCATAAACACATATATTTAAACACAAACAGGAAAAAGAAATATCCCTTATTGCCAACAAAGGGGCAAACAAATAGACCAGTTTTCTCTGCCACTCTACCCTAATGCAGGAATTTTCATAGAATGAACAGTCTACTTTGAAGATTCAAGTAGAATCAGTTTACAGGCATAGTAGGCAACACAGAGTAACAGAGTTAAGTCTTCTGTCTATATGAACTCTGACTTTCAAGTAAGTACTAAGGCTTGTATAGATTTATCACACCTCTAAGTTGCACCACGAAGGGACCTGATATGGCAAAGGAGCACCTACACAGAAGGAACTTTGCTCCTGCAGTTGTAGCTGTGTAGGCCTGATAAGTAAAAACTGCAGCCAGGCAACCCTGACATGCCTCTTTTCCTCTGGTCTGCATTTGGCCTGATTATTTTGTCCTTGACCAACTATCAGGCCTAGCAAGGCTTCCACACAATTTATTATCTGAAAAAATAACCATGTTTCAGGCCTCAAAAAATGCTTATTTTGCAGCTTTTGTTGCCAGCTTTTTTATCAAGACTTACCAACAATTCATTTTCATCTTCTTTTCCTTGCATGTGGTATCCAAAGAAGAAGAGAAATTATAGCTTCAGATGTTACTGGTGGAGTAAAATAGAGCAGTGTCAACTGTTCTCTACTTAATCCTACTTTACTTCCCTTCACTGGTTTTGTCTTTATGCAAGATGTACCCCATTCCTGCTTTGGGAATCACTCACCCCACTGCTTATGAAGCAATTAGGTGAATGGAGCTTACAGACTGACCCTGTACAGTTCTCTTGCCATCTGGCAATCATTTCTGTTATCACAAATCTCTGTCTCTGAACTGTTTTCATTAAATAACTTGATAAATTAGAAAAGTTTTTTTAAAAAAGCACATGATCCTCCAACATGGTAGTCTACCTACTTAAATAATTACATGAGATTGTCCTGACTGATTGTCCTGATTTAACATCTGCAAAAAATACTTTCTCTGAAAGGAGATGAAAATATTTAAAATTTTCTGCAGGGAGGCCTTTTCTGTATGATTGTAATTCAAGGCTTGTGGCATTCTTAAAATATTTTTTAAATTGAGTTTCAGGAGTATTAAGAAACTTGTCTTAGTACCTATGACTGAAAGCCACAATCTGATTTTGTATTTTCCTGCACAATTAAGGAAAAGCTTAACAGTTCCCAGCTGTAAGTCAGAGCTGGTATTCTTTCTACTGCCAGAAAGGATGGTTTGTTTCAAAATAGAACCAAGGAAAAAAGGCCATCAGCATTCCAAATCATCTCTTTGGCATTACTTATTTTCCCTCTCTCTGTCTGAGCCACATGAACTGTGTGTATCTTCCTCCCACACCTAACTCTCACCATACAATTTTGTGTGTTGGGCTCTTGAGCAGAGCTCAGTAGACACCAGCCCCACTATTGGGCTTGGCTCTAGATGAACACAATAGAGCTCACTGAAGAGCTGGGAGCGGGAGTAGTGCATGGGAGACTTTCTTTGCTTGGCTACAAATCACAGCAGCAAGTTTCAAACATGACCTGACAAGGGGTGAGGGAAAGAGGGATGTGGACAGTGTTAATGCCAAGTACCAGCAAGCAAAACCTGCAGAAGAGCCAGGCAGCTGCTGGGAGTCAAGCTGAGGATTTAGTTAAATGAACATCTACTAAATCTGAGATTGAAGTCAGTCTAAAGTTCAGACCACAAATACAATTGCACTGGAGCTGAAACATGCCAATATCAATGGGAGAAAAGTGGTGTAATTTCAGGACTTGTCATATATGAATGACTTGACCATATCACAGTATCCAAGTATTCCATCTTTAAATGAAAACTTGTCTGTTCAACAGTGTCAGAACTACATGCCCGAGGCTCAAGAAGCCCACCTGCAAACGTTCAGACACCCAGTTTTAATTTTCAATGATCAAGCAATGCCTCTTGTCTAAGACCATAGCAACAACTCACAGAGCAACAGCTGGAAATCTGTACTTGTACAATGCTGATTTACCAGCAGGGTGACAAGAGGAAAAAATTACACATTTCTGCCTTTGTGAATTAAAATTTCTGTCTTATGGTGTGTGAAGACCATGAGCACATGCAAAGCTGCAGCTCCCAGTGAAGGAGCTGCCCAGCAAGCTTCCAGATAACAGCTGGAGATGCAAGGAGAGATGCTGCAACTTAGCAAAAGAACACTGTCTGTGTGAAGACTGTCTTCAGTCACTTTTGGAGGCTACGACATCTTGCTGTATCACAAATTCTGGAAGAAAATTTTCAGCTGGTGTAAATCTGTACGGCCATGATAACTACAAAGGATTGGTGCAAGTTTCTCTAAAAGGGACAGTAATCTCAGTTTTGATGGACACCCAGAAAGGTCTTACAGCAGTAAAGATCACCTTCTCCTCTATTTGCATGAGTCCAACCACAGTGGTACTTGGCCGCCTCTGCTGCTAGGGCAACTAGCAGCAGTAACTAATTGTTCTCAGAAAACCTCTAGCTTTAACACTCCTTTTGCTCTGTAAGACCTACTGTGTGTCTTACAGAGCAAGGAGCACTGGCAAAGCTATTAATACTTCAGCCACAAGATGCTACTTTGGTACAGTTATTTAGCTTTTACTTGCTATTAGATTTCTTCTGCTTTACATGCAAAGATAGCTTAGACGGCCTCAACTGAGATTTATGTTCTCAGGAAACCTGAGATATAGAATATGAAGAAAGATTAACCAGATTGTCTTTTACATGTTTACAATTCCGCATATGTTGATGATCTCTTGAAATATGTGTATGTATATGTGACTGTCATACTTTCTTTTTCCTTATCTATTACTCAGTCCAGGTCTCTGATCTAAGATGTTTATGCCAGCATGAGAAATGATTAGTCAGGGAATAGGAAACAGAGAGAGGAGAGAAAATACCAGAATTGGTATATCCTCTGAGAAGGGGAAAGAATCCTACAATACAGAAGTGAAAATGTTCGGGGTTTTTTGCTGGCACCAGTCTAGTAGCGTTTGTGATATCCTAAGCCTAAGTCTCAGCATACAAGATTCTACACCATTAAAAGTACTGAAAAGGCAGAAATGCAGAGCCACATACAGCAACTTCTGGTGTTTTAGAAATTTTTTCTTCCCAAATAGCAAAAGTATAAGTAAATTATTTTCTGTAAAAAAGAATCTGAAAAAAATCCCTTCTGGAATTACACATATCTTACTAGGTTGAAGTGATCTGTTTTATCTCTCTTGTCCGACATTAATTACATGTTGCATCATGACATGGCACAATACATCAAACAGTGTTTAGAATCACAGGACCATAGATTCATACAATGGTTTGCATTGAAATGAACGTTAAAGATCACCCACTTCCAACCTGCCTGACATGGGTAGGGACACCTTCCATTAGACGAGGTTGCTCAGAGCCCCATCCCAGCTGGCCCCAAACACTTCCAGGGATGAGGCATACACAGCTTCTCTGGGCACCTGTTCCAGTACTTCACCACCCTCACAGTAGGGAATTACTTCCTCATATCCAGTTCAAACTTGCCATCTTGCAGCTGAAAACCATTCCTCCTTGTCTTATCATAACATGCCCTTGTAAAAAGTTCCTCTCCAGCTGTCTTGTAGACCACTTTAGGTATGAAAGGCTGCTTTAAAATTTCCCTGGAGCCTTCTCCAGGCTGAATAGCCCCAACTCTCTCAGCCTGCCTTCACAGGAGAGGTGCTTCATCCCTCTAACCATCTTAGTGGCCTCTTCTGTCATGCTGTTGGGCCCAGAGTTGGATGCAATAGTCAGAGTACAAGGAGAGAATCACTCCCTTAACATTCTGGCCATGCTGCTCTGGATGCAGCCCAAGGATTCCATTGGTTTTCTAGGCTGCAAGCACCATGTTGACCTTCTTGTACAACAATACTCGTTAATCCTTCCCTCCAGGGCTTCTCTTAATCCATTCTCAGCCAGTCTGTATTTTGGCTTGGGATTGGCCTGACCCAGGTGTAGGACCTTGCACTTGGTCCTGCTGAACTTCATGAGGTTTAAACAGGCCCACCTCTCAAGCTTGTCCAAGTCTCTCAGGATGGCATTATCACCGTGAGCCTCGCTAGATGAGGACAGTCAGGAAACACCAGATCTGGGTTCAGAGCAGCAGGACAGGAGACCAGAAGACTCTCTCCCTTTGTTTATTATCTCTATAATATAGCTGTAAAAAGGTGACCATGGATTGGAGAGTGGTATTCCCACCTCTCAACCACATTGGTCAAGAAGACTGTCACACAGTCTTGTTTGTTTCAGCATGGAATGTGAAAACAAAATCTATGTTTATAGAACATAGCTGGTGTTTATATGAAAAGAGCATGAGAGGGTACAAATCTTCTGCTTAATATGAAACACTCAGCCAGCTAGGAAAAACCCATGGTAACATGGCATCCCTTCCTTTCAGCTTGACTGCCCTACACAGCTTGTGTCACTTGTTACCTTGCTGAGGGTGCCCTCAACCCTTTGTCCATGTCAGCAGCAAAGATATTTTAGAGTATCAGCCCCAATATTGACTCCTAAGGGAATGGCCTTCACTTGTTCATTGAGCTGTCCTCCATTGGGAGGAGAAGGAAGTGGCTGTCAACACTGTGTCTCTTCAGTTTAAAGAGTAGGGGTGTCACGTAGGACAGTGTCAAATACTTTGCACTGTTTCAGGCAGAATAATGTCAGTCATCCACCACCTCTGTAAAACCATCATAAAAGGCCACCAAATTTGTCAGGCACAATTTGCCCTTAAGCATGTTGGTTGTCACAAATCACCTCTGTTTTTCTTGTGCCTTAGCATAGTTTCCGGCAGGATCTGCTCCATAATCTTATCAGGCACAGAGGTGAGACTGACCACTCTGTACTTCCCTGGATGTTCCTTCTTTCCCCTTTTTAAAAATGGGGGTCTTTTCCAGTCAGTGGAACCTTCATCAGGCTGCCACAACTTCTCAAGTGAGATCTTCATCCATCCATTCCCTCAGTACTCACAGATGCAACTCATCAGGTCCTGATGAGGACAAAGGACTTGTACACCTTTCCTGACATGGTCTCAAACCTGACTTTCTTCCTACCGTTGGTGGTTCTTCATTCTCACAGTCCCTGCCTTTGCCTTCTGTGACTCATGTGGTCTGGCTGGAGCACTTGCCAGCAAAGACCAAGGCAAAAAATTTGTTGAGTTTTTCAGCCTTTTCCACCTCCCAGGTAACCAGGTCTCCTTCCAGAGAAGGCCTACATTTTTCAAAGTTTTCCTTTTATCATCAACATACCTATAGAAGATTTTCTTGTAGCCCTCTGAGATACCCTGCCAGATTTGGTTCTGTCAGGACTTCAGATCTCCTAACCTGATCTTTGGCTGCTTGGACAGCAGATACTCACATTCTCCCTATCTTTGTTTCCATCCTCTGTAAGTAAAAAAATAAATGGGAGTTTCTTCTGTCACCTAACCCCCCAAAACATTTCATGTCTTTCTCCCAGTAGCAGTGGTAAAATGTTTCTGGGTTTGTTGAATTAAAACAAGATTGCTACAAAAAATTCTGCTGAGAAATTTTTATTCTGCTTTGCTTTCTACTTTTGCTAGTAATTCTCAAATGCATACAGAGATGACAAGTAGGTTTGATATGGTCTGAAAATGGAATGGAAGCCTTTTATGCCCTGTTCACCCAGGTGTGAAGGACAATACAAGGTACAAGTAGAAGGGCTAGTGAGCCAGGCCTTCAACTAATGTGCTTGGAAGGGACCAGGATGCAGCACAGTGCTGCTGCTACTGCTGCTACCAGTTTGTTAAAAGTTGAAATGGCACAGTGCTATGAAATACAAATTAGAAACATACTCAGGTATTGGAAGTCTGTTTGTAAGTCTGACTTAGTAAAAGTTCAATGGTTTTATTATATCTGGTTAGGTTGATCTTATGTTGTTAAGATAGGTGTAGAAAGTCATGTTGCTCTGATTCTTTCTAGCTCATTTTTTTAGCTAGTATTAATACTTGATAGCCTTTGATATCCAAGAGCAAATTCAGGCCTAGTTCAGGCCTAGAAGTATTGTCAGTATTGTGGACTGGACCCATGGAAAGAAGTGAGTTCATTTTGTCATACATGAAGCTTGCAGTATTACAGAAGACAAACTGCTCAAGCAGCATGGTTGACCTGGGATACCTTCTGTGCATCTTTCATTATCATTATCATCCTGTTTTCCAAAACAAATAAGCAGTGCAGCCTGCAGATTAATGTTCAGCTTCAATTGCAGTGTTATAGCTTTTGCCTTATCATACACAAACATCCTCATATATTTTCGCCTCGGATTAGTTCAAGGTTTTCTCATCTATTATTAATTCAAAGGCTTTGTTACTATAGTCACTTTAATTCTCTTTCTCTTTCATCACCTGTCACTTCCACTCCCACCCTGTCAGTCTTTGCCCTACCTCCTAACTGCAGGAGAAAAAAAGCCAACAACCTTCTCCATACTAGGGAAGAACACATTTTGAATGACCTACATATTTCCAACTTATCTTGCAATATCTTTTTCTAAGGTGACTGTAGTGAATACACATACAAATCAAGCAACCTCAATTTTTTCAACCTCATTTTGTTCACTTTAGTTTTCTGGATGTGATGAATTTTAATGTTTATGGATCCAAGAGCCCCACAATTATGTCAGGTCACAGCACAGGATCAATAGTGATGAACACCAACTCAGCTGTTTTACTTATTGCAATCTTTGTGTATCAGAAGCTGAGCCTCAGAGAATGGGAGGAGTGCTCTTCAATATTCGGTGATTTGGGTGATCCCACACATTGAAAGGTTGCAGTCCCAAACTTTGACACTAGTTTCCTCTGTTTTTCTGGGAAATCACCAAATCTGTCTATGGCATTGTAAAACGAAGTACCAAGTTTTGCCTATCCATTGGATCTTGCAAGATCTTTGAGATAGCAATCAGTTTTTATTACTAGTCTCTCCAATGCCAAACACAACAGAACACTTATCTAGATCTGCAAGAATTACTGTATTACAAACACTGTGAATAATTGGAAATAGCCAGTAATACTGTTTTGTGTCACTGCTCATCTCAAGTAGTTTCTGTTTTGTTGTCACAGTGAAGGATCAGGTTGGGGTTACATGTCCAAAGCTGTAAGGACAGAGAGAAAATAGCTTCACCTAAATTCCCAGTGAGGCTGTTATTTTCTGAAAACATTAAGGAGAAACAAAAGACCTGGGCTGTGCTGGAGAATGAGTTTTTGGTTCTTCCTATGCTCTGCTGTGTAGGCATGAAGAAGACATACCTACACAATGGAAATTAAACCAGACAAGACAGGGGCTGTTGATTTACCAGGTTAGTAGTTATACTGAGGCCAGTGTGTAAAAAACCTAAGATATGACTCAGCTGCACTTACCAGGTAAGCATGTGAGACTTAAATAGTCATAGTAAAAACTGTTGAGAGAGGAAATTCCTCATTTAATCCCTTGGAGAAGCCACCACATCATTAACCAGCAGCTATTTACATCTTTTAGCAGCTGCCTTTCATTCATAAGTGATTAAACCACTCAATAAGTTCTCACCAACAGTAGCTGCTAGAAATAGGGTCCTTTTAAAACAAATTAAAAAAAAACAAACAAACAAAACAAAAACAAAAACACAAACAAAAAAACCCACAAAAAACACACCAAAAAAACTACCAAACAAGCAGTCCAAAAGACAAAAGTAGATATTTAATACATTGCAGTTTCAGTAGCAGATTATGAAAGTGTCAGTCATGTTCGTCTTCCCTTCAATGCTGCATCCTGTGCAGCTAAATCTACCATCGAAGTCTCTGAAAATCCAGCAGACTTGAAAGAGCAGATGGCTCCTCTTGAGGAAGTCTCAGGCATATAGCATAAGGAAGCACTTTGAATAATTCACCATTCACCATCTTCCTTCTAGGCCTGTATTATACAAGCACTGCCTCTTCCAGTGAAGCAGTGGCCTAAAACTGAGCTCAGTTTATCAATCAAATATAAAGAAACAAATGATTTTTCAACATCACACAAAAAAGCTGATACTAAACTAACTGAATCCTTCCTCTTCCTAACTATAGTGGGGTGCTCCTTTGAGATGCTCTCCCCTTTTGCTGAAAGGCTGACAGTCATACAGGTTTTCTTGTTTCCTTACTCAAATGGCTGTTCCCTGATGATTAGCAAGAAGCCACACCCCTCCTGCCAGACCCAGACTGAACTAGATTGACCTGGCACCTTTGACTGCCAAGTCTAAATACTGTCAACTGTTATGCTTCAGTACAGAACAGATGCCCCTTAAAACAGTCACAGCTGGTTTTATACACAACAGACTGTCTGTTCATGCAACACAGATGGCTAAGAACAGAGCAATTCAGGGCTTTGCTCTTTTCCCTGGCTTCAGGTCAAAATAAAAGCAGGGGTTTGATCTTCATTATTATCAGAGACATGACCTGTGTCAGAGGAAAGCTTCTGCAACATGTGGAACAGTGTCACAGTCAGAACAAAAAGGCAGAGCAGCTGGAGAATGCTCCAGGGGACTGTATCATTTACTTGGGACATTCTCCCAAAGAAGAGCAAGGTGTCCCCATAGGATACTGCTCCTCTAAGCACAGGCACAGATACAGAAACAATCTGCTTCTGGGGACCCTCGTGTCCTCAGATATAAGGAGAAGGAAATCTTTTTATGATCACTTATTACAACATTACGAAATGCTCAGATGCCGTGCTTAGCGGTATCTAAGAGAAGGATTTTAAAAAACAAGCAAGCGAATAATAATTGAAAATAATATGGCTTCAAGGAGAATACAGACCAGGCCTAGAAATCTAGGCCTATATCTAGATTTTAATCTAGGATTTATGGCTCTAGAGTCTTGTACATCTCCTCTAACGCATAACTCATCTGGAATGCACTTAGCTGTCTGTGTTGCAATCTTCTATATTCTATTTAGAAAAACAGAGTTTGAGCAACATTGAAATGTGTTTTCTAGTATGTGGATAATCTAGATGAACTAAAGAAGATAATTTATGTGCCTAAAGCAAAGCAGACATATCCATATGCATAAATGCCTTACTGAATAGGGATTAAAGTAATCAAGACATTTTCTACAGCTGAAAGATTTGCCACTGATATGCATGCATTGTGTTCCTGAAACACCAAGGAACATGTGAATTTTACTTCTAGCTTTACAAGAAGACAGAAACTACAATTATGTAGAAAATGGATCTATCACAGAATCGTTGAAAGGCTTAGATTGAAGAGGACCATAAAAATCATCTAGTTCCAACTACCCTCTCATGGGCAGGGACACCTCCCACTAGACCAGATTGCTCCCTGAACACTGCCAGGATGGGGCAAACACAGCATCTCTGGGCAACCAGTTCCAGTGCTTCATCACCCTCGCAGGAAAGAATTTCTTCCTGATAGCTAATTTAAACCCATGCTCTTCCACTTTAGATACTTTCCTCCTTGTCCTGTCACTATAAGTCCTTTTTTAGTATTTTTACATGTGTCTTGTAGGCTTTCTTTCCAGTAGGTTTCCCTCCTCCCTCTTCTGTAGCAGCCCTTCCCTTACTGAAAGGCTGCATTTAGGTCTTCTCTTGTCCAGGCTGAAAAATCCCAATTACATCAGTTTCTCCCTATAGGAGAGGTGCTCCATCCCTCTAATCATCTCTGTGTCACTCCTCTGGACTCCCTCCAAGGTCCGTGACCTTCCTGTGGTGGAACCCCAGAGCTGGATGCAGGGTTCCAGGTGGGGTCTTAGGAGAGCAGATGAGAGGGGCAGAATCCCCTCCCTCCCCTGCTGCCCACGCTGCTCTGGATGCAGCCCAGGACACATTTGGCTTTCTGGGCTAGGAGTGCCCATGGCTGGCTCTCATCCACCAGCACCCCCAAATGCTTCTCAGCAGGGCTGCCCTCAATCATCCCCCAGCCTGTATTGATACCTAGAGTAAATTCATGGTAAAACTGTTTGATGGGTAGGAAAAAAAACCCAATTACATATATGCTAAATCTTTGTAATTCTCATTTGAAATAACGTAAATTTTGCTGTGAGATAATACACACAAAAGTGTAGTCTTTGCTGAATTTTCTCCTATTAATGTACGAGGCCTGCCAAGATCCTATAAAGAGTGAAAATTCAAGCAGGACATGAAAAATGGTCCTTATTTAAAAACTGGTGTGTGACTTATGTCTGGGTCTTAAAGATTTCCCCAGAGCTGTAGATGAACTGGACTATATGAATGGTAGTTTGAATGGAACAGGAAGGGTAGACATACCAAACCATGTTCCCAGTTCCTGCTGTAAATAGTAAGCAGCTCTCAGAATACTGAGAATATGAACTCTATTCCTATAAAAATGACTTCGGTTAGTTCTACTGTCATTTCACTTAAACAAGTAAAGCAATATGATTTACCAGAAATTAACAACCTCATCTTATGTTTAAAAAAATGCATCCACATACTAGTGTTGAGTAACCTTGACATTCACTCTCTGAATTCACTCTTTGCTTTCCTAAGCCTCAGCATGAGGCAGGTTTATGAGCTGCAGATTGAAGGTTTGCCAGTACTTTCAAAAGAATATCCTCTCCTGTTCCATTCAAGTGAATTTGGGTTTTTGTTTATTTTTAACACCCTCTGTGTTTTGCACATCTTCATAAGTGTCCTCAGCTCACTCTAAATGAATTTTAATTTTCCACTGATCATTGTCATAACTGTAGCAAGCCAAGTCTTAATTCAAAGCCAAAGCAGCACTGCAGGTTATTGATGAGTAGAAAGTGTTCTGTGAAGTGTACACAGAGAGAACACCATTCCAACTGTGAACTTTTTTCTAGAGCTACAAGAGCCCACCTGGAAAAGCCATAAATCACATGTTCCATTGTTTTTTATTCAGTCAAGACCAGAAGTTCCTTGAAAAGTGGGTGACAAAATCTTCAGTCTAGTAGTCCAGAAGATATCTGCTTATTTTTGATACTGTAACTGAACACAAGCATCAATACCATGCCTTAGGATATGAGCTTAGGTTCTGGAAATTGAGAATTTTCTGGGAATGAATGTATTTTTAAGCTTTAAAATTACTTGTATGACCTTCATGCTTTGACTGATCATGTCTATAATTTCCTTGTCTGTTTCTGAGATGCTGGTGTAAGTCTCTTCATTCTCAAGCCACAATCACAGTATCAGAGCAGAAGATCACATAACTCAGGCACACTAGGAAGTAATCTCCCTCTCAAATGGACAGCAAAGACCTTATCACCCATTCTGCACTTATCACACATGCCATCCTTACTGATGTTGCTTTATTCTTTCAAGGAAAAAAAATGAGTGGAATGTAAAGCAAGCAGAGAGCAAAATCAAAATTATAAATTAAAAAGCAGTGGTAGTGAAGTTCAAAACTGCTTATTCTTTTGCCATGGAGCTTGTCTAGATTTGCCCCATATAAGCAAGGTCAGTGTCCAGATAAACAGGAGAATGACTAGGAAGAGAATCAGCACCAGTGTAATGAGAAGAAAAACCATACCTGTGAATTGTAGCCCAAGTTTCAAGTATTGCTATATAGTTGTTTTACACAGAGGAATTATGAAAAACTTTTTGAAATTCTCTGATCTAATGAAAATATAATTGTAACATGATGTTGCAAACAAGGGGAAGAGTAAATAAGATCTTCAGCTGCAAGTATCTCTGCTTTGGGCCTCTAACTGCTTCTCTTAAGGCAAGAACTTCTCAAACTACGATGTCATGCTGTACCAGCCAGCATTACACATATGAATCTTGCCAGGTAAATCTTTTCCAATACAAGAAGACCCCTGAACAGATAAACTGCTGGCTTTCAATGGCATTCTTCACTGTAGTCGAAGAAGAATTTATTTTATGGAGAATTCCCATAATCAGGAATTGCTCTTTCTTAAAAATAAAACTGAAAGTATATCTAGGATGCTTTGTTTTACAAATAAGATCTGAAAATATTTTCTTTTGCTGTCTCCTTGAGTTAATGTATATTGTTTTGAACAAAAAGTTCTTGGGAAATGAGTAGAGACTCTTAACATGGTACTATTAGGAAACATGGTCCTATGAGAAACAGACAAGAACAGGAGAAGACTGTCAGTTGAGTCTCCACCTTGAGACTAAACTTTTTCTATCTCAGACTAGTGACCTGAACAAAAGCAATGAGATCTACTGACCCAGTGCCCTTCTATTCTTCAAAGTTCCCATTGCTCTTTCTCTGCTAGACCAATGTGTATTTTTGCTATAGCAAGAGATGACAGTTGTTGAATCTGTTATGATTTTACTGACTTAATTTGGTACTCTAGTCCTAAACATAGAGTTAATTTCTACTCTATGAGTGTGTTTCTCCAAGGCTAATTCTTCCAAAATTTCAGAGTACTTCATGTACTACATTGTTTGCTCCAGATGAATATTTACTTAAATACCAAGATTTTGAATATGAAGACAAGTTTCCATTGATTTCTAATAAGGTGGGGCAAGAGAAAAACACTAATACATATTATGAACAAAGTAACATTTGAGTAACAAGTCAGCTTGCCTGAAACCCACAGACTTGCACATGGGAAGAAGGATGCAAAATTCAGGTGAGCTTTCACACTGCCCTGACTGAGACTGACAAAAAATACTGGACAAAGTGTAAGGCATTCAGTAGCAGACACTTATTTGCATAATAAACTGGCAACTGCCACTAAAAAGATACGTTGCTTAGTTAATTTGCCCAGGAACCTTCTGAGAATGACCTTCTGCTTTGACTGCTTTCCAGTCTATAGCTAGAAAGCCAAACCTTTTTTCCCAAACACTACTACCATCAAGCAGTGCAGAAAAAGTGGGATTCAGAGCAGCCAACAATTCAGTGCATGGATCCCTCCTCTAAATACTGCAAAGGAGAAGCTATTTTCTACAAGAGCATGTTGACTCAGTGGGCAGGTGAACAAAGTTGGCACCAGCAGAAACTTTACAGTGTTCATCAGAGTTAGCTATGAAGCAGAAATTTCTTGACAGTCAGGACTGCACATGAATTAATGTCCAACTGTCATTTTCAAGTTTTTGAAGAGGTGAAAGTATAGTGCTGTTACATGAATATGTATGTGTTTGGGCATCATAAGGTAAAATGAGATTCATTCTTTTTCATGTTTAAGGTTTTTAACATCCTTTTCTTTATCCATTCTCTTCTTCATGGATATTCCTTCTGAATTCATAATGACATATATGGTACTGTCAAAGGTTGTGGTAGAAATAGGTAGAAACAAACACGAATAGATGGAAAACAGAGATGGGGACACAGACA
The DNA here is from genome assembly GCA_013400215.1 of Cisticola juncidis. Classification (NCBI taxonomy): domain Eukaryota; kingdom Metazoa; phylum Chordata; class Aves; order Passeriformes; family Cisticolidae; genus Cisticola; species Cisticola juncidis. The sequence goes on from VXBR01010542.1 coordinate 16,634, forward strand.
TCCCAGGGATGGACATGTCATCTTGTGCCATTTAGAGGAAATGTTGCTGTGTATACAGCATATTTACTATATCCTACTATATTCGGGCAGTAACCATATCCAACAAGTAACTGGTCAGACAAACATATGTTGCTTTTAGAAAGCAACTGGAGGTGGATGATTTTAAGAATAAAATGCCTGTATAGATACTCTAATTCACTCTAAACCACCAAGGCACTAGTAGCTGCATTCTGTTCCTAGATTCCCACTATCTAATGCAAAACTTACAAAAGAACCCATATATCTGGTTTCTTCCCGTTCATGAAGGCACTGGGCAGAACACAGGGGGCCTTCAGCTATGTTATGCCACATTAATCTATTAAGAGATTTATGAACAAGAAGAGCAAAGCAGTCAGTCATGACACAAGTCATGACACAAGAAAAAAATCACTTTTCTTCTCTTTCTGCTGTCTGAACTTACAGCTCTGAAGCAATTCACATTTTGTCTACTGTGCTCATCTGATACTGGCCAGTCAAACCTAGCTTGTTGCTCATATTCCATCTCTTGATTTAGGTATAATCAGAGGCATAAGCAATTAATTCACTACCTTCCAGTTGCAGATGAAAAGCCAGAATTATACACCCAAAAGCAATCCCAACTTTAGTTTCATACTGTAATCCCAAGACAAGGAAAATGTCTCTCTTATCGCTCTGTGAATAATTTACAGTTCTTTTTTTGCAGTGCAGTTCTTTCTCTATATATTTTCTTGTTCATTTAGTCCTTGAGCTCTCCACTGCCAATTTCTTGTCAGACTTTTCAGTCCAAGGCTATGAATGCATTACTGGCGTTCTCTGTTTTTGAAACTGTGCAGTGAACAGGACATGCTTCAGCTACTATTAAGTGACTGTTCAGTGTTGGTCTAAATAGCAGCAAAGCGAACAAGGGAAGAGAACAATAACCCAAAACACCAAGAGACAATAAAGTTAAACGTAGGCTGTCACATTCAGGTCTTTGTCCCATTCTCCTTTTCATCAAGACCTTTGACTCAGGCATCTATAGCAGTTATAATGAGTCTACCATTATTTTCATGGCACTGATGAATGAACTCATTTTAGATGGGGAAAGTAAATATTATGATGCTTGGCACTGGATCCCTACAGCTTTGATGTTATTTGAAGCTTCCTGCTGCTTCAAAGTAGAAAGAGCAGTGACTTGTGCTATTGAGATTACAAAGGCCTCCCAACAAGGGTGCAGCTCACATACTGGTCTGTTAAGGTCCTGAGTGGCACTGTCATCTGACACCCAACATTCTGCTTCATTCTTCCTCATGTTTACACAGATAAAAAGTACTGTTGACACTTTTGGGATCTTGTTCATCCAGGGCCTGCAAAGCACTTTGCAAAAGATCAAGGCATTCAATGTATACAATAATCCCACTAAATCCTCATCAGTTTCACTGTTGTGGGCAATAGATCATTTTACATTGTTATTATATGCTGACAGCTAGCTACTATAGACTAGTTCTAAAAATACCATCTTCCAAGAAATTACAGAGTTGGTTGCAGGATAGCTATCATGACAATTAACAGAGACATTGCTAGTTTGTTCTTACTCAGCGGAGCTCTCCATAGCCTATTGTAAAATGGCTTCTCAGTATTTTTTTGGTTTCTTGGTTTTATCAGAGAACAATGAAAACTGTTTATCAAGCCACTGTTAAAGAAGCCTTGATCTGAAATGCATTTATACAGCTAAAGACTTTGTTTGGTACTGAGCAAATCCTTCTGGAATGACACATATTTAAATTCAGGTGAATATTATGCAGGTATTTCAGTGACACACAGGAGAGCTGTTAAGATCTTTGTCCTAACTGTAGAGATGAGTTTGGGTGAACGTAGCTATGAAAACAGATGAAGAAGAGCTGGACTATATGATGACAATGATGATGATGATAACAGAAACATTAATGTTAATAGTAATGCTGAAAACCAATGCTTTTTCATCTGAATCAAACAGACAAAAATATTGAGCAAAGCTGACAAAGACAATTGTTTAGAGAAAGAGACAAAATTTACCATTAACTGAAATAACACACATGTAATTGGAAGAAAAACAGTTAAATCTGAAAATATTCTCTAACTCTATACAGTCACCTTTTGAATAAGTCAAACTGATTGATGACTCTTTGAAATCAGTGTAATAATAAAAGTCAAACTTGACCTACAGAATTTGATCTTACGTCTCAACTTTAATCAATGGAGACAAGAGATTAATGTATGCAAAAAAATCTCAGTGTCAAAACCACTGACATATATATATCTTACTGCTATAACTGCCTCTGGAGACCTGGTCTGACACCCTCAGTGCCAAGCATTATGTAAAAACATTTTCTTTGACATAGAGTTAACAGTCAAAATTGAAGAAAAAATAGTGGAGAGAGAAAAAACAAATTTCTGAAGTCCAAATTTTCTTCACAGCCTTTATGTAGTCCAGTCTTCTTTGTGGATTGTTTGTTCTTAGAATCAGATTTATTGGGAGATAAAGAATCTGGTAACAGATCATCTTCAGTCCAAACAACATTACATGAAAACCCAGAATGCTGGCTGAAAGAAGAATCATATACCCAGTCCTCAGCTTCTACTGATTATATAATCCCTGAAACAGTTTGCCAGAAATAATTGCATCTAATAAACTGAGAGAAAGCACAATTGAATTTATTACAATTGGGTCATCTTAGGCAATTTCAGTTGTATCATTCTATGCAAATTATCCCTGCATTCTGATCCACAAAACAAAACCCCCAAATAAGAAACTAAATGCAGTGTTGTGCTGGATAAATTCCTTGGTGCTGAGAAGGACCTACCACATTCTGACAGGTTGTAGGTAGGCCTCTATTGCATCATGCTCCTTAGGAGTGGAGCTGAAGCCTGAACCCCAATAAGCATCTCCTGTGGAAAAGCCGCTTGGGGAGACTCAGGCAAAGCAGTCACGCTCACACATCTACACACTCCACGTGGCTAGCTCAGCATAGAGAAGCAAGAAGGCCCTTGCACTAGATCAGTTCCAGCCAGGTTTATTTCCACCAGCTGAAGGGAAATCCAGAGCCAAAAGGGCTGAACCTGTCCCAGGCTTGGGCTGAAGTGTGAGCTTCAGCAGCCAATGACCTTGAGACACGGGGGCAGTACAAAGGGAAGGTAAGGTCAGTGACCTAAAGAGAAAACAGGGACAGTCATTGGGATCCCACCAGCAATGGAGACACAGGGGAAAGGAGAAACCAAAGGGCCAGGGGCTTTGTGAAGAGGAGGACAGGGACAAACTATCATGTCCAGAGCACCACTGGGGAGTTGTCTCTCTCAGGCTGGGCAGAGATTTAAAGTATGTCCGACCAAGGCCAAACCCTGGGTATTGAGTCAAGGGGTTGCAGGGACTCCACAGGCCTCAGAGAAGCTGCAAGACTCTTAAGCTTGCAGCCAGTATTTAATCAAAAAGATGGGGAACCCTTTCCCTCTTTTGGAATCCTTCCAACACTACTTCGGAGCTGGGAGCTATCAGCAAATGTTCTCTGGCATAGGAGCTGTATCAGCTGAATACACTAGGAAAGGCCTGCACTACTGGTGGACAAGTGAAAAGAGGCAGGAGAGGAATTCTCCCAAACCTCTGTCTCCATGACCTCAGTGACCTATGGCCATACTCTAACAGGAGCACCACAAGCATTTCTGCTCTGCATAGAAGCAGTGACACTCTGAGAAGAACACACCTTGCCCATAGCATCCCTTGCAGAGAGAAATAATGAAAAGACAAGGTGTCTTTGGATTCCCCTTTTTCACGTAGTCTGTCCTCAATACCTCTGACCATTTCTGGAAGAGGTAAATGTTACATGTATTGTGAAACAGGAGAATTTGGCCTAAAAAGTATCTGCAAGTTCTCTATATGAGTATCTCCTGGCACTGGTGGACACAGCTTGTTTCCAGAGTGGCCTTGTCCCCACTTCAGAAGCAAAAATAAGAAGAGTTTGCTGTGAATTGCCAACTTATTTCTTCATCACTCTGTGTTGTCTGTTGACAATAATTCAGCTGACTTTAAGGGGTAGCATCTCATCGGCTATCCTAAAATAATTCAAGAGTATGTCTGTATAAAGGGAGGAATTTAGCAAATTTATCCACGAAAGATTGATTTGCCTTTGAAATATGACCTTTCTTTTACATTTCACTAGTCCTTACAGCCAGAATATTATTCAGGCTTATTGACTCTGTACACATTTGCTTTCAAATGGAACAACTTCCCCACCAAATTATGCTCCAAGATAGAAAGACAGAGAAATGGGTTGCATTTACTAAAAGAAAAGGGTTGCAAGTTTTGAAGCAAAGAGTTTACTCTTTATTATATCCTAAGGAACTTCTTTTGCAGCATTGGCCATATATAATGGTAAGCCTTCACAAATACTCAGTATTTCCATTTTCAAATATTGAAAAATTTATTAGCTTCAAATATTATGATACTTTAAAAATGTTGTTCCTACTTGTCTGCGTTGTAGTTTAAAGTTTTTAGGTGTTTTCTTTTCCTCCAGTTAGAATCAGTACTTTTACTTTCAAAACAAAGGTATTTGCTCCAGGAAGACCTTTCTCAGCACCTACATGGACCACATACCAATTTGAAGGAGTGTACATGGTTTGTGTGTGTGTTCAGTCCCAGAAGCAGCAGTCTCCTGTCTTTCCTTAAAACACAGATAGTCATAACTTCATCTGTTTCTTCTCTCTGGTGGTATGAAACAAAAACTGTAAACTGACTCTGTCTACCAACAAAAATAACTTAGGCCACAGAGGAAACACAGAATAGTTAAAGATTTGTAGAAGAAAAATCCCAACACAAGTTCTCTTAGTAGAATCTGGGGGAGTATTTAAAGATGTTAGTACATTCTTGCTTCTTCCTAAACTTCTTCCTAAACACTGTGTTTTGGCTTATTTTGAAAACATAAACCTAGGGTCTGACCAAATATGTCCCTTCTGTTCTTACAGAATAGGGCAAGAGAGAAATGCTGTGGTCCACCATTGAAAAAGGGCAGACCTATCACTGGTTTAAAATACCCATTTTCTTAACCCACTTGCACCCTTTGGTGTATTCATATAGGGTCATGGAGTGCTGCTTTCTCCTGCTTTAATGCCTTGCATGCATGTCTCCTTTCTTTAGCACTCTCTAATCTGTTTACATGCTTTAGCCACCAGTGCAGATAAGACTGCTTGGACTGAAGAAGATTCTCTTCATTACTAACCTCATGTGAGCTCACCCATCAAGCAGTGCTCACTCAACTAAACATATGCAAAGGCTTTCTGTGTGCTGACTTGCAAAAGCATTGCAAAATACAGGAAAGAGAGAAAAGGCATTGCAATTTTGCTGACTGCACAGAAAACAGAGCTATCAGTCCTGTCTGTGAGAACTACACCAATATGCATTGCTACCGAGTATTTGCAGTGGAGTGAGGCCACACATACTGAACTGCTTTGCAAGTTCTGTCATTATTTTCAGATAAAATAATGGCAACTAGCAGGAAGCAGCAGTTCTGACAAAGAGTTCAGTGGTACTGCTATACAGAACTTCCAAAGACAAATTCCCTCCTCAGAGAAGAAAGGCCTGAGTCATCTTTTTCATTAGCACTCAAAATGTCCCAAAAGGTAGAAACACTATTCACGTATTCTGAGATTATGTATTTGATAGGATGTTCCAGCTAAAAAACAGCCACTGAGATTAGAAGCCTGAATGAGACTGCAGGCCATTTGGCTGTTCCTTAAAGGACCAGGTTAACAGTGCACCAAGCAGACAGATAACATTACACATGTGCTTGAAGTCCATCATCATTCAGCCAAGCATTCAAGCACATGGTTGAAAATAACTACCTGTGTAAAGTGCTTTGCTAGATCACAGCGTTCCATCCACCAAGGTCTGAGACTGAGCTGTCCTACTAAGACGGGTCTGCAGGAATGTATAGTGGGAAGACCTTCTCCTATAGTTATGTCATTACTTATTAAAAGTAAATATAAAGTCACAACTTGTGGAGAGCAAAAACAACCAAAAACTTGTGGGCAATGATTTTGACAACAACCACCTCTGAGAAGTCATCAAAAGTTCTGAGACATTTTCAAAACCCATCAACCAAAAAAAACAAAGTCATGTGTTACTCTGTTCTAAGCTGAAAACCCTCCTGTTCTGCAACAACAGACATAATATTGGGACACTAAAACTTTGCCATAAAAACTATTTTTAATACAGTACTTTGCAACATTTCTGCTGACATCCAAATGCTGGATACTAAAAATACTTTCTATTTCAGAGCGGAATTTTGTATGCATAAAGAAGTAACTGCTGTCTTCTTCAAACACAGAACAGGTCTGACTTCTAAGGCTCAACAGTGAAAAAAGAAGAGTCTCAGGGCTGTGAGCTTACTCTTTTATACTAAATTAGATACACTGTTACTGCAGTTGTATGGCAAATCAGGTCTTTGAATATACAAAATGGCAATACGGCCATACCACTCCAAATTCCTAATGACGGTAAATATTTTTACAACCTGTGTATATACATTGACTAAAATGTTGTAAGGTATCCTTCCACCTTAATGAGAAATAAGTAACATAAAATTTGAATACTGAAATAAGAGTCAAAGTATTTTCTCATATTAAGCAATAATATTTACAAAGGCACTTATTACCCTAGCCAGCAGAGATTGAACAATTGATTCTTCCAGTATTTCAGTCAAATTCTCTCCAGCAGCTTCCATATATGTCACAGCCAAAAATAAACCTTTCTCCCATTTCAAATGTAGAGGGAGATGCTGGTCCTGATTCCTAATGTCAGGAACAATCACAATATGACTTGAAGCACAAAGATTCTTGCCCATCTCAATAGACAGAAAAGCAAACTTCCTATACAACAGCAAGGTTTCCTTCCTTCCTTCCTT
>VXBR01010545.1:4987-17191 GCA_013400215.1 Cisticola juncidis
GCCCAGGACACCGCCGGCCCTCTGGCGCAGGCAGACGCGGGAGTCGCGCCCGTGCTCACCGGCGCTCCCGGGATCGGCAGCCGCGGGGATCCCGTCCTGGAGCAGCGGCGCCTCAGACCGCGCAGCACGAAGCGCCGCCCTCAGCGCCGCCGCCGAACTAACGCCTGTCCCCTCAGAGAACGGTATTTATAGCCACGGCAGGGCCGGCTCAGCCAATCACAACCTGAGGCAGCGCCGGCCCGGCCAATCACAACCTGAGGCAGCGCCGGCCCGGCCAATCCGAGCCCGCCCGTTCCCGCCGCCCTCGGCCCCGCGAGCCCCGCCATCCCCTCAAGCCGCGCTCCCGGGACTCCGCCCGCTCCCCGCCGCCTCCCCGTTCCCGTGGGAGATCTCCCGGCCGGTACCTCAACGGGGAGCTCCCGCCTGCCCTTCCCGAGCCCCAGCGATACCTGCCGAGGCTGCGGTGGGAGATCTCCCGGCCGGTACCTCACCGGGGAGCTCCCGCCTGCCCTTCCCGAGCTCCAGCGGCACCTGCCGAGGCTGCGGCAGCGGGGCCACGGCTCCGCCGGTTCCCAAAGCGATGGGTGCGATGGCTCAGGGGAACGGGGGAGCGGGGCCGGGCCGCGACTGAGCGGGCTGACCTTGGTGAGACCGTGCCCGGACTGCAAGGGCGGCGGTGAATGGACAGGGCGGAGAAATATAGATGGGCTGCAAGGGAAAATGTCTCACTGTAGAACAGTGCATAAAATGAAATCTCCTATTGTCACACATTCGTTAGTACATAAAACATATTTAATGAAAACCAAACCATCAAACAATAAGTAGATTGATAAAGTTCAACACAGCATCACTTGTGCCCTGGCTGCAGCAGACACCTGACTGCAGGGGAATGCACCAGTTAGTGCTGTAGATGCTTATGCTGTCAGAGCTCAAAATGTAAGCTCTCAACAGACAGATCTGAAGAACCTGGAGGAAAAGAAACTGCTGATTCCTTCAGGAAGCCACAGTGGCAGGTGGTGAAACGTGCAGTCAGCTGGCTACAAGATCTTTAACTCACATGACCAACAGTTACTGCAGAAAGAGAAATAAAAATCAGAGGAAGCAGTTCACAAATAAAAGTCTGTTCCTTCCAAATCTTCTGTTTGTGAAGGACTCATTCCTTTGGGTTGCTGTTTCTCTGGCACTTCATCCGCATGTCTTGCATGAAGTTTCTGAAGGCTGGTTCTTCATGACTCTCCTCAGTCACTGGGGGAAGAGACAACAGTTCATCACTATTCTACTTGTTTTACTGACAAAAGAGAGAGTCAGGACAGTGAGAAAAACATAGAATGTCTGTTGGACCTTCAACTACATTACAGGGCAAAGGAAGTAAGTGATCCTAAAAAACAATGGAACAAGAAAAGAATGAAGATTAAGTCTGTGAGCTATGGAAGAAAAAAAATCACCCTTTAACAACTTAGAAGATTGCTCCAAGACCATAGTCACAGCAAAAACCAGAGAGCCAGAGGCAGAAACTGTAAGGTCAAAAAGATGATAAAACATCTGTGCAGCAATCAGAGGTCACTGCATGCCTCAAGCCTAACACGTTCTCTGGTTTATGTGTGTTATACATCTATTAATCACTTAAATATAAAATTTACAATTGAACTCTCACAAAGGTTGGAGAGTGATAGCTCTGGAGCAAACATTGCAGCTGGGCTCTGGTAAGGTATCACATGTATTTAGGTGACTGAAAGTTTTCTCATTTTCTAGGCTCTTTACAGTCCATCCAGGCCAAGAAATACAGAGTAGATTTCCTGACTCCATGGGCAGCTTCCAGGCCTCATTCCCTCACCTTCATGGTCAATGTCATCAGTATCACTCTCTCTTTCTTCTTCCTCTTCATCGAGAGTTCCTCGTGTTAGGATTAACTCAGAGGGACCCATTGCAGAAGCATCATCGGGTCCTTGAAGTGAAAAGAAATGGTTGTACACAAACCAGCTTGCTAAAGGTAAGGTATTGTTAACACTGACAACTTCTATCTGCACATGAACACAACAATTAACACCTGCTCAGAAAGGACAGAAAACTGCTTGCAGATCCCAAAGACAGAGCACAGACTTCACCAGCACATCCCTCAGTAAGGAACAGGGCAGCCAAAAGCACAGTTTTGCCATATTCTAATCTCTTTCACCTTTCTAGAGTACTTCATTATTTTCAGTATGTCTGCTGCTTTAGCTACACAGCAGGATTCCTTCCCCGCCTGTGACTGACACAGGAAGAGCTGAGTGTGGCCAATTCCACAGAACTAAAGCCCCACTCCTCTAACAAGGAGATACTTTCACACTTTTGCTGTGGGAACAGAGAAGCAGGTCGGGATGCAAACCCTTCAGAAAACTGAACCTAATCTTTCTGGTGAGGTACCTGCCAGTGTGCTGCCCTGCCCACACACACTGCCCATGTCCTTCCACAAGTGTTCCAGCTGCTCCCTCTTTTGTTTCTCTTGAGCTTCCTCCTGTAGATAAAGAGTTACATGTGCATTCTGAGAATATTTAAATCATTAGGAAAGTAACCTCACCCAAACCCAGCAGTCTGTCCCCAAACCAGAGTGCAAGTCACTAAGCAGATCTTACATTGCAACTAACTTCTGACCAAACATGGACAGCAACCTCCAGTATGAGGAATTCTAGAACATTTTCAGAAGCATCAGGAAGCCAAACTCAGTGCAGCCATGCCTGCAGAGAACTGTCCTTTAGACAGCCAGGACTCAAGGTCAGCAGAGCTACTGATTTTGGCACTGCAAATCAGTCTCTGTTACTAAGTCAAACCAGTACACTCCACTGGTACAGGAAGAAACAAGGATAGCCTCAACAAATCACTCAAGAGTTTATTTTCAAGACCTCTCTATCCTTCTGAATGGAAGACACAAAACCTCCCAATCATTTCCTCACAATTAGCTCAAATACTAGCACTAAAGCAGCCAACAATATGTGGTTTATAAAACATCTTTATTCTTGTAAAGATGATATGCTCCACCACATCTAGGAAAAAAAGGCAGATAGCAGACTTCTTCAGGACAGGAGTTTTCCCACACTGAGTATGACTAACAAATGAAATTTAGACTCTCTCAACATAAAGGCAATTGTGTGCATAGAAGTGCCCTCAAGATACAAAGCTGAAAACACTTACCAGTGTTTTTCTCAGGCGCTCGTACTCTGGACGATACTCTCTGAAAAGACAGGGAGCAAAGTCTGCATCAACACATGACTTATATTAAGTAAGGATCATCTCAGAGGCTTCCTTATACCCCCCAAAAAGTTTTATCTAGGCTTTCATGTTTGATAGACATTTCAGAAGGACTAACAGTACATTTTACCTAAATTTGGATTCTGAAACCAAGGGATACAAAATAAGTGAACATACTTCACTGAAACAGTAAGAGTTCAAACCTTGATCACTGTATGGAAATAGAGAAAAAATATTACTTCACATAGTTGATGGCACAGATAGCTTTTGCTTTTTTGCTGAACAGTGAACACAAAAATTCACTCTGAATAGTTCCTTTACACTGCCCCTTATGCTGATGTTTAAAGTTTATTAGAAATTCTAAACTTGGCTAAGGGTAGTGTAGAGTCTTTCAAATCAAAGGAGCTACAAATCAATACCTTCAGGAAGTGTTCACTGGGTTATCTATCCCCTTACCTCTCATATTCATCTACAGCTTTAGAAAGCTGGATAAAAAACTCATCCAGTCCTGTGCCGAGCACTGCAGAAACACCAACCACCTGCAAAAGAAACCACACATCAGAACTGGAGAATAACTGAACCAGTTTCCAACAAAAAACTAAAAAGTAACAAATAATTACTAGTCTATGCTTAACAATAGCCATTTAATCAGCACAGTGACACAGGAATGTGCAGTGACACTTCTGCTTCTGTCCATTCTGCTTTCAAACTCCTTCTCCACTTGCTCTTCAAGTTGTTACCTCTGTTTTTCAGTTGTTGCTGGTTTTCTATTTGGTGAGTTTTTGCAGTATTTTGGGGGGTGTTTCTTTGGGGAAGGGGGTCAGGGTTCTTTTAACAATTTGGGCATTTCCACAGAAAGTCACGTCCTTCTGTTGCTCACTTGTTTACTGTTAATAATCCAATCAACATCTCAGGTTATAAGTGGTTAGTATGTATCAGTGGACTTGAATTAGACAGCAAAATAGACAACTGACCTGGCTCTGAAATTACGTCTAAAACTTTGTGTTTAGCCACATCACATTTTAAAAAGTCCACAGTCCAACCCCAGAACAGCAAGAGGTGGAGAATTCAATCAGTTACTATGCCAATACATTCAACATGCACATCTCCTTCCTAATTTGAACTTCTCTATCATTACACTTCTGGCCACTTGTTCTGCCTGCATTAATCAATCACCTAAAAATACATTTCATTAGGACTATTACTAGTCAGAATCAATCATCTTCTAACAAAAATTCTTTTTTTGAAAAGCAAGACAGTCTCAACTACTCACTTTCCAATGGAACACTTTTTGCAATATAGGCTTGCACTTGATCATTAATACAGCAAACACGAGACAGCTCTCCAAAGGATTGTAAGTATTAATAAATGCTGACATATGTCAATATTCATATTTTCCCTGCATTTAAGTACAAGCTGCAGCCTATGCTATAACAGTTCAGCGTTCTGACATGCAGAGAAATATGACCTAATTAACAAATAAGGAACAGGAAGTACTTTAATTCTGTATATGGCACCACTACAATCCCTTCTGAAATTCTGTATATTGTTCCACATAGAACACTTAGAATATTTTTGTTCTGGTTAAGTTATCACTATCTACCCAAATGGAATCACTTATTTTTGTTGTCTTTCTTTTAATACCCATAAAGCCAAGAAGGGTTGCTTTTTCTTCAGTAAAAGCTGATGACAAACACAATTAGCTGAAACCTTTAGCACAAACTATGGGAACAGTAACAGCCTCCAATGCATAGGGTTTCATGAGGAACTGGTTTACTTTGTCCTCTCAAAACCTGGTTAAGTGAGACAAAATCCCCAACTTCTTCTTGCCCAAGCAAATATGGGGGAGGGCAGGGAGGAGAGGCTGTTTGTTTGGGTTTGAGATTCTTTCTGTTCTTCCTGTGTACTAAACTGCACAACTGTACTAAACACTTTCTGAACAAGCAAAATTACCTCAGACAGGAAATGCTGCAACAAAGAATGCTGCCTCTTACCAGCCTATCTTAGCTTTCTTCTCATGATTAATCACAATTTAGTATTAAAGTATTCAAGGCTGCCACTCAGCGTGAAAAGTTACTGAAGTTACTGTGTTCAAATCCTCACCATGGCTCATCAACAGATTACAGTTCAAAAGGGCAGTGCAAAGACCCTTTACAGAAAGACAGAATGGTTAGGATTGGATGATACCTCTGGAGAGTCCAACTTCTCTGCTCAAAAAGCAGAATTAAATAGAACAGGTTGCTCACAGACTTTGCCTGTCTCCAAGGATGGAGACTTCACAATTTCTCTGGACCATCTGTACAGTGTTCAATCAGTAAAAATGAAGTAATTTTTTGCTCCTCTGTTTAAACATAGTTTCCTGCATTTCACTTTGCATCTATTGCCTCTTTTCTTTTCCCTGAGCACGAGAGAACAGAGTCTGCCTTTTGCCCTCCTTACACTCCACTCCCGTCCTACATCAAAAACATTCTTGAGCTTTCTCTCCGCGCTTTTATGAGAGGTAATAAACAAAAAGAAGATTCTGACCTTCAGTGAACTGTAGAATTCATCCAGCACTAAGCTCATAGAACGAGTCAGGTTACTGACATAGGAGGTCTCTTGATTCAGGGCATCCTGGAAAGTCTCAAAGTCCTGCATCCATTCCACTGCGAAACTGTGGTCGATTATGTCAGTCTGGAGGGAGAAGGGAAAATATTCACAAGTAATAATCTTAAACGTAGCTTGTCAAGTGGACAAATAAAAAAAAAAAAACCTATTATTAAAACAAAGACACCACACCAAATAAGCTCAGTAGAATCATGTTCCACTAGGAAATGGAAAGCAGAGCTTTAACTTACTTTGTTCATAACCACGATGAAAGGTAACTTTGTCTTGTAGAGGATACTGGGCAGGGAGACACAAAATGAAAATTTAACATTAGTTTAAAACTCACTAGAATAGAAAGCAAGTTCAGCATTAGGCAGACAAAACTTGTGCAAAACTGAATACATTTGAGATCAAAAGGTAACTATTTTCCTCTGCACCAACCAAAATGTAATTTTCACACATGTCCTGCCTACAATCATTGAACAAACCATGCCTCCCCGAGATGTAAGCACATATCTGTGGGACAGAAAATCTCTGACACAGCCAGATTTTAGTTACCATTTTCTATGACTCTCAGCTCCTAGTTTATAATTCCCTTTGCCTTTTGCATTTGACTCTGACCTTGTGTTCTGAGAGACTGTGAACTGAGCAATGAATTCAAATAACACAGATCTATAAAGAAAAACCATCTCAACACAAGAGCTCACACATTCATTTCATTGTATACGTGCAATCACCTTTTGCTCAAACTAATGTCAGAAAATGCCTCATTCAATAAGACACATTTTGTACACTATTACAGTGTACAGCTCCTAACCTTGATACAAGGATTGCAAAGGTTTTTAAAAACCTTTTACCAACATTTACCATGAATTATTACAGCTCCAGCTATGCTGATCCTTCCATAGGTATTTAGTCCTTGATTGAACATGAAAGAAATCAGATAAATTCATGTATGAAAAAGAATACAATAAATCAAGAACTCCTTGCAATGCTGAACTCAAAACAAATCTTGAAGAATCTCCTAAAGTATCAATAACATTAAAAAACTGAGTAAGAAACTATGTGTTTACAAGAAGGAACTTAATCTAGACTGTCTTGATACACCTTAGATAAATGGGTTTATAAGCAATAGGCAATGTTAAATCTATTGCAACCAGCATTCCTCACACCACGGTGTCATGGATTATTTATTGCTTTCAGTGGGAGTTCTGAGCCAATGACCTCCAGATGTCCACTGCCACCTAAATTACCCTGGTTTTTAAAATGAGGAAATCACTAAGAGAATAACCATGCCAGTAGATTAAGTGGTATGAAACATCCAGGTGCAAAACTAACCACACTGGGGCTGCATCAACAGCAGCATGGGCAGCAGGGTGAGGAGGGTGATTCTCCCTTTTCACCCTGTTCTCATCCCACCTGGACACTGCATGCAGCTCTGGAAACCATGGTACAAGGAAGACATGGACCTGTGAAGCAGGCCCACAGGAGCTCATGAAACTCTGAGAGGACTGGAAGGACTCTCCTATGGAGAGCCAGGGAGTTGGGATTGTTCAGCCTGGAGAAGGCTTAAGGGAAACTTTATTGCAGCTTTTGAGTACACAAAAAGGTTTATAAGAAAAGATGGTTTTATGCTGAAAGGGACATGCTGAAGGGAATTTTCATGACAGTGGAGAGATAGTGGAGCACAGGGAAGCTGTGGCTGCCCCATCCCTTGAAGAGCTCAAGGCCAGGTTGGATGGGGCTTGGACCAGCCTGGTGCAGAGGAAGGTGTCCCTGCCCACGGAAGAGTGCGTGGACTTTAAAGATCCCTTTAAAGCCAAACCATTCCACGACTCCCCTTAAAAACAACTGTTAAAGAGACACAGCAATCGAAGCAGATGGGTCTCAGAGTTACAGCTCCCTGAGATTCTCCTCAGGGTTGCTGTTCCCCGAGGTAATCAGGTTTTTCATCTTCTCTTTGCCCCTGAGTGTTTCACACCAGAGGTAGAGACGACAAGCTGAGTCTGCCAGTGCTTGTTTCTAAGGCTGTTTATTCTAAATTATCTCTCAGTTCTTTCTCAGCTCTGCCAGGCCTCCCTGGCAGGGGCATTATCTCAGTTCTGTCTCAGCTCTGCAGGGCATCCCCAGCAGAGCAGGACTGGGCGGCTCAGAGAGCCCCACACCTCATGTACAGCACCCCTGACCCAACCACATCCAAAATGCACTTTTTATTGACAGAATTTTACCAATGCCCACTGCCTATGCTAACATGGCATTTCTACTCTAAACCAATCTCTAAAATCCAACTCAGCCAAAGATGGGGGACGAGAGCAAGAACAAGGAGCACAGGGGCCACTCCCCAATTCCTCCAGCTTGTCTCTTCAACCCCATATACTGAAAATCCCAGATTCTACATTTACATTCTGTGATAAACTAAATACTGCTTATTTTGAATTCTCTCAGCTTGTGATTCTTCACACACTGTGGGCATTCACTGCCATGGCAGGGATCAGAGGCAGTGTCCTCCTGGGCTCTGTGTGAGGCTGGCTGAGCCCCTTGGACAGACCCCAGACCCCCTGTCCTGTCCCCAAACCCTCCAGGGTGGCCACAGGGATGTTCTAGACTCCGACAGATGGGCTGCATTTACAGCTTTTCTTACCTGCAGGCATACAGCATGTTGGACATGAAAGTGATGGGGTTCGTACTGCGAGAGGTGTCCATCACATAGACAACAACCGAAGGGAAAGAGGAAGCCTGGGAACACAAAGGGAAAGTTTAATTAGAATCTCACTGCTCAACAGCCAGGCCATTCACACAACTTCACTGTCCACTCATGTCAAAAGCACTCACCAAGGCCTCAGTTATGATGGTTCCTGATGCTGACCAAGTAAATACTTCAATTTGCCCTGGTGTGTCAATAATAACATACCTGGTGAGAAGTTACCCCCAAACAACAATAAGGGAAAATTAGTCAAGCACAAGGTCCTGTTCTGACTAGATTATTACCATCATACAAGGGCAAATGACATAATTATGCTACAACAGATGACAAAAGCTTCTCCCAAACATTAATGAAATTTATGGGCATGCCTGAAAATCTCCTGTGTGAATTTTGTAACAAAGAAGCATGTACTCTCATGAGTTGAAGGCATCAATTTGACAGACAGTTAGTAGTGCAAAATCTTCAGAAAAAGAATCAATTGCTGCCTATTTGAACAGTGTGTGAGAGAAAATGATAGTCTAATGGAAGACAAGAAAAGCAGGACTATAATAAGGAGGCTTTTTTTTTCTGTATCTAAAGAAAAATCTAGTTTATCCATTCTATGCCCTTTTCCACATAAAATTTACACCAAGGCTGAAAAAATCAACTAGAAAATATTCAAAGAAGATTTTTAGAATTTTGCAGTTTTCTCACAATGATCCCAGGAAAGCACAACATAGTAGAATGTACTCACTTGGATGCATTTTGTCTTTTCTCAATAAACTTCATCACCTAATTGAAAAGGCAGAAGCATATTTTGTATTTAGACTCACAACAGGAAACTTTCATCTTCATTTCATAGCAGAAACTACATTAACTTGCACAGCTGCAGGTGAATATCAAAAAGTTAAAGTCTTTATGCTTTTCAGGGTGTGAAAATGCCCTGCTAAGGAGGGGTGAAATATGCTCACACCCTGCATAGGTCAAAGACAAGCTTGATTTTGTGTGTGTTCTGGTACCTGGTGAAAAAAATTAGTACCTGACCAAAGGCAGTTGTTCCCTCCTTTTCTCCAAGAGATTGTCTCAATATCTGACATCAGTCCCCACCCCACAGCTGTTTTAGTGCTATGATTTTGGAGGGCTGTCAATTATCAAAAAACAAGAAAATTTAAAGGGTTTCCAGAAGTGAGCTTCCCTACTTCAAAACCAGAGCATTCACATGAAAGATTTTATAGGAAATTTGGTGCAACAACAGTCCTATACAAAGACTGAAGAACGTTCTGTACATGCGGCTTCTTAATTTTACTTTAAAAAAATCTGAAAAACTGAAACCTCTCATATGAAAGCTAATGTGCTCTGACAGCATTGTAAAATACATGGTTCTGTATGGAGAATAACTCCCCAGAAATATCAGAAGGCTGACCAAACACTGTGCCCTCTGATACTGAACATACAACCCCCCGCCCCATCCCCAGCCCATCACAGGAACAGCAGGCAGAGACAACCCTGTACCTGGTCAAACCTCGTAGCAAAGAGATTGAGAGAGGTCACTATTCCACCATTTGGGCCCAGCCCATATCTGAGGCTTCATTCAGGAAAGCAGAGGGTTATGCAGGCCCCACAGGTCGCCTTTGTCAACTCTAACAGATGCACCCTGGATACCCTGAGATCAAGAGACAAAGCCCTAACACACGATTACACCTTCCAAGTCACTCAGCGGGGTAACAAACACTCCCTTACCCAAACAGGTGTGACTGACATTATAAGGAGGGGCTATATGGTTTCTCCTTGCCATTTTTGCTTTAACAGAACAAGAACCAGCACTGACTCATAGTCATACTGTCTTCTCTACTCTCAATATCCAAACATGAGGGCAAACACCCTCCTTAGGCCCTTATTAACAACACACAGAAACTCCAGTAACGGCTAACAGGTGCAGTGAAGCAAATAATGTACTTACATATTAATCTGAAACTTGTATTTAGGATGTTTTGCTGGTAACCCCAAATCAAACAACAGCCAAAATCAAGAATCCTATCCCCCACCACCTTTATTCTTGTCTAAAATATTAAATTTAAGAGGCATTCTTGCAAGTCAAAACCAAAGACTGGGTCTCGCCTCCATCTGCACACGATATTGCACACGAGACCTCCAGAGCCTGTGGAGTGCAGCCCCTCTGGGGTGATGTTACTGCACCACAGTCACCAACACTAAGCAGGAGCAAACACCCTGATGTCTCTGACACTGGGAGACAGCAGCACCTGGATTACGGTCAAATGGAGAGAGTTTTCTCCACCTACTAAGGCAAGTAAGAATTTCTGTATTTATGACAAATAAAATCAGACTAGTTAGAACATGGTGAAAAGACTCTTGGCTTCCACAAAAAAACCCAAAAAAACAAACAAACAAAAAACAACAACAACAACAAACCAACAGAAGATACAAATTCTTTGGAAGAACAACTGAAAAAAATAAGAAAAAAATCTACGTGGGAAGAGTCCCTACTCCTTGTTAAAAAAATGTTAGGCAGAAACATTTTAGCACAGGAGAAAATTACCTAAGAAGTACTAAATCTTGTAGAACACACAATCCTAATATTACATGCAAGAAATACAGAGTCAAAACCTCTTGATCTTGATGCAACATTCTGAATGACTGCAATCCCCCCCACCTCCTGCCCTTTCACCACAGTGTGCAAGCG
Organism: Cisticola juncidis; assembly: GCA_013400215.1. Classification (NCBI taxonomy): domain Eukaryota; kingdom Metazoa; phylum Chordata; class Aves; order Passeriformes; family Cisticolidae; genus Cisticola; species Cisticola juncidis. Next base: position 16,183 of record VXBR01010545.1, read on the forward strand.
ACAGATTGTTTTCAAAAACTTGAAATTTCAAATATTATTTAGACAAGAAAAGGATACTGTTTCATGACTTCTTTGTACTTCACGGTGTCCCTGATATCTAGGGGAGAAAGACACATAAGCAGTTTTTGAAACCCCAGCTAATGAAGCATCCCAACCTACCTGTCTGTATTACTGGAGACCCAGCACTGGAACAGGCACTGCAGTCATTTTCTGACAGCAGCCAAACTGCCTGTGTACTCACACCGTGTTTCTCATCCTTTCCAGAGGCTGGCTGGCACACTCCATAGAGACAGGACTGACACAAAACCAGGGACTGGGATGCTCCTTGGAACAGCTAAACATGAGATCTGTTCTACTGCCAAAATGTTTTCTCTAAACTTCCTGTCTCTGAAAGTGCTTTAAAGCCCTTTGTTGATAGCATACGTGTATATGGGGAACCAGATCAAATCTGCTAATCCTTTCATTACTGACAAAAAAAAAAGCATCCAAATTCCAAACACCTCCAATCACACCAGATGACATAAAAAATGTACAAACGCATCAGAAGAATGGCTTTGGTTCTAAAAATACCCATATTAACGACTGTTTGGAGAAAAGAGCTACAATTTAAAAATACATAGTCTCCAAGAACTTCTTTTATTCGGACTTGGACTCTCTCAAGGGAACACACGCAGCCCAGCTTGCATTCCCTCTCGCATTCGCTTCCGCGGCTCATGTCAGAGGCTCCCTCCGCGACCCGCTCCCGACTGCGGTTCAGGCTCTCCCCGGGCGGATCCCGGCCGCTCCCGGGGCCGTCCCGGGCGCCGCGCTCACCGATGTTGGCGGGGAAGGGCAGGTTGTGCACGGCGGGGTCCAGGTTGATCACGTACGGGGGGCAGCGCTGCCCGTGCAGGTGGGCGGCCAAGCGCTGCGGAGACAGGGCGCGGGTCAGGCCCCGCAGGGCACGGCGGCGGCCCCGAGACCCCCCGAGACCCCCGCGGCCCCGCGGCCCCCGCAATCCCCGCAGCCC
>VXBR01010545.1:17401-47477 GCA_013400215.1 Cisticola juncidis
GCGGGAGCGGCTCCGCTCCGCCCCAAGGCCAGGCCGCCCCCCGAGGCCTCGGCCCGGGCCCGGTTTGGTTCGGCCCGTCAGGAGCCCGGAGCAGGGCGCTGTTGGAGCCGGGTGCGCTTTGTCCGAAAGCCCTCGGTGAAGGAGGACGGAGTTCCCGGAGTGTGCGGTGGGAGCGGGAACGTGGGGCTGGAACAGGGAGCTCCCCAAAGGATACTCGGCCCTTGCGGGGCCGGTCGGGGCCCGCGGGATGCCCGGTGGCACCGCTGCAGTTCCCGTGTCAGCTGCTCAGCTCGGGGAGGTTCCGTGCACCGTCCTGCTCTCCTGTGGAGAGCCCGTCTCCCTTAGCGAGCCGCGTTCCCGCTGCCCGGAACGGCCCCCAGGCCTGAGCACACAGAATCCACCTCTCCCATCTTTTCGGGCTCTGGGCCGCTGTTTCACTTTCTCAGCTGTGCAAGGAAAGTCACTTTTTTGTTTTCCGTACGTCCAGCCCTTGGGCGTTCCTGCACACGTTAGGTCGCTGTTCTTTAAGTGGGAAGTAAACTGTATAAATGAAAAAACACACAGGACTTAAACACCAGTTTCTATAGATGTTTCCTTAATAATTACTGTTATTAACGTCTGAGAAAGCCTGACAGATCGTTTTCACTCTCCTTTTCTGTTGCAGATCCTTAACTGCCACCAAAGTTCTTCATACTAATACTTCATACTAATCTTCACTCTTATGCATTTTTTTTAGTTATAGAAACTCCATGAATCTTGAAACACACTCTAAATTCGTCAGTCACTTCAGTTCTTCTAATCGTAGATTAAGCGAGGGAATTGCAGCAGACTGTCTGCCTGTTTATTCGTTTTTATCATTGTAATCTCATAGCCCTGATTTTTTCTGGCTGCTGATTAGAGGCTTCTACACATTTTGAATGTGGAGATTTCTCAGGCAGTGCTGTTGACACTGCTCTTTGGGTGTAAATAATGCAAACACAAACCAATTGACTTTACTTCCAAAGGAGACAAAAATTGGTTGTGAAGTCATTGTGAAGCAGTTGTGAATTTTCTCCTGCTGCTTCCTTAACATTTCCATAAGAAGACTCTGGGGCTGGAGGCCCAAGGAGAGCCTGGCACTGCATAGGCAGAGTTTATTCATTCATGTATTGGTATCAGTGCCTGCTACTGAACTTCTTAGCTGATGGTTGGGGTGTCTCTCACCGTTGATAGTGTGCATCACATTTTTCTATAAAGAAGACAGGTAATTTAGCCATTTCTTTTTTCTTATGCTTTCATTTCTCGTGTGTTTGTTTGTTTGTTTCATTGGATTTTTTTGATTTTATTTTCAGGGTTTTTTGTTCATTAGTTGATTGTTGTTGGGTTTTTATTTTTGTCTTCCAATTTCTTAGCCAGTTCCTGTACATGGCAAAATACTGTCTTTGTTCCCTAGGTTACAGTTTTGGTATTTGGAAGAAAGTGGTGACACATGAATGTCCAGGCACTAGGAGCAAATGAGTTGTTCACACTGACTTGTAAATGAACTTTTATGAAGATGTGTTAGATTACATTAATAGGAGCATAGCAAGTCATAAGTGACCAAAACCCCTTTGTTAAAAAAGAAAAAAGATTCTGTGATGTGCATAAAGTGGACATCTGGGCAGCTGATGGAGTATAATAAAGGGAGATATAAAATAAGGACATGAAGGAGACTAGAGAAAACATTCTTGGCAGGGTAAAGGCAAGAATGACTTAATTAAGGAAAAATAAGTACTGTGTAAAAACTAGCAATTTAGTATCTAAAATATTTGTCATCAAGTGGTTAAGTATAGGCAGAAGACATAAATGGGTGAATGCACTGGAGACAAAACCCACTCCATCCCATCCCACTGCCAGGGGAATGGTCACTTTCATTTGGGGAGTGTGCAGGGACTCATCCCTGGTTTGATTTCAATTCCAATTCAGCTGGAATTGGAAAGATTGAGAATTTCCCATTGCAGAAAGCAGTGGTTTGTTTTCCAAGGGTGGTGTGTGCACATCCTCAGAGTGCAGGTGATTGTGCTTGGCTGCTAAAAGAAAACAAATGATGCTGCTAATGTGAATTGTTCTGCCTTGTTAGGACGCCAGGACTGCACATCACAGAGAGCAGAAGCTCAAGAAGCCTTTGGGAAATAAAAAGTATGTAAATTTTTTTTGTCTAGTTTGATTGAGAGCAAGAAAAAAGCTGAGAGAATCGTAGTGGAAAACTATATCTGGTCTTTATAAATATTCTGAATTTTCAGAGTTGCAGCAATTTTAATTAGTGTGTTGAGAGTCTCAGCTGACTTCACTTATTGGTTTGTAGGAAACATGCTTTTCTGACACTTCAGTGTGTATTAGCTTTCCTTTTTTAAAGGATTTTAACATAGTGAAGATACATATTTTAAGTCCAAGACCAAATGATGCTCTGGAATCTATGTATTTTGGGTGTGAGTGCCACTTAAAGACTTTAATTTGAGAAATCCTCTCCCTGTGCTTCTGCAGTACCTCCTGAAACACACAATGTAATGACCTGACCTGGTGCCATCAGTGTCCCCCCTTATTAATTCCTGGATTGATGTGTTCAAAGGTGAACTCCACAGCTCAGAGTATTAACAGAATTAACAGAGTGGTCATTGCAGTCATCACTGGAGTGATCTGGTTATTTCAGTTGGTAATTGTAGTAACAGTGGGATACATTGCAAAATGTTTCTGTTCTCTCTTTCCTCTGTACATAAATGGTATTTGCCCAGAGAATAGATATTCTCTGTTTCTTTGACACCTCATTGAGTTTGCTGCCTTGTATAGGAAAGGAGATGTCCAGGCATTTCAAGGCCTGAGAAAAATACTTTGGAACAGTGAAGCAAAGTTCCTTCTGATATCTAGGAAAAAAATAGGGTGCTATTAGCCTGAAGTGGTCTTAATGGAGTTGATTTGTAGGATATACTGGAAGATCATCTTCACTGCTGAAAGCCTTGCTAGTTAAAATTCTTATTGGCATGAAATCTTCAATTGTGTGGTGCCAGCCCTGACTCTGGGAATAGAGACTGAAGGAGATCTTGCACTTTGTGGGATGGAAAATATATTTTTTGTACTGGTGGGCTGCACAAATATTCTTATATTCCAATGATAAATGCTTATTTTTAAATTAAGATTCACTTGTGCCTGCTTCTAAAGTTGAAAGTTTGAGGTAGGAGGAATATTTTTTCTGTTCCTCTTGAGAGCTTACTAATGTCATTATCAAAAAGATATACTGAAAAACAACACTGAGGGTGTTTTATCTTGCTGGCACTTTACAGTTCCCAAAACTCAGGAGATCCAGTGAACTGTGAGATTAATTTTTAGAACACTTGGGAGCATGAAAAGGATGTTGTCTGTCAAGCCTGTTGTGATTGTGTTTATATGTATGCATGTACACAGGAATTCAACCTGATGTTTTCCAGGTCCAAGCAACCTGAGGAAGAGGTGGAAGGTGCTGCTGAGGGAGTGCCCAGCAGCTGTGATGACACAGCCACCAGCATCTCCTGTGCCTCCCCCGAGGTGAACGGGAGCGCAGAGCCCAGGAGCAAGCGCGCCATCCGCAGGCCGGCGTACTGGCTAGAAATGAGGGGGATGAAAAACAGCGTTAGCACACCTGCAGAGGAGAAAGGTATTTACACTGTCACTCCAAGGCAAAACTGATCTTCTCTGTGGTTCTTCAGTGACAAATTAGTTTGCTCCTGAAAGACAAGCTGCAGTTCAACCAAAAATTACAAACTTGCTAGTGGTGCTCATGGATAGAAAGAAATGAACTTGTGCCGCTGCACAAATAAGGGTACAGGTTTCTGACATTACACAGTTCCTTTTGAGTGACTTGTCTATTAAAATAATCACTCTGTGACTAAACTCTGTTCTGTCTGTAGAAGAGATAAGAGTTACACCAATCATATCAGAAATAAGCTTCAAGAGCTTTAAAAACAGAACCATCAACACTAAAGATGTGGCAAAGGGGACCATTCAGCAGTATTTGGGATTAGACACAGCTTTTGTGTTGGTAGATTGTTATTTTTTAAGGACGTCTTTATTTTCTCACATTTGTCAGTTATAATTTTCTGATTTGGAATGGTTTGGGTCTTAGGTTGTTGTAGGAACATTCAGATTTATTGGCCTAGGAGCTGTTTTCCAAACTTCTTGTGTGGCAGAGAGTCAAAAATTCAAACCTCCTTAGTGCACTTTGTTCTTACCTCTAAGTCAGGATCCATATTCAGTTCTATTGTGGGGAGAGGCAAATTCGGTAGCTTGACAGAAGTGAGATTGCTGTAGCTCCACCCCCCAGGTCCAGTCAGTAGCAAGACTAAATGATTATTCCTGTAGGGACAAACACAGATACACAACATAGATAAAGAGGAGCCACGCAGATCAGCGTTCACACAACAGCACCAACAGCCTCCATCCTTAAAGTACTCAGTCTACTCAGTATCTGGCCTTTGGATCCCAGTGTCCCCAGTTGCTGGTCCGTGGATGTACTGGCCCCTGAGGCCCACAGAGCCATGCCAGTGGTGGGTGAGGACCTCCTTACAGAGAGGCTCTTACTCACAGACCCTGCTTGGTGTCAGACATGACAAGGTTTGAATACTGACCAGTATTTACAAGCAATTGTTCTTTGCTATCCTTTTGCACCTCAATTTTCCCCCACTCGGTTGACCTCAAATTGGGTAATTCTCACCCTTTTCCTCCCTTTGATACCACTCCTAAACATTCTAGTCTTGTTTTATCCTTTAGTGTTGTGTAATCCTGAATTGTTCTCCACTCAGATCCCTGGTGCTGCATGACCCTGGCAATGACACCACCTCTCCCTTCTCACTGTTCCCCCTTCCCCCTTCTGTAGGGTGATTCAGAGGGGGTTCCTACTGACTTACCCTTGTCAGGAAGGGCAGACCCAGGAGGAAGCTGTCTGTTTCTTAAAGTCTATAATTGGTGTTTCCTGCTTAATTGTGCTTCTGTGCTCATCTGTATTCATGGAGATAAGACTTGGATAGGCTTGGGAGTGTCCATGGCAGGTGTGATGTTATTTGGGTTTCTGTGTGCTCCTTTTTGTGTGAGTGCAGGTAAGGTTTTTATGACATAAAAAGTCATAGCACTTTGTGTCTCTTTTCCTGAGGATTATTTTTCCAGGCCCTACTGTGGCACTGTTTCTTCCATACCTGCTGTATCAGAGTATTGTGGGCCATGAGGTGCCTAAATGTTGCTGACAGAGAAGGCTGTGTCTCGTTCACTGGTGTCCAGGTGCCTCACAAGAACTGCTTTGTTTTTTGCCTAAGTATTAAATGGGAGGATGAGATGAGGCAGCAGTAGACTCAAAGCTGTTATCCAGACTGAATACTGAGACTGAAGCATATCTGTTCTTACTTATCAGGAGAAGTACTCTTGAAAGGCAAGAGGAAATCTGAGCAAAGGGAAGGCAAAGATGTTAAAGACTCTCCCAAGAAGAAGCAGAAGATTTCAGGTAATACAAATAACTTGTAATTCCTAATTGCAAGCCTCCAGGTACTTCAGACTTCTCTGCCCAAATTACAACTGGAGTCTTCAAACCCTATTTCTGATTCTAAATGTTTTGTTCTAGGAGACCATTGACTAGTGTCTGCTTAATCAGTGAGAGGTGATCTAATTTCAGTCTCTCTTAGAAGTCCAGCAAAGGGAGGGAGGAAGAGAATTATGGAAAGTATAGGGCAGTCTGCATCATTTCAGTTTCCCAAAAGGTTGTAGACTAAGTAATCAGACACCCTGCTTGTAAACATCTGGAGATTGAGTAGCTGATAACAGCAGTATGGGTTTGTTCAGAAGAAATCAAACCCAAACACTTTTTTTTGCCACAAAGGCCAAGGGGGAAAATGCCTGACATCATAGGTCTTTCATTCCTTCAAAAGGTTTGTCAGTCAGTGGTTAGGTGCAAAGGAAGGTGTACAAGTGGTGCAGGTAGGAGCAGGTGACACAGAAGTGTCCAGTCTGGCAAGGATGAGGTTGGGAAAGCCAAATCCAGCCTGGAGTTGAATCTGGCAAGGGATGTGAACAGCAACAGGAAAGGATTCTACAAGGACATGAACAGCAAAGGGAAGACAGAGAAGGGGTGTGAGTGCACTCCTCATCAGAGCAGGGGAACTGGTGACAAATGACACAGAAAAGGCTGAGGTACTCAATGTTTTCTGTGATTTGATCTTTATCAGTTAAAGGAATCCTTCAGGAATCCCAGGAGACTGAGACCAGACAGAGGGAAAGTCTTGAACAAGAAAGCCCTACACTGAGTGGAAGAGGTCAAGGTTAGAGGAATTAAACAAACTGGATTTACCAAATCATTTGCAGGTAGTCTTGGTTAAGTGGGAAGGTCTGAGAGGACTGGAGGTTAGCCTGTGTGACCCACATCTGCAGGAAGGGTCAGAAGGAGGATCCAGGAAACTACAGACATGTTGCCATTAGTGCCAGGGAAGGTCATGAAGCAGATTATCTTGGTACTATCCTGTGACATTTGCAGGACAGACAGCATGGGGATCAGGCCCAGGCAGAATGAGCTAAGGAAGGGCAGGTACTGCTTGACTAACCTGATATCCTTCTATGACAAGGTGATGCACTTCACAGATGAAAGAAAGGCTGTGGATTTATTTACCTGGGCTTTAGTAAAGCCTTCTGACACCATTTCCCACATCATTCTTCTGGAGAAACTGGATGCTCATGGCTTGGACAGGTGCACTCTTTGCTGGGTAGAAAATTGCCTGGATGGCTGGGCCTGGAGAGCCATGGGGAGTGGAGTGAGATCCATCCAGGACCCGTCACCAGTTGTCTTCCCCAGGGCCCAGTATTTGGCCAGTCCAGCTTTATCTCTTTATTGCTGATCTGGATGAGGGGATTGAGTACACCTTCAGTAAGTTCTCAGGTGACACCAGGTGAGATGGGATCTGCTGGAGAGCAGGAATGCTCTGCAAGGAGCCAGGACAGGCTGGAATGATGGGCCAAGGCCACAGTGTGAGGGTCAGCAAGGCCAAGTGCCAGGTCCTGCCCTTGGGTCACTGTAATCCCAGCTCCAGGCTGTGGCAGAGGAACTGGAAAAAGCCCTGTGAGTGTTGGTCAAGAGTGGCTCCACACAAGCCCAGCTGTGCCCAGGTGGGCAGAGGCCACTGGAGACCCCTGGGCTGTGCCAGCCCTGGGGTGGCAGCAGGGCCAGGGCAGTGCCCGTCCCCTGTGCTGGCACTGCTGGGGCACCTCCAGTGCTGGGGGCAGCTCTGGGCCCCTCCTGACAGGAGAGCCCTGGAGGGGCTGGAGCGTGTCCAGGGCAGGGAACAGAGCTGGGAAGGGAATGGAACCCCAGGAGAGGCTGAGGGAGCTGGGAAGGGGCTGAGCCTGGAGAAAAGGAGGCTCAGGGGGACCTTGTGGCTCTGCACAGCTCCTGACAGGAGGGGACAGCCAGGGGGTTGGGCTGTGCTCCCAGGGAACAGGGACAGGACAAGGGGAAATGGCCTCAAGTTGCACCAGGTTGAGATGTGATACTGGGAGAAATTTATTGTCCCAGAAGAGCTGTCCAGCCTTGGCACAGCTGCCCAGAGCAGTGGTGGCGTCCCCATCCCTGGAGGGATTTGAAAGGCATGTGGCTGTGGCATTTGGGGACATGGGTTAGTGGTGGCCTTGGTGGTGCTGGGGGAACTGTTGGACTTGATGGTCTTAGAGGGCTTTTCCAACCTAAACCATTTATGATCCTAAATCCCATGGGGCCTGACAGGTTGCACCAAGAGCTGGCTGATGTCATTGTGAGGCCACTCTTGATTATCTTTGAAAGGCCTTGGCAACTGGCAGAGGTTCCTGGAGGCTGGAAGAGAGAAAATATCACTCATATCTTTAAGGACAGAAAGAAGGAAGATCTGGGGAACTACAGGCCAGTCAACCTCACCTCAGACCCTGGGAAGCTGATGGAAAGATTCATCTTGGAAAGCATTTCCAAACTCATGAAGGACAAGATGGAGATTTGGAGTAGTCAGCATGGATTCATGCAGGGCAAATCATGCTTAAATCAACCTGATAGCCTTCTACAATGAGGTCACTAGCTTGGTGAAATGGGAGTGCAGAAAGGGGGTTCACCATCTGTCCCTGTATTCAATGCTAACTTGTTTTTGTCACCAAGGACTCGGAAAGATGTAGACAGCACAAAGCTGAAAGTGACAGCAAGTATATTGGAGAAAAGCCTAAGAGTTAGTAATCTTGTCAATAGAGAAACAATTTAAAAATAGGACAGAGAACAGTGTAAAATTAAGGATTATACAGTTTGGGAAGGAATACTTCCACAGCTGAAAAACAAAGAACAGCCTCCCAGGAGTCAATGCTTCAGAAGAGGATTCAAGATCTATTACAGATCAAAAGCTGACTATGGACCAGCAGTGTCACAGGTTTTTTTAAGAGGGCAGATGTTAGACTGAGAGCTTTGAGCAGGAATGTAGACATTGTGAAGTAATTAGACACATGAAGTAATTATTTTGCTCTAAGGCAGGGCCACCATGGAGTGCTGTTTCCAGGAGTAGGCACTGCTGTTCAGGAAGTATGTGGGACAGCTGAAGACGACAGGGAGATGAGAGCAAACAGCATAACCCATACTGAAACAATAAGAGTTTTTTAGTCTAAAGAAGACAGGAATGAGTAGAGAAATGAGGCTCTGTTTTGGTTATCATCAGATGGACTCAGCCAAACTGTGCACAGAGGATGTTTCAGTGTGAAGACTTCCATCACCTGAACTTTCTGTATAAACAGCCATAGAACTTACAGATATTTGGGTGGGACTAATGCCTGCCACTATAAATAGATTTTGAAAGGGAGTAGGAAGCATAATCTTGACATTCCTTTAAAAAAAATAAAGCACGGAACATTTCTGAACAACTTTGAGACAGCAGACCAAATAGCAGCCTTCTAGCAAAGCCTTTTCAAGAAAAAAAAATCTGTTTCTTATTGTAACAAAGCTAGCAGAACTGAGCCCTCTGGCTTGTCTTGTTTGTGTTATAACAGGGAAAAAGCAGCAAACTGGAGCAAAACAGAACTCCAGGACGAAAAGCCAATGTGTTCAGAAAGAACCAGAAACCTATGACACAGGTAAGAAGAGGCAGTAGCTACACATTGTTTATGAAGCAGATAAAAGATAAATGTGATTCTAGGATTTGAATCTGAGCAGCAGATGTGTTTGTGGTGTTTCCATTCAGCAGTTCACTTCACTGTTGACAAAGCAGAGCTGGCTGCTGTCCTGGCACTGTGTCAGCACTGCAGAGCAGGAGTGAAAGGAGTGGACATTGCCTGGGTGTAGTTCCACGTGCTCTTGCCATTGCATAATGTAATAGTGAAGGGAGAATCAACAAAAAGCCTGCTAAAATAGTTGCAGTATTAAACTCATAAAAATATAGTTTTTACTCAGCAGAATATGTGTGCAGGAAAAAACTTGGTAGCTGTTGCTGCCAGATCACCTTTTTCTGGGAACCAGAGACCCAAGCAGTCTGTCCTACAAAAATGAAATTAGCCTTGATTCAGTGAGTGGAAGGACTTGGTATTTGCAGATCACAGCAGTCATTTAACACCCCTTCTTAACACCCCCATTTAACAGTTCTCTGCCAAGTGCTCTTTGATTCACAAACTTTTCCTCCAGCCTACTGGAGAGGTACAGCCTGGACCTGTTATTATTGGGAAGAGGACAGGCTTTGGATCTTGTTATGGTAAAAATTCAGGTGGATGGTTGATAAACCACTTGCTTCCAGAACCCATTTCAGTAATCTATAATCCTTGTGGATTATGCCAAATTGATGCATCAGATTTCACAAAGAGGCCAGAAACTGGAAATCAGGCCACACAGGGGGCTTTTCCCTGGCTGCTGAGTAACTTAACCTGGTGGTCCATGACTGCTTTTACTATGAGAACACTTTTGCCAAAAGGAAGGTTTACTCAGCATGCTAATTGTGTGACAGACATTAACAAAGGGAAAGTGTCCACTGGTCAGATAGAAGAACACTCCTTGCAGGGAATGGAAGGCTGAAGAGTGAATGTGAAATGCTCTTTGAGAAGCAGGGATGTGTGCCCTGTGACCTGCACACCTAAAGCTGGGAATAAGCTACAGGTATTGAGGTGCAGCTGGACACGAGTGTGGGAGCTTGTGACCTGTCTCTTTATAGAGTTCACTGCGCACATTGAAAGAGAAAAAAGAGATCTTGTGTTAGCACTGGTGTTCCAAACACTGTGTTTTGACAGGTAGTATGGAGGAGCAGTGGTCTTTGGAGATCCAGGACAAAGGCCGAGTTACCTGCCCAACGTGCCGGGCTGTGGTGAGGAAGACTGTGGAAGGGCTGAAGAAACACATGGTGAATTGCAGGAAGGTAAGAACATGAGAAGTGAGCAGTGGTTCCTTTACTCCTCTGCAGCTTACTGATAGAAATGCCTGCCTGTTTTGTGCTGTATTTAAAACCAGTTTCATCTCATTGTCATGCCCTAAGCGAGTCCTTTATACATCTGTAAGAATGTAAGAATCTGTAAGTGCTTGATGCTTCTTGCCCAGCTTTGCTGGAGGTTTGGGGTGGTGAACAAAGGTGTTGCTATTTCATTGTTCCACTAAATTTTAGACTCCATAAAATCTGTTCTTAGAAGGCAGTTACCAGGCCCAAATAAATTGTTCTGCTCTCCTGCTCCTTTCCCCCAAAGAGTTTTCCACTACTTTGGTTAATTTACAGTTAAATGCACCATGTTCTTGTTTATTTGTAGGAAATGTTCACATGTCACCACTGTGGGAAGCAGCTGAAGTCTCTGGCAGGGATGAAATACCACGTCATGGCTGACCATAACAACCAGGTAACACAGCTGCTGTGCCTCTGAAACTCCTGGAGGCAGAGCAGGCTCTGGTCCTTTCCTGGTACACACAGAAACGGAACATGGAGTGGTTTTTTCAAGTGTTGTAGCTGTTCAAATCTAGTCTAACAATTATTCTTCCAATGAGACTTGACCTGAAAAACAGTAGAATATTACCAGAGATGATAGGCATGCAACATCATAGAAAGAGGGATGAATTTCTGTTTAGGCTGGTAGTAAGTCACACAGAAAAGGCATTCCCAATCAGAAGGAAAAAAATTAGGATGCAATTTTCCTTTGCTAGAAAGGAGGAGGTTTTTCTACATCCAGAGCAGGCTAGATTTGAGGTAAAATAGCAGAAGCAGCAATTAGTTCTCATCTCTACTGTAAAAACACTAATCTAACATAGATCAGGACTAATACTACATCTGCTTTTTCTCTTTGCTCTTACTTTAAAGAAGGCAATGTCTCCTGTTGTAGTTGTGAAGAATAAGAACAGTTGAAAAGATCTTTTGGAAGTTTGTGTAAAGTTCAGATAGTTCACTCTGAATTTTTTTGCACAATTCCCAGTACTGCAGTTTCTGAAGCTACAGCTGTATTAGTCAATTATGCAGGTCAGGGATCATGTTCTGGCCCTAAGGATTAGATCTGTCACTAATCTGAGCTCTATCTTTTTACTCAGTCAAGGTGTAGTATTAGGTAAAGTAGGAAAAAATACATAATAACCATCAGAGAGAAAATAAGGAACTTGAGCTGCAGTTTAGCACTGTTACAAGCAGTCTGCTTCACTTTAGTCAAGCTAAGTAGAAGCAATAAGACCAGTAAATGTTTAAGATGCATCATTTTCTGTTGGTTTACTCCTTTTAAAGATAATTCCTCTTTGGTTTAACCCCAGCCAGCAGCCAAGCCCCGTGCACTTGTTCACTCTCTGCTCCACCTGCAGGTTAGGGGAAATAATCAAAGTAAGAAGACTGATGGGTTGAGATGAAGACAGTTCAATAGATAAAGCACCCAAGCAAAGCAAAACAAGAAATTCACTCACCACTTGGGCAGGAAGATCCAGGCATCTCCAGGAGCACAGGGCTCCATCACACAGAGCAGTGGCTCGGACAGCAAACACCATTGCTCTGAATGTCTGCCCCCTTCCTCCTTCTTCCCCAGCTTCATGTGCTGAGCAGGATCCTGCATGGTTGGAACATCCCTGTGAGCAGCTGGGGTGGGCTGTCCCAGCTGTGTCCCCTCCCAGCTGCTCCTGCACCCCCAGAGCACTCGATGGCAGAGCAGTGCAGAAAAGCCCTTGGTCCTGTGCAAGGCTGCTCAGCAATAGCAAAATCCTCTCTGCACTGTCAGCCCAGCTCTCAGCAGATCCAAAACAGCCACCAATTGTCACTTCAGCCAGCACCAGCACAGGTGTAAATTGATCATTACAGTAAATACATGTCTGTAAAATCGTCACTTGCAGAGATTTAGTTAGAAACTTTCCTGCCCCAGTGTGTTGGGTAGTGAATTCCCTGTGAGAAGAGCTGTCAGTGCTGAGCATCCTGTGTTTTTCATTCATTATTCTGCTGTGCTTTAGCCAATTGTGAAGGAGGGAGAAGAACTGGATGAGCAGCTGGAGCGAGAGCGCCTTCGGAAGGTTTTGAAGCGAATGGGGAAACTGAAGTGTACAAGGGAGGTAAGCTGCACCCTGCAAGGTGTAACTTAAACAGCCCTGGATGCACAAACATAACACATGAGAGTGCTGCTGGGCAGCCCTGTGCTGGCCAAAGCAAGATACGTTTCAAGGTCCCAGCTATGCTTCTGAGACAGAGTAGCATAGAACAGTTTGGGTTAAAAGAGGCCTTTAATAGTCATTTCGATGCCAATTCTTTGTTGCAGATTTTGTCTGCCTGAATAGACTAACATTAAAGTTCCCTACCTGCCTGTCTGTCCTGTCAGGATAAGTGGAGTACTTTGGTCAGCAAACTGTGGATCCTGTTCACACTGGTTGTATAATCCCCTGAAGAACAGTTTTCTTCCATGTTTTTCTTCTGTGTTGACAGGGCTGCTCAGGCAGTTTCACCAGCATAATGGGATACCTATATCACATTAAAAAATGTGGGAAGGCTCCCTCGGAGCTGGAGAAGATGGCTATGAAGTGCCACCACTGTGGAAAAGCCTACAGATCCAAGGCAGGACTCGTGTACCACCTGCGAGCCAAGCACGGCCCGGTGAGCGCGCCCTGCCCTCCCTGCCAGGGGCTGTGATGGGCTCCAGCCACTCAGACCTGGCACACGTGTAGGCTCTGCTTTGTTGGGGAATTACAGTTCACAAATCTTTGCATTTTTCCTGCCCTCGGATTATTGTCTGTGACTAGGGTGAAGTTTTTGGTATTAAACCAGCATGGCAGCAGTAAATGACCCGACTTTGGCTCCATGGAAGAGTGATGCTGGCACAACTCCTGAGATGCTTTCCTTTGCTCTTAAAAGACTCACCACTGGAGCAGAACGGGCAGTCTCGTTGTCCATGAGGGTTTTACAGTGAATGATGGAATCCCTTTCAAGACTACCAACTGCACGAAGCTCTCTGCTTGAGCCTCATTGCTGTGATCCCTGTGAGCAGATCTGGGGTGCATCTCTGTCCTATGTCTGTGACAGTAAACCACAGCTGCTGCAGCCTGTTTATGAGGGATTTGGCAAAACAGTTATTCCCTGTATTTAGTGTAACTGAAATAGGAAGTAGTGAAAGAGGCTGACATTTTTGTGCCTTCATTGCAGGTCACTTTCCTCCATGAGGAGAGAAAAACAGAGAACCTGAAAGAAATGAAACAGGAGCAAAACAGCACAGGCAGAGTTCAGAGGAGATCTGCAAAGGTGGCAATCTACTATCTCCACGAGCTGGCAGGAGAAGAGCTGGCCAAAGAGTGGCCCAAAAGAAAAGTTCTGCAGGACTTGATTCCAGATGACCGGAAGGTACAAGGCCTTGAAAATGCTTTGTAGGGTCCAAGTTTATATCTCCACATCTGATGAGTCATGAACATAACCCCATGTTTGTGGCACTGGAAAGCAGCCATGGGGGATTGGGTTCTGCTCTCTCTTGTCTTAGATCACAGCATTTCTGCAGCAGCAGTTGCTGTGTTGTGTTTTGTTCAGGCAGGCTGTAATGACTGTGAAGTCCCATGACTGGAGTTCTCAGTGGGCACAAGGAACATGCACAGTTCTGGGCATGGTGTTGCTCACAGGTGATGGGCTCAGGGTCACTCCTGCCATGCTGTAAGGCCCCAGCAATCCCTCCAGTCTCTCATACTTGCTGTACATACATTGTATTTCACAATGTTTGAAACCTTAGAGTTTCCAGTGGAGTCTTTTAGGCTGTGAGTGAAACCCAAGGGAAGATGATGCTTTATGATTTCAGTGGGGTGGGTACATTTAGAGGAGTTCTGGTAGTCAAGGCAACAGGAAGGTTCAGGTTCTGATATTGTGGGGGTTTTCCAGATTCAGTTATGTTTCTAGAGAGTTGGTGACTGGAAAACATTGGTTATTGGGAGTTTGCCTGTTAGAGCAGGAGAAGAGAGAGCACTTCTGTCTCAGCCTAGAAGAGGAAATTCTGTGTACCCAGCATTACTTCAGCTGTCATTTCCATCTTTGTCTCAGCTGAAATACACTCGTCCTGGACTGCCCACATTTAGTCAAGATGTGCTGTGCAAATGGAAAACAGAGATCAAGATGTACCGAAGAGTCCATTGCCCAAATCAGGTAATCCTTAACTGTGTCTAAAGCCCCAGAGGGGGCAGATTTCAGGTCTGTATGGCCAACAGTTTCCCACAGCCTTGAAACTGCAGTTGGTCTTTCTGTGGGACACAAATCCTGCTCCATCTCAATATGGTTGTTCAGTGTAATCAAGACTCTGTTTAGTCTGGGGATGCTCCTTTTGTCCTTTGCATCAAAATGCCCTGGGGATGATCCTTTTGGGAATTTATGAACACTTGAGAGCCAGTAACTTGGTGTCTGGCTGGCAGTTTTCTCATCCAGGTGGGCAGCTGGTCCATTTGGAGGTTTGAATAGTGGAAAAATATCAGGCCCCTGCTTTTATATCTAAATCTAACCATAGAAGGAAGGAGTAGAGGTGGAAATACAAGAGTAATGAGACTTTGTCTGGCACAGCACTTAAGTTTTCTTCATTGCCTGAGACAAGCTTTAAGCCCTTTCAACCTGGCCTTGAGCATTTCCAGGCATGGGGCAGCAGCAGCTTCTCTGGGCAGCCTCTGCCAAGGCCTCAGCACTCTGACCTGGCAGAATTCCTGCCCAGGATCCCATCTAGCCCTGCCCTCTGCCTGTGGGAAGCTATTGCCCCTTGTCCTGTCATGCCAGGTCCTTGTCCTGTCATTCCAGGTCCTTGTCCAAAGTCCCTCTTGGGCTCTCTTTGGGCACTGCAGAGCTTGGTTNCACTCTGACCTGGCAGAATTCCTGCCCAGGATCCCATCTAGCCCTGCCCTCTGCCTGTGGGAAGCTATTGCCCCTTGTCCTGTCCTTCCAGGTCCTTGTTCAAAGTCCCTCTTGGGCTCTCTTTGGGCACTGCAGAGCTTGGTTTCTTACAATGCCTTACAGCAATCACAGTCAGATCCAGTGAGAGCAAACGGCCCCACTGGTGGAGCCATCTCCAAGGGATGGCTGCTGTCAGAGAGCCCAGGGTCAGTGCAGCTCCCTCTGGCTTTAGTGTGTGCATGATGCTTCCCCCCACCCACCCCCAGCACTCTCTCCCCAGTTTTCAGGCTTGCATAATTTCCAGGTACCAGAACTGCAGCACCATGTATGGTGCAGTTGTCCCCAGAGGGCAGTTGTCCCCAGAGGGCAGCTGTCCCCAGAGGGCAACTGTCCCCAGAGAGCAGCTGTCCCCAGAGGGCAGCTGTCCCCAGAGGGCAGCTGTCCCCAGAGGGCAGCTGTCCCCAGAGGGCAGCTGTCCCCAGAGGGCAGCTGTCCCCAGAGGGCAGCTGTCCCCAGAGGGCAGCTGTCCTGTCACCAACCAGCAACCCAGCAGCACGTCCTGCTCCTGCTTCCTGTTCTGCAGCCTGGGCTGAGGGCTGAGCACAGGGTGGCACCCCAAGGGTGATGCCTGATGCCTCTAAAGCTGCCCAGGACTCAGAGCAGGGATGTTGGATGCTCTGCTCCTGCCCTGTGCCACTGGAGACATGAGCAGTGCAGGAGGAAAAAGTGTCTTGCACCTGCCCCATGTGCTCTGCTTGAATTTTTTCTCTGTTGCACTTCAGGCAGAAAACAAACTATGAATTGAGTCAGGCTGTTGATAGAGCATGAGTGTAACTGTCACAGGAGTCTCTTTATTATGTCCAAGTGTGCCCAGAAACTGGAAATATAAATGCTAAGCTTAATGAAAACTTTTCTAATGGTCTTTTTACCAGAAGCTTTTTGGCTTCTACCTCTCTTTTGCACTTTTGGGATTGCCCTTCAGACATAATAATGCTTTATTGTCCAGGAGGAAGGGATTTCTTGCTAGCATGTTGTTCACATTTGGTTTTTTTTACTGTTTCAGGGTTGTGAATCTGTGTATGGCAGTGTCTCAGGACTCAAGTCTCACCTGGGCACGTGTACTTTGGTTTGTACCTTCCTCTTCATAGCCCCACTGTCCCTGTCCCTCTGACAACCCCGAGTCCAAGCTCTTGTCCTGCCATCTGCTAATCTGAGATCCTGACAGATTATGGATTCACAGAATGGTTTGGGTTGGAGGGGATCTTGAAGATCATCTCGTTCCAGTCCCTAATTTGGGTGCTCCCCTGTGTGCTGAGGGGATTTCCATTGCAAACAATGCTTGAGACCAGGAGGAAGCACCTTTGATTTCCTTTGATTTGCATTCCTTTGAGTGGCACAGCAGTTCCAGCTGTGCATTCACAGCTACCAGAGCAGCTTTTCCAGGGGCACTGCTGTAGACCTCACAGATCTCAGATCCCTCCTGTGCTTTGTGGGCACAGCTGCCCACTCATGTCAGTGCTCCTGTAGCTAAAGCTGTCTGGTGTGGAGGAGAGTTTGTGGGTTTTTATTGCTGGGTTCTATCTGAGCAAGATTCAAATGAAATATATAGGTTTATCAGCCTCCTGGTCCAGCACTTCTTGATGAAATATTTTGTTTGTTTGTTTGTTTTGATGCCAGGGAGACTTTGTGGCTGGTAAATACAAGTGTCTCCTGTGTGAGAAGGAGTTCATCTCAGAGAGTGGGGTCAAGTATCACATCAACTCTGTGCACGCTGAGGTAAGGCAGCAGAGTGGAACTCAAACCCCAGGCTGCTGGGGGTGAGGAGAGTGTTTTGAGGAGAAAATGCTGGATGTGTGCCATGTTTTACTTTTTCCTTGCTCACTGTTGGGAACAGGGTCCCTTACACATAGCTGGTCTTACATGTTAGTCTGGGGAGCAAGTGTTGTGTCATGCCTTGTCCCAAGCTGCTGCTGCTCTGTTCAGCTCTGCAGCGTTTCCTGTGCCCTTTAATTGGACAAATGTCAACTCAAATCTGAATCCTCTGAGACACTGACACCTGAGGAGACATATCAAAGAACAGAGCATTGTTAGGCAGTTTCCTTTCCAGATCTCACATTTCAGGGAAACCTTGTCCCACAACACAGCAATATTGTAAGCTCTGATTGGCTTTATCTGGTATTTCCAGCACCAGCAGTTCCAACCTGTTGCCTTTTAAACCTGCAGGACTGGTTTGATATGAACACAACGACCACCAAAAGCTTTGAGAAGCTGATGAAAATCCGCCAGAGGGAAGAGCAGAGGAAGCAGCGGAAGAAACGTCCTTTGACCAGGGGCAGAAAGAAGAGAGGAGCTGGCACCCCTGCTGCCAAGAAGCTCCCCACTGCTGGGGCTGGAAAAACCAGGAGAAGTAAGAGAGGGCGTCCACGGCGAGTGGACAATGAGAGTGCAAGCAGTGAGGAAGGGGCACCCCAAGTTGCACAGAGAGCTGAAATTCCAAAAAGCAGCCGCGAGCGAAGCCGAAGCAAATCCCCGGAAGATGAGAAGGAGTAGTTCCAAGGCTTTCAGTAACGAGCCCCACTTCTGTCAGGCTCATAACCCACAGCACTAATATAAGCAAGTGAATGTCTTTGGGACTGTGACTCAATTCTGCGGGTGACTTTGACACTGAGACTTCTGCATCTGGTCAGTTGTGAGGAGTACAAACCAAAGCTGTGGTGCAGAGGCTGCTTCTGCTGGTGTAGTTCTTTGGACAGTGGCACTGACAGTGTACCCAGTGTGATCCCTGCTCTGGTTGCAGTCTCAGTTTGGTCATACTAGTTGCTTGTTTAGTGGTTTCCAGTACAGCAAGTGTCTGTTTTGTCATCTTCCTCTGATTTGTGAGATCAGGGTTCTTTTTTACAATTCTTCTCATAAGGGACTGACTAGCAGAATGTTTAGGTCTCTTCAAGGGAGAAATCCTTTCTTGCACAGGATGCACACAGACTAAACATGAGAACAGTGCTGTGCAGAATGCAAGGACTCCAGCTTGCCATGTCATTCTCCTGTCTGTTTTCAGCAAGGCTGCCACAAAAGAGACCTTCTCAGTGTTTGCTGTTTGCTGTTTGCTGTTGACACAGGCTCTGTTTCATACCCCAGTGTTCAGGCTCAGCACCCAGCAGCCTGGATGGGATGGAAGGTCATTGTTACCCTTGTCAGGAACCCTCTGCTCCCCTGGCATCTGTTTCCTGTAGTGCTGGACAGTAAAGCTGTGGAAAGTCTTCCAGTGCTGCAAGGACTGAATGTCCTCAAGCCCTTTGGAGATTCACAGGCCTTTCAGAGCCCCAGTAACTCCTGTACTGAGAGGGCCTCTGTGTGCCCTCTGAGCCCACCTGTTTCATGTTCACCTGGGGAAACACTGCAATACCTACATGAGCAGCCTGCTAGGCTGGGAGCAGGTTCCATGAAGCTGCCTTGCCAGCCTGTGGTTCTTTGCCATGCCAGTGCTCCCTCAGTGTCCTTTTTCCCTGCTGGGCAGACACCACCTGCATTGTCTTACATAACCTGTTTCTTTTCAGTATCACCTCTCTGTGCAAATGTGTATTAGCAGTGGTTTCCCCATGTAAAAAAGGTTAAAAGAAGAGGGGTCATTGTTTTAAGTCATGTGTCAGCATTGTCTCTGGATCATAAGGAATAATATCTTCCTGTGCTCTGTGAATCATAGAAGGTTCAGGGATTGGGATGGACCTTAAAGATCATTCAGTCTCACCCTGCTGCTGCCACGAGCAGGGACATGTCCCACCAGACCAGGCCTTACCCAGCCTGGCTTTGAACACTGCCAGGGCTGGGCCATCCACAGCCTCCCTGGGCAACCTGCTGCAGTGTCTAAATACAGGAGAGGCTAAAGAAGCTAGCAGAGAGCAGCAGCACAGGCAGTCCTGTTTTTCAAGGAATGGGATTTCAAGGATTTCTCCAGAATCTGTTATCCAAAGACCCACTGTACCAGAAAATAGCAAAATTTGCACTGTCTGACAAAGCTGCTGGTGCTGAAATTCACAGGGAAGCCTTTGCAGTGCCTGGGGAAGAGGCAGGTTTGTACATGTGTGTTAGTACCAGCATGATCACATTGCTCTTGACAGTGGGGAGTACTGTAGGGTCAGGGTGGTCTCAAGAGCTGCCTTTGCAACCAGGTGCTGCTGCATTTGCAAGGGTTGTGCTGAAAGCAGAAGTGTGGACTGTGCAGGGCGTGTAAAGTCTGCAGTGAGATGGCAAGATCAAAAGACAGCAAAATAAAATGTCACCACTGCAAGAATGTGGTTTCTTGTCTGTTTGGTGTGTTCTTGGTGCCATCCCTCCTCACACAGCACACCCAGCCTGCCTGCAGGGTTGTCCAGCACTGCTCTGTTCAGTTGTCTGCACAGTTTCTCTTCAGAACTCCACAGCGTTGTGCTTGGAGCAAACATTCACTGTGTTCCCACTCAGTACAATAAACCCAGGAATTAAAGGAAGTTTCTCATAGTGGTTTTCAGTCTAGAGTCCAGTTTCCTGTCATTTGTGAGTTACTAACTAGACCTGCTCTCTAGACATGGATGCTCTGTGACCTCTCAAAGCTTTTGTAGTTACTTCAGAGGTTTTGTAGTTACTTCAGTAAATCCTCCTCCACATACCATGGAAGGTGGAAAAAAAGCCCTCCCTGTCCCTCAGCATTCCAGTTTGCTGGATTGGCTCAGGTCGGAATGAGGGGGTGGCACTGCTGCCAGTCCATGTGTGTGAGGAGAGATCTGCACCTGCATCTGCTGCCCTGAGGGCAGGGAGTTCAGCAGAGGGGCAGAATCCCCTCCCTCACTGCTGCCCACGCTCCTGGAGAGGCAGCCTTGGACACTGCTGGTTTCTGGGCTGCCAGGGCACGTGGCCAGGTTGTGTCCAGTTTTGTTATCCCTAGGACCTTGTCCACAGGCTGCTCTCCATCCATGGATTCCCCAGATTCTTCTGGATGGCATCCCTTTCCTCCAGCTTGGAGGAAGACATGCACAGCATGGGAGAAATGCTGTCCCCTGGCCCAGCAAACTGGTCCTTGCTGTTATCACTTCTGCTTGAATTGAAGTACATATTTAGAAAGAGATCCAGTTTTGAAGGAATCAGAAGTGGTAAAAGAGACCAACTAGTCACTCAATACTTGTTGCAGTGATTCATTGTACTAAAAATGCTGTCTCTTCTCATCAGAACTTGTTTTCATTTCAGTCTCTATATTCCAGTTCTGGTAACTGAAATAGCTTTATGGTATCAGACATTTCTTCCTGCATATCTGTAGTCATTAACTCCATACATAATTTGCTCTATGAGCTAAAGAGGCTTGCTAGTTTCAGTCAAAACAGGTTTTTCTCTCTTTTTTTCTTTTCTGTTGTTCATTGCTCTTTGCTGACATGTTGTGTATTGATTGGTGTATTTTTCACTTTTTAAGTCCAGAGAGATGAACCAGGAACCAGCTGCAGTATCCTGTAACAGTCTGGTTTATGTAAGATACCATGATAACCTTGCTCTGCTCTCACCTACCTCTTTTTGTCCTCAACTCCCTCACTACACTGTTGATACTCACTTTCACCCTATTAAGCACATTTTTCAGTTGTTCTGCAAATGCCTCTGAGAACTCGTCTCTTTTGTTTCTAAAAGCTCAACATGGTTTAGGGCCAGACGGCGCCTGATGAACACAGTCTGAAATGTGGTGTATTTCACAGAACTGCTCTAGCAGAGACCTTAATAACTATGTTTTGTACAGTAATCTTTCCAGGAAGCTTGGTTTTAATCTGCAGATTTTCTCTGTAACTGTTATATAATTTCCTTAACATTCGTGATAAAGATGTTAAATAGCTGCGGACTCTGGGATTCTCTAGGACAAATCCTTATTTACAATTATTTCATATCAAGCATTTAATGTATTCCACCGATGCTTGTATAACATGTAGGGCCAAGAACAAGGTCTTAGAGAAATTTATGATGGCAACAGCTACTTTTACCTGAATGGACTTGTAATTAATTAAAGAATAATATTTACAGAAAACTCTTCTCTGTGAAACCACGTTGGCTGGGTCTTACTTATGACGCCCTTTAATGTCAATTGTTGGTATGTCTGGGAGATTTCAGACTAAGCTGTCTTACATTCATCACCCAGCTTGTCTTTTTTAAATACTGGCACACTTAAGCTTTGGGGACCTGGAGGGGTTTTTGTTTGTTTTGGTATTTTGGTTTCAGAGTTGTACAGTTTTGTTTTTTCTTAATCCTCAAGGATTTCCCCATTGTTCCAAGATTTGTTAAAAGTCATTAATAATTCAGTAGTTTTCATGAGATCACTTACCATCCTTCCCTGCACGTTATGCAATGCAGTAGCTTTAAGGTTTAAGCTCTTTTAATAATGCCAAAATGTCCAAAACAATGGAGCTGTTCTGTGGAGAGGGAGCTGTGACACAGGATGCTGAGTGTGCACGTGGGGATGGCAGCAGGGAAGCACTGTCAGGGTCACACTGTCACTGTCAGTGTCACACTGTCACTGTGTGTCAGTGTCACACTGTCACTGTGTGTCAGGGTCACACTGTCACTGTGTGTCAGGGTCACACTGTCACTGTCAGTGTCACACTGTCACTGTGTGTCAGTGTCACACTGTCACTGTGTGTCAGTGTCACACTGTCACTGTGTGTCAGGGTCACACTGTCACTGTGTGTCAGGGTCACACTGTCACTGTCAGTGTCACACTGTCACTGTGTGTCAGTGTCACACTGTCACTGTGTGTCAGGGTCACACTGTCACTGTCAGGGTCACACTGTCACTGTGTCAGGCTGGGCACGTCCCCTGGGTTTGTCACCTCTCCTCTGGAGCAGTCTGGTCCTAGGTGCTTGCTCGGTGACTTCCATGGCAAGCGGAGGGTTAATGCCCTCCTGGGATGCTGTGTGATGGAACCAGCACTAAGCCTGACATTATTTCTTGAAGTGTTGCTTGGCTCTGAAAGCCAGCTGCCTTCAAAATTAAGTAGGTCAATCTCATCATTAAAATACAATAAAATACAGTGGAATGAGAGTGAGATTGGAGGGGTGGGGGTTATATTGGACAGCTCTGCTGAGACATTAATTAGTGCAGTGTCCTCTTTTGTGCATGCTGTATCCAAAAACCCATCTGAATTATGCTCAAAGGTCTTCTAAATCAGACGCTTTTGTTTTCAAAAAGTGCAGTTGCATTTCAGAAGCAAGCCTCTGTCTTTCTTTGGAAGCAGGTACCAAAAGCCAGGCAGTTATTCAAACACTGAACCGCAGAATGAACATAACCAGAGACGTGGTCCCAGTGGCCACCTGGGGAGACAGGCTCAAAGTAAAGGTTGGGAAAATCACAGCCAGTTCTGTCAGCTTTTTTCCAGTTCTTCCTCATTGCCAGGGAGGCTCCTGGCCCTCTGTGGGCTGGTCCCTCCTCTGCCTTTGGCTGGCCCTGCTGGGCACAGCCACGGGCAGGCAGTGCTGCCCCAGCAGCACAGGGGGCACCTGTGGTGCTGTTTTTGGGGACAGCTCCTTCACCTGGTGAGAACCAGAGCTGCCCATGCAGCAGGAAGGGTTCCAGGGAGGAGGAGGGCTCATGTGCAAAGGAATGGGAGACAAACTTCATCTGATTTAGGTACTTGGTAAAGAGGAAAACCTCAAAAGGAGACTGTTCCACACATGGAATCATGGAATGCTTTGGTTGAAGGGACCTTTAAATGGTAACTAGGCCATGGCCCTGCAATGAGCAGGGTTGTCTTCCACCAGATTGGGTTGCTCCAACCCATCCATCTGGATCCTGAATGCTTCCAAGGATGGGACACCCACCACCTCTCTGGGCAGCCTGTGTGTGTGTCTGGCCACGTTCATTGTGAAAAACTTCTTCCTGACATCTGATCTAAATTAACTCTCCTTCAGTTTAAACCATCACTCCTTGTTCTATTGCCCCAGGCCCTACTGAGCAGTCCATCCCTGTCATTCCTGTGGGTTTCCTTTAGGCCTGGAGGGGCTCTCAGCTCTCCCTGGATCCCTCTCCAGAGTGAGCACCCCTGGCTCTCCCAGCCTGGGTCCAGAGGGGCTCCAGCCCTGGAGCATCTTCACAGCCTCTGCTCTCACCCCAGCAGCTCCATGTACTTCTGCTGAGAACCTCAGAGCTGAATATCTTCAGTTAGATTTTGTTGAAGCTGCAACTGGAATTTCCAAAATAATTTGCCAAGGCCCTGGACCTCTTTGAAAAGCAAGGCTGCATGCATTAAATAGGATGGTTGTCTTGTTGAGGGCCAGAGGAAGCATTTGGAGGAGACATTTGGCATTTTCAGGTGAGTGAGGCCTGGGGGAATCCTGCAAGGAGTCACATTAACACTGGAACATTCAAAATGTTTCCCTCATGATACAGGAAGTAAATGGGCACAGACTAAGGTCAGGTTTGAGGACTGCATGGAGTAGTAAAAATTAAAAGGTAACCACAAAGAACTGCTAAAACATCTTAGAATACTGAGTGGTTGGGAGATGAAATGGCAGATGAAATTCAGTATTATAAAATGAAAGGGCCTCAGTAACATCTATATATTGCCCTTGTAGTTCCTCTAAGATGGTTTGCATTGGTGTTCAAAATGGGGATATCCTGAAAACCTACAGGATTACTTCATAACTTCTTACTGCTGAGCTCTTTCCTCATCAAAACATCTTGCCATGCTACATCAAACACCTCTCATCAAATACCCTCTTTCAAGAGAGACTCCAACCCCTGGCCCTGGCCCCTGCCTCAGAACTGCTGCTGTGCAGAGCCAGGCAAAGCAGGGAGGGCACTCCAGCCTGGCTGTGTCAGCACCTCCCTGCTGCAGGGACATCCCTGACACAAGTGGGTGGCCCAGAGGTCCGAGGCTGATCTGCAGAGCTCCCTCCAGACAGGGTGGCTGGGTCCATGCCACCCAAAACACGTCTGGTCTCTGGCGTGGCCCCCTCTCATCACAGCCACTCTGAGGCAAGGACTGCCCCAGAGCAGCCCCTGGGCAGGGGAGGGAGGCTCTGTGGCCCCACAGCCCTGCCAGGCACACGTGGCTCTCACAGGGCTGCCCAGACAGAGCCTTGTGCCACTGTCCCATGGCCCTGGCAGCTCCCTGTCCCTGCCATGGAGATCCAGGCATGACACAGCTTTCCCTCCTTCCCACGCCCCCCTGGCTCTGCACCTGGCCCTGTGGGGCACTGCAGGGACATGGCACAGCCAGGCTGGCTCCAAGCACACCCCTCACACGCTCTCCCTTTCTCCAGGAGCTTCGCCTCTGCTCCCAAATTCTGGGAGCAGTGGCACAGTCACACAAGCAAACACAAGGAGCAGATCCCAGCGCCAGGGATGCAGCTGAAAATTCCTTTGGCCCTGTCAGAAGCAATGCCAGGGTGAGGGTGTCAGGAGAGTGGCAGCAAGACAGTCCTTGGGGTGGAAACTAAATCAGCATTCTGCAGTCACCCCGAGAGGACAACCAGCCCTGGTCTCCTGGTGGCCCAGCCAGCCTGGACTGACGTTCTGCCCCAGTGGAAGGGGCAATCCCAGTCTGCAGCAGCCCTGTGTGCTTGGCAGCTGTCAGGATCTGAAGAGGAGCTGTCAGCACATCCCCCTCAGTTTCATCGTTCCTAGGATAAACAACTCAGGCTAATTCAGGCTTTCACTCTAAGTTGCTTTGCCCAAAACTCCCTCTTAAGGGAACTGTACTGGATTTGCATGGCAGGGCTTTGGCAGAGGGAGGGTGACAGAGAGAGCTTCTGTGAGAAGCTTCCAGAAGCTTCCCCCATGTCCAGCAGAGCCAAAGCCAGCTGACCCCACGACAGACCTGTGGCTGGCCAAAGCAGAGCCCATCAGCAATGCTGGCAGTGCCTCTGGGATTTAAGGAGAGAAAAAAAAACTGTGCACAGCATCAGCCAGAGAGAGGAGTGAGGGTTTGTGAGAGCAGCAGCCCTGCAGTGACCCCAGCCAGAGCAGAAGGAATGAGAGGAGAAGCTCCATGTGCTGGGGCAGGGATTATTCTGCAGCCTGTGGGGTCCAAGGGCAGCAGGGACCCACCTGCAGCCCAAAAAGATCCATGCAGGAGCAGAGACCACCTGCAGCCCAAAGAGATCCATGCAGGAGCAGAGACCACCTACAGCCCAAAGAGATCCATGCAGGAGCAGAGACCACCTGCAGCCCATGGAGGAGCCCATGTGGGAGCAGAGGAAGAGTGTGAGGAGCCTCCCCCTGAGAAGGAAGCAGTGGCAGAGATGCTGTGGTGAATTGATCCCATTCCCTGTCCCACTGCACTGCTGAGGGGGAGGAGGGAGAGAGCTGGGGAGCAAAGCTAAGCTGGGGAACAAAGAAGGGGTGGTGAGAAGATGGTTTTACCATTTGGTTTTATTTCTCATTACCCTACTTTGATTTAATTGGTAATAAATTAAACCAATTTCCCAAAACTCAGTCTGTTTTGCCCACGACAGTGAGTCATGCCCTTATCCCAATCCATGGGGGTCTCATTATACTTTCTCTTGCCTGTCCATTTGAGGGGGAGAGTGAGGGCAGCTTTGATGGGCACCTGGGATCCAGCCAGGGTCATCCCAGTGAGTTTTCCAGCCAGTCCCTGGACACCCCAAGGAGATGCCAGTACTAACAGGCAGGAGATGGGGCAGCAGAGCCAGAGCAGGTTTCTGGCAGGCTGAATGCCCACTGGAGAGGGCTCTGGTGCCCCCTTTTTGTGTGGCAGTGTCTGCCTTGGGGTGCAGGGTTTGCCCAGTGCTCCCATTCTCTTGGTGAGGAGGGTTAAGCTTTCCTGCCTCATGCTCAGTGCTTTGTGCTTTTATCTGAGCAATAACAAATAAATTTCTTTCCCAGGGGTGGGCTCTGATAGAGCTGCTCATCAGCTCTCATCAGTTGTGTTCCCTGACCGTGACACTGCTGAGTTTTTGCTGTGGACAGACCTGTGGGTCACTCTTCAGCTTCACCAGGGCTTCATGTGGTGGGAATGATCTGGGGAAGAGCTGAGTGGTAACACTGTCATGAACACATTGACACACTGGAAACCACATCTCCAACACCATATGCTGTCTAGTTGTCCCTCTTTAAAAGGGTAAAAAAGAAATAATCAGCTGTGAAAGATGACCGGGTCTGCTGTTGCAGATGGTGCACTGCGGATAGATAGCAAATTGTTATCACTTTTTTCTTACAATAGAAGCTAGGAAGCACCAGAAAAGTAATTGGGCATCTGGTCTAAATGCAACAGAATAAATTACTTTTCACAATGCACATAATTACACAGGGAATTCGCAATTGACTTGACTTCACAATACCCTGTGACAATAGAAAGTATAAATGCCTGTTCTTGGGCAGCATTGAATTCCTCAAATCCAATTATGCAGCAGATGGTAAAAAGATGCCATCAAAAAATAAATAAACACAAAAGGAGGATCAGGAGTTATTAATGATTGGTGCATATTAATGATTAGCAGATTGAGTTCACACATTTAATAAAGTTCATGAAGTGTTGATAAAGTGCTGCTATTCACTGTGACAGGTCTGAGCCTGTTCCTTGGCTGAGGACAACAGGGGTCTTCCCTGCAGTGGCTTCATGGAAAATCTCTGAGGTTTGCTGTGCCTTTGCCCTCCATGATTATCACAGGGAATCAGAGTGTTGATTCCCACTTCTGTGGGAAAGGAATGGAGGATACAGCAGCCAGCACAGACAAAGTGGATGGGAATGAACCCTCACAGCTTTGGACATTTCCTTTCAGGAGACAGCTGACGTGAAGCAGCAGCCAGAAAGCCCTGGAGGGAGGACATGGTGGGCAAGCACCCACCCACCCTGGCTGGGAGGCAGGGTCTGGGGGTGGAGGGGCAGGCCTGGCACTCCCACCCTGCCCAGCCCTCCTCTGAGCCAGCCAGCAGCTGCTGGAAGGGCAGGGTCACCAGGAAAAGCCATCTGAGCCAAGCTGCAGCTGCCAGCTGCCTCCATGGGCACAGCTCGGTCACAGCTGCCCATGGGAGGCTCTGGAGTGGGAAAAGGGAGCACAAAGTGGGAGAAATAATTGCATGAGTGTTGTGTCCCAGGAACAGTCCCAGAGGTCCAGGACCCCCAGGTCAGGACCCAGCTATTGCAGGTCATGTCATGCTCTCATAAATCTGTGAATGCTCACCTCACACTAGTTAGCAGTTAACTAAAGTTTAGATTAGGGACACAAAATCCTTTGTGGGCTTCATTTAGTCAATAACATTTATATTCTGTGAAGTATGGGGCAGATTCTGAACAGGGCTATCATCAATCCAACCTTTCCCAGCTGCAGAGGTCAATTCCTGATGTGCTGGGAGTCCTTGCTGGTGTATTTCTCTAATGGACAGAGGAAGATGACAGGAGGGTGATGTGATGCAAGTACAGGAGGCTCCTGCATCATGGGCAGGACGTTCTCTTGCTGCCAGCAACTCTCCCAGAACCTCATATTTGCTGGGGGCAGGCTGGGACTCCGGAGCCTGCAGGCCAGGCTGTAGAGGTGAGGCTGGGATCTGGAGGCTGCTGCTGGATTTCCCCACTGAATTCTGAGTATGAGGCACTGCAAGGCATATAATGCAATTGAGACGCATTAGTGCCTGATTTGTGATTGCAAATTGAATTTTGCCTGGCCAAAATCCCAAATACTCAAATGATAATTAAATGTGTGTGGAGAGTATGCACTCTCAGTATTCATTATTTATAGACTGAACTCAGAAATGCAATGCTCATCACCTGCTCCCAAAGCACACCACACATCCAGTGCAGTCACTGAATTCCCAGGGCTGTCCTGAGTGGCACAGCCTGTTCTTTCCTGTCCTGCACTCATCTGGCAGGTGTGTGAAGCCTGGGAGTGCCAGCCAGGCAGCAGCGATTCCTAGGGTGGTCAGACACAAAATTCCCCAATCACAGCATAAATCTCACCCTGCACAAGCAACACAGGGAAAGGACACAGAGCCTGAACCACTTTGAAGCAGCTCAGAGGAAGGATGCAGAACAAACAGTGCTAAGGGCCACCTGTTTCTGCTATCAAAAAATTGGCATTACTCACTGATTCCTAACACTGACAGCACTGAGCTTTTCAAGTAACACCTCTGAGCATTCCTGTGCAGGCCAGGGCAGTGCTGGGCAAGCCAGGGATGCTTGCCTGGTGGCAAACACAGGCTATGGAGCAGTCACCATTAACACCAACAGCTGGCTCTGCAATAACCAAGGGGTTCTCACAGGGACCGAGTGAGAATGGACCTTGCAGAGAAGACATAACTGGCAAATTGTTCCTGTAAATCTGCTT
This sequence comes from Cisticola juncidis, assembly GCA_013400215.1. Taxonomy (NCBI): domain Eukaryota; kingdom Metazoa; phylum Chordata; class Aves; order Passeriformes; family Cisticolidae; genus Cisticola; species Cisticola juncidis. The sequence continues at coordinate 45,981 of VXBR01010545.1, forward strand.
GCAGTCATTTTCACAGTTGCCAGCTCTACCCTTGGCCTTCCCGAAGTTCCATCCCCATAATGCAGATAGAGAGAGAAGGAGCCTTGAAACAGGACTCTGCTGGGAAAGCAATATCAGCTCACCCTGCTCCTCATCACTGTGCACTGCAGCAGCCATGAAGCTCAGGAAAGAGGCTCAGCTCTGATCTGCCAAGAGCATCTGAAAAGCAGCACTGAACAGCCCAGATGGGACCATTCTGATCACCTCACCTGCCGTGCAGCTGCAGAGTTGATGTAAATTCTGGCAAGCTTCAGTTTTCACTTAGCTGGAACTTGCCTTTAGCACACGCACTGCAGATTAGATCCTTTGCAAGGCAACGTGACCACCCTGGTCTTCCACAGCTCTCCCCAAGGACAGACCAATTCTCCTATAACTAGGAAATTCCTTTGGAAGTGACCAGATAAAGACTTTTAGGGGCCTTAGGGGTGAACTATGGATGTGCCCACATCTGCACACATGCATGCACCAATACATTTTTGCTGTGGGCTGACCTCATCAAGGACATGGTCTGAGCTGCCGTTTGGGTCCAGCTATGCCACACAGCAGGACAACACACCAAGGACATCAGCTGGGCAGAGAGAAGCCTCAAGAGTTCCCAAGTCTGCCCAAAACCACAGCTAGGCTGAGTCATCTTAGCAGCCCCTTGGAACCGCAGATTCGATGTTTGCTTGACTCCTCCTTTCAGTCTGGATTGCTCACATAAAGTAGTTACTGCTGTAAGGCAATGGAGATAATCTGGGTTCATTTCCTTATTTCTCTACGGCTTCGTTAGGCACACTCAGTGCTGCCCTTCCTGGGGATGGGACAGACCTGGGACCTGGGACAGCCTGCGAGTTCAGACACACCAGGAGGAGCAGCCTGGAGGGTCAGAGCACCCCCAGGTGCAGAGGAGCTGTGGGGCTGTGCTGGGGGCACCAGCCCGAGTCTGTCAGTGACCGCGGTTGTGACAGCAGTGGGTGACAGCAGCGGGTGACAGCAGCGGGTGACAGCAGTGGGTGACAGCAGCGGGTGACAGCAGAGGGGGACAGCAGAGGGTGACAGCAGCAGGTGACAGCAGCCCCGATGGCTGCCATGTGCGGGGCCGTGGGCCCGGGACTGGTGTCCGCATGTGGAGCCTCCCGTGCTGGGGAGAGGGGGCTGGAGCTTCTGGGGTACAGCACGGGAACATCTGGCACTGGGGGCTATTGAGGTACAGCACGGGAACATCTGGCACTGGGGGCTATTGGGGTACAGCATGGGAACATCTGGAACTGGGGCTATTGGGGTACAGCATGGGAACATCTGGAACTGGGGGCTATTGGGGTACAGCATGGGAACATCTGGAACTGGGGCTGCTGGGGGTGCCGCATGGGGACGGAGGTCACTCGCAGTTTCTGGGGTGCAGCCTGCGCCGGGGCGTTGGGGGTGACTGCAGAGCGGTCTCGGGAGCGCCGCGGCTGCCCCGGGGCGCCATGAACG
>VXBR01010545.1:47975-64663 GCA_013400215.1 Cisticola juncidis
ATTCTGCTGCAAAACACGTACTGGCGGATTCAGGAAGAGATGCAATCAGGGGTGTTAAAAAGGGTCCACTTATTTTTAGATGTGAAGTCTGGTGCTTACTCCGTGCTGCAGCAGTAAGTTGGGCAAACATCTGGGTGCCCTTGAGCAGCAGCCCCAAGGGCATGGGCCGGGGGGCAGGGGTGGTCCAGTGTCTGGATCACAGCAGCCCGGGGAGGGCAGCGGTGGATGTGTGCCCTGTGCCTTGTCCCTCTGCAGCCCCGCATGTGCCAGCATCCCTCTCAAAGGGCACCTGTGTGGCCCTTGCTGACCCACGGAGCCGGGATGTGTGGCATGTATGGTCCCATGTCCAGCTGCCCACCAGCCATACCTCCTGCTGCCCTCTGGCCACCCCTCCCGCTGCCCTCTGGCCACCCCTCCCAGTGTCCAGCCACAGGCTGCAGTGCTGCTCGCTCCTGTACCCAGCCCAGCTCTTCCCACCCCTTAATCAGGCCCAGAAGGAGCACACTGCTGTACAGACAGGACAAAACCTGTGCCAGGCCTTAAGTAAGTGACTGTGCTTTCTGTGGGGTGCTCCTTTTGTAATATGGCTTTAACAAAAAGTGAAGCTGGATCATTTATAAGTGATGTAGAATCATTAGTAGTTAATACACTGAGCTAAGTGGTGGCACACTTTTCCCAGAGAGCCCAGCAGCATCTTGACTGTAGAGCCAGAATGTGTTGGCTTCAGAGAGCATTGGCTTTTTGGAGCCTTTGCATCCACAGACCTTTATGGCAACAGCTCTGGCACAAAACTGCTCAGATCTCAGCTGCAGAGCAGGCTGGACAATATTAGATGCAAGGTGGGGATTATACACAAAGCTTTGTCCTTTGGAGGTCTTGTAACAACTCTGAGGTCTCACCTTGAATTTCACAGAATCCTGGAATGGTGTGCTTTGGAAGGGACCTTAAAACCCAGTTCAATCCACCCCCCTGGTGGGCAATGACACCTCCTGCTGTCCCAGGCTGCTCCAAGCCCTGTCCAGCCTGGCTTTGGACACTTCAGGGATCCAGGGGCAGCCCCAGCTTCTCTGGACAACCTGTGTCAGGGCCTCACCACTCTCACAATGCTTTCCAATATCCCATCTAACTCTGGCCTCTGTCAGTGAAAAGCCATCCCCTCCTTGTCCTGTCCCTTTGTCCAAAGCCCCTCTCCAGCTCTTTTGGAGCCCCTTTAGGCACTGGAAAGGGCTCCAATATCTTACCAATATCTTACTCTCTTCAGGGTGAAAAACCTCAGCTCTCCCAGCCTGTCTCCAGAGCAGAGGTGATTGGGATTAAACATTGCTTTGTGTGTTTAGGGTGAATTTCTCAAGTTTTTACTTCAGAGGCTTCTTGTCTTGTCTCTTCCTAACGCGTGTGCAAATCCTGTGTGCTCAGAAATGTTTTTTCTGCAGTTCACTCAGCAGGAAATCAAGGAACCCTGGTTCTTGTAATGCAGAACTGTAGCCTGGACACCACATCTCCTGTCACACAGGTTTGGGGCTGCTGGCCTGGGGTGTGCTCCAGGTATCCTCATGGTGCAGGAGGTGTGGGGCACTGATGAGCTGTGCCCCCACATCCTCTCCCCCTTCTGCTGCCAGTGAGTGACAGTCCCTGCACAGGGGCTGTGCAAGCCCTGGCTGAATGCAGCTGGGACACTTGTCAGACCTGTGTGGACTCAGCAGCATGGCTTCTGAATTGGTGCAGTGCCTTTGTTCTCAAATCATCAAGTGGCTCAGTTCCAGGGCAGTGTCTCAGCATCCCCAGCTGGGACAGGCTGGGTGCCTTCAAAAAGCCTAGAAAATTCTTGAGCAGAGCTGGACAAACTCCATCCACAAACTTCTGTGTCGCAGAGATGTCAGACCCTGTCTTTAATTTCTTCATGTAGACTTAAGGGTTGGTAGTCAAACTGCCCCCATTGCACATATTCAGGACTTTAAAAATTCTGTTAGATGTAAAAACCCCACCTAATTAATTACTGTTGATGTATCCTGTGAAGCACCATATCCTGTTCTTGTCCCAAGGCCAGCTGGCAGGGTCTGGTCGTATCCATGGTATTAAACTCATGAGTTCCAAAAGGGGAGGCACATCAGTGCTACCTGTGAGGAATGGTTTTCTGGCTTGTCCTCGCTTCCAAGCCGTGCCCAAGAGTGGTTTGGGCACATATGGGCTGGTGCAGACCAAATCGGGTCTTGGACCAGTCTCCCCCACTGGATTCTGGGCTATTCTGACCCCACTATGTTTGCTAGCCCTAACTAGTGGTAACCTAGGACAACTGTCCCTATGCTTGAAGACAAGCAGAAACATGCAGCCCCCCATGCAGCCACTTTGAAATGCCTGTGCCTGTCACAGTGCAAGGGAGCAGCTGTTTGCTGGGTGACAGGATCCTCCCTGAGCTGGGCTGTGAGCACCTGACCTGGCCCTGGCTGGGGCAGAAAACCAGACAAGGATGGAAAGTGGCCCAGTGGAAAGAACCTGGGGGTGCTGGTTGACAGCAGGTAAACATGATCTGGCCAAGAAAGCTAAGAGCATCCTGTCATGTCAGCAGTAGTGTGGCAGCAGGACCAGAGCAGGGATTTTTCCCCTGTGCTGGACACTTTTGAGGCACCCTGAATCCTGGCCACTCCCAAGAAAGACATTGAGAGGCTGCAGTGTGTCCAGGGAAGGGAACAGAGCTGGGGAAGGGACTGAAGCACAGGTCTGGTGGGTGCCTGGGGGAGCTAGGGGAACTCAGGAGGCTGAGAAGGGGAGATCTCACTCTCTACAACCCCAGGATGGTGGAGCCAGGTGGGGGTCAGGCTCTGCTTCCAGGGAACAGGTGACAGGACAAGGGGAAATGGCCTCAAGTTGCACCAGTGGAGGTTCAGGTTGCGTATTAGGAACAATTTCTTCACTGAAAGAGTGGTTAAGCATTGGACAGGCTGCCCAGGACAGTGGTGGATTCACCACCCCTGGAAGTGTTCAAGAAATGGCTGGATGAGAACCAGCTACAAGGACGTTCTGTTTTCCAACCGGAATCTGGACCAGGCATAACAAAAGTGGGACAAGAAAAACTTCTGGACTGCTTCCAGTGGGGCAGGACCCCCTGGAATTATTACCTAACCAACTAACTTTTTAATTGGACAGTATATGATAAGTATGCTAATCAACTAACCTTACAAAAATTGTAGCTCTACTATACCACATACAATTTTCACCATATTGTGTACTGAAAGCTTTCAAGTACAGTTTTGCTTCTGTATTCACTCTTAATGTTGTTGGGAAGGTCTATTCTATTTTCCAGGCTTTACTGGGACAGCCAGCTCTGCCTTCAGCACTGGCCTTTCCCCATGCCCTGGAGCATGGGGAGCAAGGAGTAATTCCAGGAGGAGGAGATGGCCAGATTGAGTTGTAGAGCGTGTTTATTCCAAGGTGCCCCATCTTTCTGTCACAATCAGTGTATCATTGCTGTGTCTGGGCTGCTTCCTCTGCAGTCCTGGGTGCTGTGCCAGGCGTTTGTGGTGTGCCCATCCATGGGGCAAGCCCAGAGCTCTGCACCTGCCCAGTCCTCATGCCCAGAGGATGGGCAGCTGCCTGCCAGCCCAGGAAGCACAGTGCTGGGCACGTGTTGCTGCTGGCAGGGCTCAGGCTTCTCTGTCTGCTGTGCTGCTCCTCTCCTGGGGATGAGTTCACCAGGGAAGGGGCTCCCTGGAGCCCTGGCCAATGTGCTGCCGTGGGCAGGTGTTGGAGAGGCCCCGTGGTGATGTGCAGAGCTGAGTGCCTGTTCTGAGACATCTTCTCTTGCCTCTCCCTGTGCCTCGCCGCGGTCCATGCCTGGCTCTCCCAGACAGGCCACCGTCCCCTGTCAACGTGACTGTGACACAGCTGAAGGCAAACTCTGCCACCGTGTCCTGGGACGTGCCAGAGGGAGATGTGGTCATCGGCTACGCCATCCTGCAGCAGGTATCAGGGGCTGGGATTGCCACCATGCTCCTGGGTCGGTCCCTTTGCCACGGCCCACGGCTCCTCTGGCATCTGCCTGAGGACATCTCTGCTGCTGAGCAGCCCTTGCCAGGGTGCCCCATCTGAGCCATCCATCCTGGTGGGAGGCAGAGGATTGTGGGCTGCATTGGGGATAGTCCCTCCAATAGCTTCCCTGGGATTTCTCCAGGTAAGGATGGTGCTTCAGCCATGACATAACCGTTCCTTGCTTGCCTTGTTCCACCTATGCAGCCCTGGGTGATGGTGCCTTCTCCAGGGAGGTGTCTGCTTCTGAAGCCATACAGGCGTGCTGAACAGGCAGTGCTGGCCAGTCTGGCCCACCCTGGGGTGGAGGGTTGCCTGGGAAGGGAGGAGTGAGGGCACAGCTGGAAGCAGCTCCCAGGGGTGACAGCTCTTCCCTCTGGCAGAGGCAGGACGGGCAGATGCAGCGCTTCATCCGGGAGGTGAACACCACCAACCGTGCCTGTGTGCTGTGGGACCTGGCAGAGGATGCTGACTACATCATCCAGGTGCAGAGCATCGGCCTGTACGGGGAGAGCCAGGCCAGCAAGCGAGTGCACTTCCGCACGCTGAAGGAGACCGACCGCCTGCCCTCCAACAGCTCCAACCAAGGTGAGGCACCTCCCTCCAGGTACAGCAGGATCCAGCAGCCAGCGAGGAGGGGGCTGGACTGAGCAGCAGGCTGCTGGGGACACACAGGCTTGTACAGGCTGCTGTTGTGTCTGTGCTCACAATAATGTCCCCAAGCTGTGGTTTGCAGCCCTCCTATCCCAGGCCTGGCACCTGTTCAGCTGGGCAGACTGGCCAGGACAGCTGCTGGGGCCTGCTCAGCTGCTGCCTGTGGGAAGCCAGTACTGAACACTCTCAGATCTCACAGTCTGCAGGCTACCAAAGGACAAATGACAGAGCACCATGGTCTCCTTTACTACTCATGTCTGTGTTGCCTTAGGGTTGCCTGCATGCTGGTCCCTGAAAGAGAATCCAGGGATCCAAGAGAGATGATGCCCACAGAGGGGAGGGGTGTCTGTCTACAGCAGGAGACAGACATGGGAGGGGTCTTGAGAATGGCAGGGCAAGCAGATGGCTGAATTTCCTCAGAACTTCTTGTTAAACTGACCTGTCCTACCCTGGTCACTGTGTGCAGAGAGACCTCAGTGGTTACTGGCATGCATTGTGCCATCCCTACATGAAATCAAAGCTGTTGGAATCCCTGATTACCTTTGTAGCACGCATGGTTTATCTGACTCAGGAAAGCCACAGGATGCATGTCCTCTCTCCAGGCAGGATGTCACCCCACACCCTTCCTTGTTTGGGGGAGGTGGGCTTCCCTCCTTTGGAATTTGTCAAATCCTGCAGCGTTGCTGTAGTGGGAGGGTATCTGCTGCCAGCCCTGCTTGGGGTCTGTTCTCTGCAGGTGACATCACCATGGAAGGGCTGGACAAAGACCGGCAGCTGCAGACAGGAGAGATCATTATCATTGTGGCTGTGCTGCTCATGTGGGCAGGTGAGTGCCACCAGTAGAGTCCTGGGGGCTGAAGGAAAGGTACAATCCATGGTTCACAAAGAGGGTGTGGCTCAAGAGAGTGTAAAGGCACATTGGTGAGGGTCTGGCACCCTTTCTAGTAAGTCCATTGAGTCTCTGGAGGTGCTGTAGCCAGTGGGGTAAAAGGAGAAACCACAGCCACGGCTCAGGAGTAATGGCCTGGAGTATGTCCAAGAGCAGGAGACAGAATGGGACCTGGAATTACAGGGTCGAGCATCCCAGCTGACAGTGATGATTGTGCTGCTTTGGCCTTAGATGAAGTGACTGATAACACTACTGCAGTAGCTGGTAGAAGCTGTGCCTCAGTCTGCTAAAGCTGTGAAGTGATGATTTGCTCCTGTGCAGCTCAATTAAAGCCAGTGCAGGCAGCAGGCTGCCCTGGGAGCATGGGAGCCTGGCCAGTAAGTCAGCTCCTGACTGGTCACATGCAGCTGCTGTGAATGGGAAGTCATTAATCCCCTGCTCCCTTCCCAGTAAATGTGGATTTTGTAGTGGCATGTTGCCGAAATTTCTTGCTCTGGCCTTGACACTTTTCTAGGGCACTGGAAAAAAAATGTAAGATGATTGCTGGTATTTTACACGTGGCACAGACTGATGTGTCAGGAGGCTGTGAGGAGTGGAGCCCAGTGTGTGTGTGCCTGTGTTATCACACACACACTGGGGCTGAGTGAGTCCAGCATGGCTCCAGTCTCCTGTGTCCAGGGTTCCAGGTGTGGGATGTGCTGCATGAGATGCTGTGAAAGCCTGACAGTGACTGACCCACAGCCAGTTTGCACAAAGACAAAGCCTGGCTTTTGTGAGGGTCACAAGCTCAGTAACTTTAAGGACTTCCTGGAGGCACTCCAAAGCCCATGCAGCTGCCCACTGACGTCACTGTCCCTGTGCCTCAGCATCTGCCTTTGGTGAGTGCTGAGCACCTCATGTGGGCCCAGTGGCCTCAGCCACACCCGTGCCTGTCTGCCCAGGGAAACCAGCCTGGCCACACGTGCAGAGGTACCTGGGGTGCTGATGCAGGTGGGGCTGTGGGTTTGCAGCACCACAAGGAGCCCTGGGCACAGCTGCCCTGCAGCTGGGATGCTGTGGGGAGGGGAGGCAGAGGCAGCCTTGTGAGGCCCTCACGCAGTCTCTTTGGGCAGCGGTGATCGCCCTGTTCTGCAGACAATATGATATCATCAAGGACAACGACTCCAACAACAACAAGGAGAAGACCAAGCCGTCCTCAGAGCACAGCACGCCGGAGCGACCGAGCGGGGGGCTGCTGCGGAGCAAGGTGAGAGGGCAGGGCTGCAGCAGGGAGGGCACGTGGCATCTGCTGGGGCTCAGAGCCTGGGCAGAGCCTGGCTCTCCCCAGCTTGTGCTCTCACCCCCAACACTGAGGGCTTTCAGGGTTCAGTGAGCTCTGCTCTGTGGGGCAGTGTGTGTGCCCCGTGGGTGACTGCAGGAGAAACAAGCAGATACAACAGCTCTTGCATTGCAGGGTGGTACCTCTGTAACAGACCCTTCATCATGCCCCTCCAGGGCTGCCCCTCTCTTGCACTGAGGGACAGGTCTGCTCCTGCCTGCTCAGGCTGGAGGGGACATGCCAGGCAGCTGTTCTCATGGTTCCTGCACGGGTCTGTCACTGCTCACTTCTGCCTTCACTGCAGCTGGCTCTGGGTCATCATCACACAAGTCATTCCAGGGCCCCCTCCTCACCCTGATGGAAGTGCTATACCAGGCTGTGGATGGGGAGGGAGAAGAGTTTTGCTTGTGTCTCATCTGCTGCCTCTGTCAAGGGTTGAAACACCTCACGGTGTTGCCTGACTGCCCATTGATTCCACATCTTGGTTTCCAGCAGATGTCAGGAGCAGAAACTTCCTGTTTGGACTTCAAGTCCCCAGTTCCCCTCCTCCAGATTTTTCAGCTTAATGATTACTCCTTGCAAATGAGGTCCCTCATCTTGGATCCCTACTCCAAACTGACCCTGCTCTGCTGAGGTCTGCTGGTCTTGATGCCTGCCACAGGCTGAGGGGCTCTGACATCGGGTCTGATCCCAGGGGTGCAGTAAAGCAGGGTCTTAAAGCAGATTTTTCTCTCATAGAAGAAATCTCCCTCGGTCAATATCATCGAGGTGTAAGTGCAACACCAGCTCTGCCGTCTGGGATCTTGGGTGTCCTGCCAGAGCCAAAGCAGGCCTTGGAAGAAGAGGCAGCACCGGGCGCGCAGCCTGGAACTCAGCATGCGAAGATCCATGTACAGAACTCCCGCTTTCCTGAGGGCCCCGTCCGGGGATGTGCACGGAGCCAGCGCCAAGCCCTGCATGCAGAGCACGGCCCTGCCCATCCCGCCTGGCCCCCCCTGTCCCCTTCCTGCTGGGAAGCAGAGCTGGGGCCGAGCTGGGACCGAGCTCAGGCTGAGCTGAGACTGAGCTGAGACTGAGCTGAGGCTGAGCTGAGGCTGAGCTGGGGCTGAGCTGAGGCTGAGCTGAGGCTGAGCTGGGGCCGAGCTGGGGCCGAGCTGAGGCTGAGGCTGAGCTGGGGCTGAGCTGAGGCTGAGCTAAGGCTGAGCTAAGGCTGAGCTGAGGCTGAGCTAAGGCTGAGCTGAGGCTGAGCTGAGGCTGAGCTGAGGCTGAGCTGAGGCTGAGCTGAGGACGGGCAGGAGGGAGCCCAGGGGAGCCCATGGGCTGACACACTGGCCTGAGGAGAGGCCGTGTCCCTGTGCCCCGGCTTGGCCAAAGCCCTGGGTGCAGCATCAGCGGGCAGACCTTGCTCTCAGCTGCCTCTTTGGCCTCGGGGGCTGCTTGCAGAGAGCAGGAGCTGCTCCCCTCGGGGCCGTGGGGCTGGGGTATTGCCCCAGCACTGCCAGGAGAGCTGTGGGTGTAGGAGGGTTTGTCTGCGGGGCTGGGCCCAGCCAGCACAGGGATTGCTGCTGGAGAAGAGGCTCCACTGCACCGTCATGGGCATGCAGGGGCTTCAAACTCTCTGTGTGCTGCAGAGGACACAGACACGAGGGACAATGAGGAGCTGGTGCTGTGACAGTGCCTGGACACCCGCAGAGCCTGCAGCTGGGGCAGGGGTGCTGGTGGAAGCCCCACAGGGTGGGGCAGTGGCAGTGTCAGGGCAGGGCTGTGGCTGTGCTGTGTCCCCAGCGGGGCTGAGTGCTCAGGCTGTGGCAGGGGAGCTGCCAAGCACTTTTTGAGCAGCACAGTGCCTGTGCTGCCTGGAGGAGACGATGTGGCGAGGCCTGCAAGGTCTCACTTGGAGGAAGTGGGGTGAAACAAGGAGGCTCCCTGCTGCCCTGGCTGCTGCTCTCCCTCCCTGCTTGGCTCTGCAGCCTGCCACAGACAGGCTCAGCAGCCCTGGACTCAAGCATCACAGGATCCAGCGTCTTCCAGGAATAAATCTCCCAGTAAAAGCACTTTCAGGACTTTTCCTTCCAGGTGCTGCTCAGCTCCTGCTGCAAGACTAGGCGGGGAAGGGACAGGATAAGCGACTCTTGTAGCAGGGTCTTTTCAATAAAAGCATCCTGGCTCAAAGGCAGCATCAGAGCTGCAGCTCTCTGTGTGTGTCCATGCATGCACACATGTACAAGTTCTTGAATGCATGTGTCCTGGCCCGTAGGAGATCTGATCCTGCATGCTGTGCAGGAGCTGGAGGTGCTCCATGGGCACCTTGCACCCCTCTGGCCCTCGAGGGAGGGCTGCTGCTGCTGCAGTCTGGGCCATGTGGTGCTGCTGGGCCAGCTGCAGGCTGTCACACTGAGGGTGACAGCACGGCTGCTTCTCTGCAGAGAGCAGGGACATCCCAGCAGCAGGGCCATGAAGGGGACAGGGTCTGCCCCTGGCAGGGGGGCTGGAGGGGCCTGTGCTGCTCCCTGCTCAGGTGAGGAGAGGGGAACCTGAGGAGCAACAGCGCCATGGTGGGATGCAACTGTAACCTGGGCTGTAACCTGGGCTGTAACCTGGGCTCTAACCTGGGCTGCAGGAGCACAGCCACAGCTCCAGAGACACAAACACCTTGTTCTGCCTGCTAGCTCTTTCTAAGGAGGTACCTGAGAAAAACTAGGGCTGCCAGGGAAATAAAAGAGTTTTAAGGATGTTCTAGTGCCCTGGAAAATGCTTAGGAGTTCTGTCTTAGAATGTCATAGCAGACATGCCTGTTACCATGAGACTTTTAGCCAGGCCAGAGGCACACACAAAGAATCAAAGGATCAGACTGTAGCAGAGGTGAGGAACTAGGAAAGGCACAAAAAAAGTAAAAATGAAGAGGTTTTGACCAAATAAAAAAAAAAGGAACACAAGTGTGACATTAAATGTAGAATCAGGGTGTGTTGTTGAGGAAAAAGCCTTTTCCCTCTGGGAAAAAACAAACGAACAAACAAAAAACCAAACAAAAACAAAACAAAACAAAACCACACACCAATCAAAAAAACCAAACCAAACCAATCCCCAAGTCACCACTTCTTTTCAGACTGTGGTGGTGCAGGAGGGCAGGGAAGTGCAGAAGTGGAAGCTGTGGGCTGACAATGACCTGCTCACCCTAACAAGTTACATGTTGCTCTCTATTCCCCAAGAAACCACATTCAATATGCAAAACCTCAAGTGCAAAAACCATGCCCAGCTCCTGACTGATCCATGGCACCCCAGGCCTCCCCAGCCTACAGCACTTGCTGGGACACTGGCCCTGCCACCCAGCTGCAAACAAACTCAGCTGGGCTGTCAGTGCCACCAGCCTGAGAGGGGCAGCTGTGTGGAGATGTGACAGGAACCCAGCAGTGAGGGGCATGGCCAGAACACCACTGCAAACTGCACTTGCCAAAAAACCAGACATGCTGCAGCCTCCCCTGCTCCATCTGGGGAAGGAAACCATGGCTTGCCTCTGTAGAGCACAGCTGGGGTGCAGCAGGGCAGAGACACTTCAGAGCTGGCACACAAGGGCTTGTGTCAGCCATGGTCTCAGCGTGGCATCGGCTCCTGTCAGTGCAGGTGACACTCAGAGGTGCTCAAGACACCCATACACCACAGCCTGAACCTGCTCCTCCCAAGCCACAAAGGCACCCTGGGCCCTGGCAGCCCTCAACACAAGGAGGAACTGCTCCCTCAGGGCTTGCAGCCAAGGAAGATGTTGGAGTTCCAGCTCCGTGAGCTTGGGGCACAGCAATCCTCACCACGGGCAGTGCAGGACACACAGCACCCTGCCTGCTTATGCACTGTGGCCACCCCGCAGTCAAACCCAAATGACAACAGTAAAAAACTCAGTTTATTTCTCTATAAAGGCAGAGCGTTCCTTTAAAAACCAGGGTCATTTCACTTGTGAGAGGGTATGGGGTTGAACTGCAGGGGCAAGGCCTGCATCACGCACTGCTCCAGGCCAAGAGCTGCTGCTCCCTGAGGTGCAGACCCCTGCATCAGCAGGCTCAGAGCACTGGATGGTCCTGGGGGTGAGCAGAGCGAGGAGCGAGGCTGCCCCAGCCCTCGCTGGGGGCGGCTGCAGCTCCAGGCAGTTCATGCAGGCAGCACAGGACACGGAGCAGGTGTTGCAGCCTGTGACTCCAGGGCAGCAGTGCCAGCAGCCCCCGTGCCGGGGGCAGTGCCAGGGCAGCACTGGCTGGCCCGGGTGCAGGCACAGGGTGAATCCTGAGTGGCTGGTCCGTTGTTGCAGAGATTTGGCTTAGCCCAGGGGAGCCTTGGGGCCAGCAGTCCTGGGGCCAGTGCTGGGGGAGTCTCCAAGCCCTCCCGGCACCGTCCAGCTGTCCGGGGGCGGCCCCAGGCGGTAGCACAGCAGCTGTGCTGTAGGAGAGCTCGAAGGGGGCACAAGAGGTATTAATTCTGAAAAGGGAGAGAAAGGAGGACATGGACCATAAAGGGGTACGGCTGGGAGCCCACCACAGCCTGCAGGGGAAGCAGACGTTCCCAGGTGAGCATCAGCCCTCCTGCTTTACAAGGGATGAGGCAGTGCAGCACTGAAGAAACTTACCTGCTGGGCTGTGGGCTCCTCTCCCCAGCTGCTCCATGCTGCTTTGGAAGAGAACACAGCACCCATCATGCCCCAAGCACGGCCTCCTGAGTGGCATGGCCTGCTCATGACCTGACACAGCAGGAATGGCACAGCAGCTGCAGGCACAGCGCGTGCACAAGGCCCTAAGGCCCCTTGTTACCAGCCTCTCTTCCCGGGATTGCAAAGCCCTATTCTCCTTCCCATCAGGATGCCCAAAGGGGTGGTGCTTTACTGGGCTACAGTACAGCTCTGGTCTGTGCACACCTGGTTCCCAGGTGACACTGGCTCAGCCCAAGCTCAGACCTGCCAGACCCCGGTGGGTGCCCGGGGCCGTGTTCATGGAGAACAGCCAGGATGGAGAGAGCATCACAGGCCGCTCTGCTGCAGACCTGCAGATTAATCCTCTGCTGGACTGTTCCATCAGCTCCCCTCAGCACAGGACACAGCCCCAGTCCATGCAGAAGTCAGCATGACCAGGCCTCCATCCTGGTCCAAACCCCAGGGAAATCAGTGGGAGTAGAGTCCCATGTGAGAGGCACGTCTGGACAGGTTGGCCTTGCCAAAGACTGGCAGGAACAGAATAAGAAACATCTCTGGGTGCATTCTGGGGTCAGCATCTGTCCCCCATATCTCTGCTGCAAAAGCTAGACTGCATGGTCTGTTTCTCCACCACTCAACCCGCTGTTTACTTGAGCTGATAGAAGCAGAGAAAGACCAGGAAGCCTCCCCCTTGGTTCCATGCAGCTCTCCTCCATGATCCCACCATGCTCATGGCCCAAGCAGCTCCCCTTGCATGGGGCACAGAGAAGGAAACAGGACAGGGATCACCAGAGAGATCCCTGAATACAAGCAGCAGCTCACCACCTACCCAGATAAGGTTTCACTGACATTATCATCTTCCTCCTCCTCCTCCTCCTCCTCCTCCTCCTGGCAAGCAAACAAACAAAAACCCACCATGATCTCTCACTGCATGGGCAGGTCTCTGCCAGGAGCAAGGCTGGGCTGCTCAGACCCTGTCTGGCCCCTTCCCACGGCAGTCACTGCCCAGGCACAGTACCAAGATTTCCCACAAGCAGTGAGGGAAGGACTGGAGTGCTGGGCTGCCAGAACCTTCTGGGCTTGGGCACACAAGGACAGACAGGCTACAGCTCATCCCATGTCCCCTCCAGGTGCAAAGCCCCAAAGACAAGCTGTGAGCATGGACCATGCTGGCAGAGCTGCTGACACAGTGCTCCTCTGCCCGGGGACAGGGGTGGGTGGGCACACAGCTACTGTGGCATGCAGGGGGTGCAGTGCAGAGGGGCTGGGCTGAGCCTTGGCCCAGGCTGGCAGGATGATGATCCAAGGGTCCTCTCCTTCAGAGGCAGACCACAGCCCAGCCATGAAACCAGGTGTGCAGCCCAGGCCCCTGTCACAGGGACCTGTGTCAGGGCCAGCAGAGCAGTGCTCAGCTCCTGGAGCACAGACACCGAGGAACTGCCCCTGCTGTGTGAGCAGCACAGCACAGTGCACTCCTCACGCCAGGCCATGTGCAAGGGGCTGTGCAGGTATCAGCAGGGTTGTGGGAAGGCAGGAGCAGGGAGCTGCAGAGAGGTCACTCTGTCCCTGCCCTGACTCCAGACAGCCCTGGGCATGGGCCTGACTTGCACATACTGTACCCCAAGGTGGTGTCTGAAGGGAGCACTCCCTGGGGGGGCTGCCTCACGGGGTCTGCTGGGCTCACTGCTCTCCAGGACACATGAAGGGTGAAGGGGCTGATCCTGGCTAGAGCCTGGGACGGGGCAAAAGCAGCAGAGTTAGTGCCTGCAACCTGCAGAGAGCCCAGCTAGGAATGTACAGGCAAGACTGTGAGTGAGGAACAGGGAATCCCTGCTGTGCTGGCAGGAGGGTGCAAACAAGGGTGAGGGGTCACTGCCCAGGGCAGGCACCACCAGGCCCTGAGCTGGGCTACAGCTCAGGCAATGCACAGCAGTTCAGCACAGAGGGCAGGTACCTCCCTCTCCAGCCAGAGATGGGGAGTGGCAGAGAACACAACCATAAGGAGAACACTCTCCCTGCCTTGGGTGTTTCACCATCCAGTCAGCAAGCCATGTCCCCTCCACACAGCCCAGGACAGGGTCCCACACCAGAGACACCCACTCCAGGGCCATGCAGAGAGATACAGCTGAGAAATTCCTCCTACCTGCATGTGCTGCTTCCCAGAGATCCAGGGCCATCTGAAAGGCCTGGGCAACAGTCAGAGTCACAGCCTGGGCCTGTGCACATGAAAGAGAGGGAATGCCTGCTTCCACCTGGGCCCTCAACCCAGGACAACCCCACTGCCATGAAATCAGACACTCCCCAGCATCCCCTGCTGCCTTTCTCTGCAGAACACACAGATGGAAGGCCAGGCTCAGTTCCGTGTCTGTCTGCCCCTGGGGCCAGCCACCCCCAAGAGCAGACCCTGGGGGTCTGGGACAGGAAATCCCCCTTTGCTCACTCCCTGCCTCTGCAGCACATGAGCACAGCTTCTCCCTGGCTCCAAATCCAGCTGAAGTTGGCAGAGGGAACGGCTTTCTCTCGCTGAAGGGAAAGAAAACAGCCCCGTGCTCCCACCCACACCTCACAGGGCCAAGAGCACAAGGCAGGTGCTTACAATCTTCTTCTTGGGTGAGAGGAAGGCATGGCACTCCAGTGCCCCGCTCTCCTGGCTCTGGGCCACATAAGCAAAGACTTTGTTCTGCAGCTTGTCTGTTGTGCAGTAGGAGATCCTGTGGGCAGAGAGGAGCTGTCAGGACAACCTGGGACCCCGGCATGGGACTTCTGCTGCACTCCCAGCACATCAGCAAGCATTGTTCAGCAGTGGAGACAGACATGCAGTCCTGTCCTAACTGTGGGGCTTTCCAATCATGAGCCACAAAATCCTGCTGAATGCCAGAAGGGACAAGCAGGGCACAGGGAGATGATGGATGGGCTGATGAACTCAAGGCCGTCCAGGACCCTGCCCACACTCAGCCTCAGGCAGTGCACAGCAGAGACAGCCAAGGAATGGGAGCCAAGGAAAGACCTAAGCTTGAAGGTGCTACTGACAGAAGGCCCATCCAACCCTGGCTGCTCCAATTCCCATCAGTCTTTATCTGGCTGCTGGGGAACACCCAGCCCAAACCCACGACATGCTCACCTGTAGATGGAGATGTTCTCCACCATCTCCTTGGTGTCTGCATCCTGCAGTGAGATGCCCCTTGGGGACACTGTCAGAATCACCTTCTGAAACTTGCGAGCTCCCACCCGTGCCTGGCAGTGAAAAAACACCTGAAATCTCTGCAGAACTGGCAAGGGTCTTCACCTCAGCCCCTTGCTGGAAGGAGCCCCACAGACTCTGTACAGCATCACTCATTTGGATACCTGCTGCAAAGGCTCCTGCTGTAGGGATGGGACAGCAGAGTCTGGCAATCAGGCATGCCCTGCACGTAACACTCTTCAAATCTGTTCACACTAGTGCCACACACAGAGGAAGGGACAGACCCCACCTCTCCCAGTACTTCACCCTCCTCTCTGGCTGTGGCAGGCACAGCTCTGCTCCCAGCCAGGTTCAGGTCTGGGGCTGTCCTGCAGCTTTCCCAAGCACACAGGCAGATACCAGTAGCCTCCTGCACGCCACCCTCCTCTTGGGAAGGGCACAGTTCCTCACTGGAGCTAAGGGCTAGGACACAGGCACTTCCCAGAGTGCAGGGACTGGGCTCTGACCCCAGGACTGGGTCTCACCGTGGCCACGATCCTGCGGATGGCAGCAGCAGCCATGTCTTCTCCTTTGGGTTTTTCCACCAGCGTCATGCCCAGATACTTGAGGGTGAAGCACATCCCCTCAAGCAGTGGCTCCTGCATATCGGCCCAGCTCTCAGGAAGCTCTGCAAAGACAGAAGCCCTTAGAAGCCATGTGCTCAGCAGCTAGTCCTGTCAGAGCCACCCCACCCATGGCTCCCAGCAGCAGTGCTGCTCCTTGCCCCCAGCAGGACACTCTCCTGGCTCTGTGACATTCTGATAAGAGGAACAGAAGGACTGGGCAGCTCACCCTTGAAGCTTTAGTCCTCTAGCCCTGAAATCCAGGCTCTGTCAGCACAGACAGCTCCTGCATATCTGCACAGGGCTGAGGATGCTACAGCCCTCATTGCTGTATGCAAAAACCTTGCGCTCCTGGGTCTCATCTGTTTCATTACAAATAAAATGTTCTCTGTGGTGCATTCATCTCAGCCACCTGAGCTGCTGGCACGCCTGAGGAGCAGTAGTATTCACTGCCACCTGGGATCAAAATCCCCAGATTGGCTCAGTGCAAGCAAAGCCAAACCCCTTGGCATCTCATCTGCAGCAGCAGGCTGCCAGGGCAGGGGGAGCTTAGTCTGCACCTGTGATCCAAGCTGGGGGGACTGGGAAGGAACTGCACTACAGAGATGCTTTGTTAAGAGAGAGATGGGAATTGCCAAGGTATGTACTGTTCACACTAAGCTAATACGCTAATACTTTTCAGGGTTATTTTTGCCTCTTCCCTGGGATTTGCTCCCTGAGCAATACTGGCACATTTGCAGAAGGGTCCAACTCATAATTGGAATAATCGGAACCCACAGGGAAATCAGGAGACCTTATCTGCACAGCATACTCTTGCACAAGTGACAATTATCAAGGAGGCTGCCTGGTGCCATGCAGGCACGGTGACCTCCACCGCAGGCAGCAGAGCCCTGTGTCACTCCAGACTCCGAGGTCCATGAATACCAGGGCTCCAGGAAAGCCTTGGGCAGCTCACTGAGAACAGCCACACACGGCCCCTGTGCCGCAGGGTGCCTGCGGGGTCACGGAACCACGCAGCGGTTTGGGTGGCAAAGAACCTTAAAGCTCATCCAGTTTCACTCCCACAGGCAGGGACTCGTTCCCTTAGACCAGGCAGCTCCAAGCCCCGTCCAGCCCAGCCTAGGACACTTCCAGGGACGTGTCCATGGGTCGCTCTCGGACCCTGCCGGACACTGGCCGAGGGCCAGGCCGGCAGCCCGGGGGGCCCGAGGCGGCGGAGGCCGGGAGGTCCCCGGNCCTTAGACCAGGCAGCTCCAAGCCCCGTCCAGCCCAGCCTAGGACACTTCCAGGGACGTGTCCATGGGTCGCTCTCGGACCCTGCCGGACACTGGCCGAGGGCCAGGCCGGCA
>VXBR01010555.1:3128-16154 GCA_013400215.1 Cisticola juncidis
CTGCAGGTGCTGCTGCCCTGACAGCTGTGCCCTCGCCCTCTCCATCCCCCTCTTTCCCAGGCAGTTTCAAGGCCACACAGACGGTGCCAGCTGCATTGATATCTCCAACGATGGCACCAAGCTGTGGACAGGGGGCCTGGACAACACCGTGCGCTGCTGGGACCTGCGGGAGGGGCGGCAGCTGCAGCAGCACGACTTCAGCTCCCAGGTAGGGCTGCAGCCCTGTGGCAGCTCGTGGGGCCAGCTGGGCCCTGCTGGGCCACAGTCTGAGCCTGTGTGTCCCCTCAGATCTTCTCCCTGGGCTACTGCCCCATGGGAGAGTGGCTGGCAGTGGGCATGGAGAGCAGCAACGTGGAGATCCTGCACGTCACCAAACCCGACAAGTATCAGCTGCACCTCCACGAGAGCTGTGTCCTGTCCCTCAAATTCGCCTCCTGTGGTAGGCAAGGGCTGTTTTTGCTGCCTGGGCTCTGGATAGCTCAGATTTATCCCTTTTTACTCCTCCATGCTCAGCTCCCCTGAATGGATTCCCAGATCTGACACCTGCTTTATCTCCTGTCCCAGGGAAGTGGTTTGTGAGCACAGGGAAGGACAACCTGCTCAACGCCTGGAGGACGCCCTACGGAGCCAGCATCTTCCAGGTGGGCTCAGGCATCTGTGCAGGGCGAGGATGGTGGCTCCAGGCACCAGCCCTGCTCTCACCTCCTGCCCTCTCACTCACAGTCTAAGGAGTCCTCGTCAGTCCTGAGCTGTGACATCTCTATCAATGACAAATTCATCGTCACAGGCTCTGGTGACAAGAAGGCCACGGTGTACGAGGTGGTTTACTGACTCCTGTCACCATCAGGAAAGGGGACACACCTTGCCCAAAGCCCCCACGGCTCACAGAGGCCTCCAGTGCTGGACCTGCCCTCCTGCAGCTCAACTTTCCCTCCTCCTCCAAACCAAGGTCCCAGCCCCACTGTCCTGCCCTCATCCCTGGAAGAGGCTGGAGGTGAGAGCTGGTGTAGCCTGGCATCCCCTGAGGATGGACAAAGGCTGGGCTGGACATCCTGAGCCCTGTCTGTCCCTCAGGGAGGGACAGGGACATGGACAAAACCTGAGAGCGTGTGTATCTCCTGAATTGCTGCTACTGATTTAACAGCACCCTTTTTCTGCTGCAGAAACAGCTGTAAATTATCAGTAAAGAAATGTATTTAACTATGTTTTCAATCCCTTACTAATAAAAAGGAACAAAAGAAGGGCTGGGCTGGTTCTGGGCAGGGGCCTTTGCCAGCCAGTGCTGCCAGCTGTGCCAAGGGCTGGGCTCTGGAGGGTGCCCTGGGGGGCTGCACAGGGCCAGGAGCACAGGGGAGGACACTCCCAGTATGGCAGAGATGGGGCTGCAGCACAGGGGAGGACGCTCCCAGCGGGGCAGAGGTGAGGCTGCTCTGTGCTGAGCTGTGCCTGGAGGCTGTGCTGGGGACAGGAGCCACCCTGCCAGCCCCGGGGCCCTGGGGAGCAGCCCTGCCCACCCAGGCAGTGCTGGCAGGCAGATAGACCGATAAGGCAAACGCTGAGTGCTCCCAGCTCGTTTCCTTCACAAACCACTTCCTCCAGCACCGGTGGCACCGCAGAGCCACGGCCACAACGCCGGGGCTGCCTCCTGCTCCTGCCACAGCCAGGGCCATGGATGGGCTCTGCCCACAGAGGAGCTGCCTCACACCCACCTCAGCACAGGATCAGCAGGGTGTGACCAAAGGGGACACTTTGGTCTTGCTCTTCCTCACCTGGCTCCATCCCACTCACACAGAGCATCGAGGATTCTGCCCAGGACAAGGCACAGCTGCCTATTTTTGGTTTGTTTTTATTATTAAATACACCCCTGGGAGGCACGCAGGGAAGTGAGGACAGAGCTCATCCACCCTGGCAGGCCCAGAGCCTTAAACAAATAAAAACCCCACAACAAAAAGTTAAAAACAAAAATAAAAAAAGCACCCGAACAAAACCCCTGACAATTCCAGACCTCCCCCCTGCCATCTCCAACTCCCACAGTCTAGATTCAGAAAGAAACCCACAAAGAACAAAGAGAAAGTCCCCAGGAAATGCACCCCGAGCAGCAGCCTGGCCACGGTCCCAGGGCCACCTCCACCCCACTCCTCCAGCTGGGATGCCACAGCCACTGGCTGCACGTTCTTTGGGAAGTCAGCAGCAGGGCAGGTGGAGTCCACCTGTCCATCCACGTGGACACCTGCCTGTCCTGCAGTTGGCACCTCTGGGGCTCAGTAAATGATCTCATAAACTGTCGCTTTCTTGTCCCCTGAGCCGGTCACGATGAACTGGTCGTCCGTGGAGATGTCGCAGCTGAGGACGGAGGAGGTTTCCTTCGACTGCAGAGAACAGGGGTAAGCACAAGAAGCAGCCCCAGAGCAAGGTCCCAACCCTCACTCCTTGGGGACCTGGGGAGGCTGAAGGGATGGGTTTATGGGGCTCATTATTGCTGATATAATTAGAGTTGGGTTGCACTGGGCAGCTCCTGGCAGCCTCACCCCCAGGCACCCCCAGGCCTGCTGGCTGCTCACCTGGAAGATGCTGGCTCCATAGGGTGTCCTCCAGGCGTTGAGCAGGTTGTCCTTCCCCGTGCTCACAAACCACTTCCCTGTGGAGGGACAAAAGCAGCCTCATGTCACCACACCAGAGCCAGCAGCTGGATCCCAGCAGCAGGTCCTGCCCAGGCTGTGAGACACAGAGAAGCAGCCACATCTCTGCCAACCAGAGCCACGGGAACACAAGGAGGAGTTTGGCTCCAGCAGCCAGCACTGCTCCAAGAGGGATGGATGCCCCTTCTCTGGCTGGGACAGGGCTGGCCACCAGAACAAATGCCTGTCCCAGTGCAACGAGCCCTGTGGCACTCAGACAGAAGTAAAGGTGGCATCCATGAGGCTCCAGAGCAAGGGGGGCCAGGAGAGGAGTGCCTACCACAGGAGGCGAATTTGAGGGACAGGACACAGCTCTCGTGGAGGTGCAGCTGATACTTGTCGGGTTTGGTGACGTGCAGGATCTCCACGTTGCTGCTCTCCATGCCCACTGCCAGCCACTCTCCCATGGGGCAGTAGCCCAGGGAGAAGATCTGAGGGGACACACAGGCTCAGACTGTGGCCCAGCAGGGCCCAGCTGGCCCCAGGAGCTGCCACAGGGCTGCAGCCCTACCTGGGAGCTGAAGTCGTGCTGCTGCAGCTGCCGCCCCTCCCGCAGGTCCCAGCAGCGCACGGTGTTGTCCAGGCCCCCTGTCCACAGCTTGGTGCCATCGTTGGAGATATCAATGCAGCTGGCACCGTCTGTGTGGCCTTGAAACTGCCTGGGAAAGAGGGGGATGGAGAGGGCGAGGGCACAGCTGTCAGGGCAGCAGCACCTGCAGCACGGAGTGTGGGCAGGGCAGCACCCAGCAGTGAGGAGCTTCAAGGACAGGCACTGTCCCATGGCCAGAGTTGGACACAGGGAGGGGCAGGGACATTCTGCAGGGCACTGAGTGATCCCTGGCCTGAGGAGACCCCATCAGTCCTGTCCATGCTCTCCCTGCCCCAGCCTCACCTGACCAGTGTCTGGTTCTGCAGGTCCCACACCACGATGTTGCCGTCGCTGCAGCAGGAGAAGCAGACTTTGGCATCAGGGCTGATGGCCAGGGCGTAGCAGGCAGGGGCAGAGGAGGTGAGCTCGGCCTTGATGCGGGGCGTGGGGGCTGCCAGGTCCCAGATGGACAGGGTGCTGGCCTCGCCCCCCACGATCAGGCTGCGGCCGTCGGGGAGCAGCTTGCAGGAGCGGATGTAGTTGTCCCGGTTCTGAACGGGGCCACAGGCAACAGGGCAAGGCAAGAAGGACACAGTGAGCACACAGGGCCGTGCAGCAGGCACATCTCCTCCTCCCACTGCAGAGGTGAAAGCCCCTCTGTGCCCTCCACTGGAACAGGGGCACATTCCCCTTCCCAGCCCCAGCCCCACAGGCACCTCTGCTCCCCCTCCTGCTCCTCCTGCTGCTCACCAGGCAGTCCAGCTGAGCCACGGCCGTCTTGGTGCCCGGCTGCCCCACGTCCCACACCTTGACACAGCCCTTGCCCCCGGTGTAGACGTGTCTGGTGGAGTTGCTGATGGTGACGGCGCAGACCACCTCGCCGTGGCTCAGGGTGTGCAGCTGCCGCGCGTGCCGGGGGATGCCGGAGCCCAGGAGGGCGTCGGGGGGGAAAGGTACCGGCTGCATCTGCCCGTCGGCGCTGACGTGGAAGGAGTAGGCACTGGGAGGGAGCAGAGCAGTGAGAGGCAGAGCCGAGAGAGGCAGAGCAGGGAGAGGCAGAGCAGGGAGAGGCAGCGCAGGGAGAGGCAGAGCAGAGTCCTGCGTGGACAGTGGTGCCACACAGGTCCCAGCGGGTCTGACACAGTTTGGAGTCAGAGGACAGGGAAGGAGCAGAAGAGAGGCCTGAGCAGCCCCTGTGTGATGCCCGAGGGCAGGAGGTGACCTCTCCACTAGCCACGCTCAAACCAAGGTGGATGGTGCCCTGGTTAATGAGGGGTTTAATTACCCCAGCTCCTTAATTACCCTTCATCCCCACAATCCAGCCCTCCCCCTGCCCAGCCCAGCCCCACTTACGGCTTCCCCGAGGTCCCCACTTGCATTCCGGCCACCAGCCCTGGGACGCGCATGTGTGGGTGAGGGTCGTAGCCCACCTGCAGGGGACAGCGAGTGAGGGCAGCTCACACCGGGTGGCCCCAGGGCCCCACGGGGACGAGGTCACGCACCAGGGGCGAGCGCCCGTAGCCTCCGGCTCCCACGGCTGCCGCGGCCCCGTTGAGCTGCGGGGACATCAGGTGGAGGCCGGCGTAGGCGCCGGTCCCGCCCACGTCCCCGTTCACCGCAGGGTGGGCCAAGCCAAAGGCGGCCGAGTAGGGGCTCTGCACTCCCAGCGGATTCCTCAGGCCCAGGGCTGGTGGGGGAAAGGGAGAGTGAAGGGATGGGGCCCTGCAGACAGAGCTCAGAGATCCACCCGGGTGCCAGCGGTGCCAAGCTCACCCAGGGGGTCCACGGGGACCTTGGCAGCGGCGGGGCGGAACTGCTGGGAGCTGCTGGAGCCTGGGAGGGGGTCACCCTGGGAGGTGGGGGTGCTGGACTTCAGGCTGGGCGTCCCTGCCTTCTCCACCTGCCAGGAACAGAATGGGGAGGTGGCAAATGTGGCACAACCCTGCCAGGGGGTCCCTGTTAGCTCCCACTCAATGACAGCCCAACCCAGGCAGTGCTGAAGGGTCTGAGGGAGGGGATTCCAGCTGAGATCCGATGGAGCAGGAGCCCCTCCCTGTCCCTCCAGCATGGGTTTGGAGGCAGAGGGATCCATGTCTGGCCACTCTGTCAGCCAAGCCCAGGCTGCAAGGACACAAGCACAGGTCCCAAGGGAGTCACACCTACCGTGGGCGCATCCTTGCTCCGGGACGGGGACGTGCTGCTGGAGGAGGCCATGGAGGTGGGACTGAGGGGCACGGCCTCCTTCCTGCCCAGCGGGCCCTTCTCCACCCCGTTCTCCCGGGACGAGTAGGAGTGGACGCTGTGCGGGGAGGAGGGGTCCTGGGGAGGGGAGGGAAATCAGCAGGGAGAAAAGCAGGCAGGAGAGCAGGGATGTCCCAGTTATGGGGAGCTGGTGGTTCCAGCCAGGGCCAGGCTGCCAGCCTGGATCCTGGGGCTCACTGCTGCTGCTGGCGAGGGTCAGGGAGCACAGCTCCCACCAGCACCTCCCTGTGATGCCCACCTCTGCCTGGAGCAGCCTGTCAGCCCCACCCTCGGGGATGGACAGCTCACACTGACCCCAGACCCCTCCCAGTGTCCCACCACACTGACCTCATCCACCACCAAGTTGTCCTCACTTTTGTCCGCATCGCTGCCCTGAAATGTGGAGCACAGTTTGAGACAGAGGGGCTGCAGCCACCCTCACTCCTGCCTGGAGCTGCGCCAGAGGCCCCACAGGAGAGGAGGGGTCACCCCAAGCCCCCCAGCCCCGGGCTCACATAGTCTGTAGCGAAATCCTTCTCCTCCACCTTCCTCTTCTTGCTGCTGCTCAGGTACTCGGCGATGGCTCGAGCGCGCTCCCCGTTGGACAGAGCCAGGGAGCTCTGGGGTGAGGGGACGTAGTGTCAGTGCTGGGGATGCTCTGCCCAGCTCCTGGGACAGGCAGCACCGAGGCAGGGCTGACTGCAGGAGTGTGGAGGAGCCCAGCCCAGCCCCGTGTCCTGAGCACAGCCAGCACCACAGAACGGTGCAAGAGAAGAAAAAGGCACTTACGGGGCCGGGGTCTCGGTCTGTCGCTGTGGCAACGCAGAGGAGCAGCAGGAGGAGGAGGAGGGAAACGGAGACAACGCTGTGTCACCACCAAGAGCCCCACAGGAAAGTCACCCACTTCACCCATGGGTGCTGGGGCATTCACAGCAGGGCCAGGCCACCACGACAGCAGCAGGGTGGTCCTAGGGCCCCCCAGGGATGACCCCCCACCCTCTCAGGAGGGTGCTGGTCAGTGGGGGATGTTCCCCACCCAAACCCCTTGCAGCTGCAAGCCCCCTGCCCCTCCAGCCCAGTTGGCAGCCCTGAGGCAGGGACAAGTGGCCCCCACAGTGCCCTGGCCCCCACCCCAGGGAAGTGTCCAGGTAAGAAGGGCACGGGGAGCAGAGGGAGCCCAGCACCAGCTGTTCTCAGGTTCACTCAGATCCAGGCACCCCAAGCTCTGGCTCTCCCCACACTCACCCCTGGCCTCTGTGTCGTGGACTCCTCGGTCATCCTTGGCGAGGAGCTGAGCCTGGGCCCCCAGTGCCCCCGAGAGTGCCAGCAGCCCCGAGGCACTGCTGATGCCAGCGAGGCCCGTGGGCTGCATTCCAGAGGGGTGTGGGGTCAGCGGGATGGGGGGAGCGTGGTGCGAGAGGTGCTGGGTCTGGAGCTGGTGCTGGAGAGGAGAGGAGAGAGCAGAGTCGAAGGGCTGTGCCAGATCAGCTCTGGGCAAGAGGCAGCCCTGGGTCAGTCAGTAACAGGGCCTGGGTGTGGAGGGGAAGGGCATGCACCCAGGGTGACCCCAGTAATGTTCTGGGGGGCACCACGTCCCTGCCACTGACCCCTCCCACTCTGGGCTGGATGGGGAACCTGCTGCAGTCCCGAGGGAATAACTGAGTGGGGATGGTGGTGACCCCGCTCCACCCAGGCCACAGGGCACCAGGACACAGTGACACGTGCCAGCCACCACCCCCTCCTCCAGTTGCACCCCGAGTGCTGCTGGCAGCCCCCAAACCAGCCTGGTTTGCCCCTCTCCTCTCTTTGGTTCAGCCATGAGTGGGACAAGGCACGAGGGGCAGGGGCTCAGACAGGGGCAGGAGGGGGCTCAGCCCAGGGATGGCAGGAGCCACTCAGGAGGTGCCACCAGGACAGAGCCCCCCAGCCCTGCCCTGAGGGGCGGGAAGTGGAGGGCAGAGGGTTGACGTACCCCGATGGCCGCGTTCAGGTCGGTCATAGTCACCTGCTTCGCTCGCTCCACAGCCTGGACCACCTGCTGCTGGTGCTGTGGGGAGACAACAGCGGGGCTGGGGCAGGCTCCTTCCTTTCCCCGGGCCCCAGAGGAGCTCTGCACACCCGGCTGGGCCCCGAGGGCTCACCCACCTCCTGAGACAGGAACGGGATGAGCTGGGCGCAGATCACGTTGAGCCGCTTGGCGATCTCCGTCTGGCAGGGGGAGAGAGACAGAACCCGTCAGGGCAAGGGGCAGAGCAGAGCCCTCACTGAGAGGCCCCGGTGCTGCCAGGAGAGCCCCCGGTGCTGCCAGGAGAGCCCCCTCACCAGGGGTGCTTGGCCCGGGCAGCCTCAGGGTACTGACACTCAGCCCCAAGGGCTGCTGCTCAGCACTACAGAGCAGAAACACGCTGGGGGGACAATTCCTGTGTTAACAACACCCCTTTCAAAACCCAGCATCCCCCAGCCCCACCCTGAGAACCCTGGGACGGCTTCCAGCTCCTCCCTGCCAGGGACATGAAGCCCCCCGGCCACCGAGGCCACCGCCAAGCCAGCCCCCAGCCCTGCAGGCTCCCCTGCCCTCCACACAGCCTCCTGCCGGCACCACCCCCGCTCCTTGCCGCCCTCCCAGCCCACAGGAAGCCCTGGAGAGGTGCTCTCCTTCCAGCTGCTGTTTTTCTGCAACACTCGAGTGCCACTGGCAATCAAGAGCGCGGAGCGTGGGGAGCGAGAGCAGCGTCGTGCTGTGCCGTGCCACGTTCCTGTGGCACCCCCGCTTTCATTTTCCAGAGCCCTCTGTTCCCGTGGCACCCCCCTGCCAGCCTCCAGTGCCCCCTGTTCCTGTGGCCCCCCCCTTTCATCTTCCAGGGACCCCGGTTCTTGTGGCACACCCCTGCCAGCTTCCAGGGCCCCCTGTTCGTGTGGCACACTCCTGCCACATTCCAAGGCCCCCTGTTCCTATGGCACCCCCCTTTCATCTTCCATAGCCCCTGTTCCGGTGGCAACCCCTGCCCACCTCCAGTGCCCCCTATTTCTGTGGCACGCCCCCATTTCGTCTTCCAGAGCCCCCTGTTCCTGTGGCACCCTCCCCTTTCCTCTTTCAGGGCACCCCCTGGCAGCCTCCAGGGCCCCCTATTCCTGTGGCACACTCCTGCCACATTCCAGGGTCCCCTGTTCCTATAGCACCTCCCTTTCATCTTCCAGGGCCCTCTGCCCCTGTGGCACCCCCTGGCACCCTCCAGGGTCCCCACCAGCCCCACCCTGCACAGCTCCGGGAGAGGGGAGCACAGACACTCGGCCATCCCCGACACAGCCCTGCAGAGCAGCCCCCGAGGCTGCGGGGACAGGCTCCTGTCCCTGCTGATGGCCGGGAGAGCAGACACTGCCCCAGGCGACAGCGGAGACGCCCACGCAGAGCTGGAGAGGGCACAGAGAGCAGCGGCTCCCCCTAAACCCTGGTGAGGGAGGGATCCTCTGCCCCTGGATGGGCAGGGGGTGTCCTGGGCACAGCAGTCCAGCTAAGATGCTGTCCCCGAGGAGCTCCCTGTCCACCCTGGTGGGGAGGATGAAAACACCGTGGAGCCAGCACAGGGCTGAGAGGAGGGGGTTGAACCCAGACCCCCTCATCAGCCCCCAGAGGAAATCAAAGGCTGAAGCTCCCAGGGACAGAACTGACCCCTGGATGTCCCTGCCAGGACCTTGGACACATCTCCCACGCCCAGCTGGTGCAGGTGCTGAAGTGCCAGGGTGAGGGGCCACAGCCCTGCCCGGCTGCCGTGGGGACACCCACCCAGGGACACTCCATGCTGCCCTCCGGAGCAGCTGCCGACCTGCTCTTGCCAGCCCCGGAGCACAGAAACAATCTGGCACCTGCCCTCACTTCCCCTTCTGAGGGAGGAAAAAAAGAGAAAGAAAAGAAAGGAAGAGGGGGGAGCAAGGAGATTTGGCAGCCAGCAGTTCTGGGAAGGATTTAGCTGTCTCCCGGGGCCGGCAGTGATGGATTCTCTTCCCTAATGCACTGATGGGCAGCAGCTCCTTGGGGAGAGCTGCCTCCAATTCACTCGCACTCGTTAATGTGCAATTTACTGGCACTTTAACGCTCTCAGCATGAAAAATGATCACGCTGTTTGCAGCCCCCCCAGCCACCAGCACCGTCGCCTCCCCTCTGGCTCGCGGTGAGCAAGTCCAAGGCCAGGCAGATTCGGGGAGGTGGTTTTATAGAAAGCTACAGGCCCCTTCCCTGCCAAAAAAAAAGAAAAAAAAAAAAAAAAATTAACGTCTCCTGCTCGTTCCTGTCTTGATCCTCTCCTGCCAAGCCTGTGGCTGCCTGGAGGGCTGCACCACCACAGGCAGCCCCCAGCCCCGTTTTCTTTCAAAAGAACCCAAAGCAAAACCCCACAGCCTTGGCCCTGAATGCCGGCGCTGCTGGGCACTTGGGGGCACCTGGGCACAGCAAGGACAGAGGGACAGAGACCACACCACCAACAGCAAGGACAGAGGGACACTCTCTGTCACTACCCAGCCTCCCTCCGTGGCCATCGCTGCCTCGGGGGCTCCGGGGCAGCCAGGAGCGCTCAGGACCTGCCGATGCCCGTGAGCAGCGCAGGATTTGGGAGAAGGGGAGGAGAGACAGCGACCCGATCCCCCAGGGCAGCGATAACCGCGGTTCCTGCGGCGGCACTTCCCGCTCCTCACACAATGGCCGCTGGCTGTCAGAGCAGACTTACGGGCCCTCGGTAAAAGTGCCGACAGCTCACTGGCCGGCGGCCAGCGGCACCTGGGGCTGGCAGAAAAACACGAGCCTGAGAGGGCTGCGAGAGAACCAGCAGCCAGAGGAGAGGAGCTCGCAACCCTCCAGGGCCAGGCGGACCCTTGGCATCGTCCCTCGCAAGGGCAGCTTCACACCTCAGCCTCAGCAGGGATGCTGAGGGCAAGGAGAGCACCCCAGGGCGGCAGAACACCCTCCCAAGCGGGCACAGAGCTGGCAGGGGTCGCCTGGGCTGGGGACAGGGGCCAAAGCCCCGCGGTGCCCACCCGGGCGGGCTCCCGTGCAACAGTTGGCGTCGGCGGGCGCGGGGCGGGCGGCGGCAGCGCCTCGCCAGGCTCCTCCGCAGCCTCTTTAAAAATAGATGAGAAGAAACCTTGTGTCTCAGAGCAGCTGGTGACCCGGAGCTCGGCACAGGGGAGGAAGGGAGGAAGGGAGGGAGTTGAGGGAGGGAGGGAGGGAGGGATGGGGAAGCAGCGAGGGAGGATGTGCAGCCCTGAGCACCCGGAGAGCTCAGCCTGCACCCCAAAATCCTTCTTTCTCCTCAGAATGCTCCTCAGCCCTGGCCCCTGGGCCACTGGGCAGCAGACAGTTGCAAAGGTTTTGAGCCTTTGTCGAGCCTGCAGCCCACCTTGCCCTGAGGAAGAAGCCAGGCTCCTTCACAACTGTCCCCCCACGACCACTCACAGCCGGTGTGAGCACAAGTCCTCCACTGCTGCTCTCTGCCTGACACAACCAGAGCATCACAGCCCAGGCACGGCACCCTGAACCCGAAACCAGAGCACAGAGTTGTTGTGGAGAGCTGAGGAGGCAGCCAAGGTGGTGGCACAGAGCAGGACAAAACTTCCAAAGCACAGAGAAGGGGATGAATCCCCCACAAGCACAGCCTTCCCTGGGCCATCCCCTCCAGTGCCATCTGTGGGGACAGCCCTGAGGAGCCCAGATGGCAAAGCAGGGCCAGGGAGCTGGGACCAAGGAGATGGACAGAGCTCCCAACCCACCCAGACTCACCTGTTTGTGCATCTCGATGTTCAGGCCATAGGACATCTCGTAGTACTGTGAGGGAGAGAAGGCAGCATCAGCACGGCTCTGGAGACCAGGGAACCCCCAAGCAGAACGTCCTGTGTGGTGCTGGCACACCAGATCAGCCTGGCCACAGTCATGGCATGGCCAGGCCATGGGGACAGCAGGGTCCCCAGCTCCTCTCCCAGGAGCAGAGGTTTCTCTGGCACTCAGGATGGACACAGCCCTCCCAGGACTCCTGCAGGGTTGGGGACAGCCCACACAGGAGCAGATTTGCCACCACAAGCTGCGGCAGAAACCAACACCACTGTTCTTTTTGGGGCAAAACCAGACAGTAACAGCCACAGGAACCAAATCTCAGGCCCTGGCCACACAACCCAAAAGCAAGGGGAAGGCAAAGCATCCCTTCATGTCCTCTGATGGTTCAGAGGAGATCCCACACCACCCTTCTCCTTTCAGGTGAAGCTCACTAACCATGACATAATGACGCTGGATTTCTGTTTTTTCTGTTGCCAGCTTTTCACATTCTAACTTCAAGCTGTAAAAATAAAGAGGAGAGAGAAGGAGAAGGAGCAACCCCCCATGGTCCTCCCAGTGACAGGATGTCCCTGACTGGACAGAGCAGGAGCCCTCCCAGTGTACCACACACTTCAGCCTCGTCAGCTTCAATCCCATCTCCCAGCACAAGAAAACCACCTGAAAGAGGGCAGGGAGGGGCTGATAAAGAGGAGATGGACGGCAAAGGGATCTGGGCATCAGGGAGCAATTTGCACGGACTCTTAACTCCCTCCCCAGCATCTGCTTCCCAAATGGAGGGAGCTGCAAAGCTCAGCTGCCTTTCAAACCTTGCTCTGCCCTGTGCAGTGTGGGGAAGGGGAGGTGATCCTGGACAGCAGCCTCACAGATCAGAGGGACTCCAGGTCTAAGTGGTGGCTCTGGCTCAGCCCAGGAGCTGGGTGCTGGAACCAGCACTTCCTCCTAGGGCTTTTGGCAGGCACAGGCTGAGTTTCCCCCTCAAAGAGAGTCATTTCAAGCTACCAAGGTGATGCTTGGCACAGCCATCCTCTGGAGGGACCAGTCCAACAGCCACAGTGCCCAGCACCAAGAGGAGCCTGTTGCTGGCCTGAAGTGCCCAGTTCACACACTGGGATGTGAACTCTGGCAGCTTCTCACCTGTGGTATTGGTTCTGCAAGAACTGGAATTCCTCCTTGATGCGATCCAAGGTCTCTGGGTAAGTCAGCTTGAGGGACTGGGGGGTGCTGGGGATGGCACTGGCAGCAACAGCGGCTCCTGAGGCAGCAGAGGGTGCCTGGAGATGGGCCTAGGCAGAGATGGGACCTGCCTGGTCACTGCTGCTGCCCAACAAGGCTGGCACATCCCCCAGGGGCTTCCTGAACCTGGGAAGAGGCTACGGGCACATTTGGGAGAGCAGCACATGCAGGAGGCTGCACAGGGAGTTACTGGAGAGGAAACTGCTCACAACCAGGCACCAAGGGCCTTGTCAGCATCACTTTGGCCACTGAGCCAGAAAGGATTAATGACCACGGGTGGCACTGGGCATGCCACAGACCTAGTGGCCTGTCCTCACCCAGCCACCACCCAGCCGAGCTCCCTGCCTGCCCATCCCCGTGCCACCATCACGCCCTGGGGAATCCTGCTGCTCACAAAGCGGGGACCCGCCGATGCCCCAGAGCCACAGCACCGCTCCGGAGCAGCCACGCACTAACAGCGGCCA
>VXBR01010555.1:27959-43334 GCA_013400215.1 Cisticola juncidis
GCCCGAGAGCCGCAGCTGCAGCCGGGGCCGGGGGGCTGCGGAGCCCGGCCCGGACCCTCTCCCGGAGCCCCCGGGGCAGCGGAATCCGGCCCGTCCCCCGGGGGGCTGCAGAGCCCGGGGAATCCGGTACCTGCCGCTGTCACCGCCTCTAAAGCCGGCTCGGGTCACACAGGGCCGAAGCCACCGTTTCGTGTCCAAGGATGCACCGGAGGGGAGGGCCCGCGGTCCCACCCGCGCTTCCCGCTGCTCGTCGGGGCCTCAAGGAAAGGGGGAAACCAGTCCTGCCCCTCCTGCCCCGGGCTGTGCCCACCCTCGTGCCCACCTCTGCAGGGCAGGGCTGGGGCTGCACAGCTTGGAGCCCTCAGGGCCCCGGGACAGGCAGCCAGAGCCAGGCACAAGCAGGAAAAGAGAATTTAAGAGTCTGTGATGGAACAGAGAGGCTGAATCAGGGAAACACAGTGGCACTGGCAGCAGGAACGCTCCTCGTGTCTCCAGGAGCTTTTTCTGGTTGAAGTTTGGATGCAACCCTGCCTCCCACCGCCCCAGACCTGGCACAGCCTGCCAGGGTTTTAGAGGACTTGTAAGAGGAACAAACAGCTCCCTCCACCTGCAGCACTGGAAAGGAAAAACTCAGGGCCTCCTGCTAGGCTGTGATGGCATCCCTGGCACAGGGAATCCTGCCCTGCCTGCAGGAGAGCACGTGTGGAGGGCAGGAAGGGATCAGACAGCAGAGGCAAGGATCCCTGTTCTTGCTTCACCATCATTATACACTGTCCTGTTGCATCTTGGCCTCCAAAAAGAAGACAGACTTCTGGCTCACTTTCAAATTAGGTTTTTAATTAAATAAATAACGGCGAGGGGTCTTCAAGGCAGTGTCACTTCACAGTGTAGGGCTGGGGGGTGAGGGAGAAAAGAGTCCAGCATTGGGAGCGGCTCAGTGAATGTGCTTTGTAAGAAGGAAAAAAAAAAAAAGAAAGAAAACAAAACAAAAACCACCAGAAAAAAACCTCCTCCCCCAGTGACTCCCCCTCCCTGTCCCAGCCTTTTTCACCCCTTTCCCTCAAAGTTATGGGGAAAAAGCACCGCACTCATATTGAAAGACCCCATGCAAATCTGTAAACAACACTGTAGGACATGAAGAGATTTCTGCCTCAGCCAGCTCCCCCTCTCTCCTTTCACTAGGGCTTGAAATAAACCAAAAGAAAAAATGGTTTCAGGAAAACTAAGACTGTTCTCAGCTGATGGAGGAGATGCCAAGGCCTGGCCCTCCCTGGGAGGGCTGCCTGTGCTCTCACCCTGCCTCCTCTTCTCCCTTCAGCCAAGGAGTTTCCTCTGACCCCCATTAAAGGGCAATCAGAGCCTGGGCAGTTCCACTGTGGAGCAGGCTTTGCTTTCTGTTCCCAGCAGCCAGGAAAACCTGGAGGGGAGGCCTCTGCCCACCACATCTGGCTGACACAGCCATGCAAGGTGAAGGCAGCTGCACTGGGGCTCAGCACCTCCCAGCAGTGCTGGGGACTGAAACAAACCCCTGCTAAAGCACACAAACCAGATCTGGGGCTTAGGAGATAAGGTCCAATCCTGATATCCCATGCAGCTGTTTGATGCTGTCTCTGTGCTCCTACCCAGGGCAGGTAAAAGGAGGATGCAGGCTTGTGGGTTTAGGTACCTGCTAAATCCCCTGGCAGCAGAGCCAAGTGCACAATCAAAGCCTCAAGGCCTCTACCAAAGCAAGAAAACCCCTCAACCCAAGCCCCTTCCCCACTGCAGAACACAGCTGAAGGGGAGGACTGTCTGCACCAGAGTCCTGCCCAGCAGGTGAGTGGAGAGCATTCCCTATGGAGAAAGAGGAATGAGAACACATCGGGCCAGTGGCCAATCCCAGACCTGGAACACACATGGGAAGAGAAGCAGCTTTGGACTCCAGCACACACAAGGACAGGCTCCAGTGGCTCTGCACAGCACCTGGCACCTCCTGGATATGCAGGAAAGACACCCTTTCCTCTCAGAACAGCCTGTTTGTGACACAGGAGAGGGCAGGAATGCCCAGGGATGCTCTGCTTCCCTGCTTGGGACTGTGCTAGCACCCACACCCTGGGAGCTGAGCAACCTTCTCCCTCTGCTGACAAATTGTTGGGACAAACTGGGAAGTTACAGACATTTTCACCTGCATTTTACCCTCTCACATTGTGGCTCAGTGAAGATCAGCTCATCCCCTGCCAGCAGCAGTACCACAGCTCTGTGCCAGCATCACTCTGTGAGTGTAGAAACTCCTGTTAGTGCCCACAGAAGCTCTCCCTGGCCCAGCACTGCACGGGAAGGTGAGAAGCACTCGAGTGCACACGATGCTGCTGCACAGGCAGCATCCCTCTCCAACACTTCAGCCCAAGGGCCACGTCCCACCTGCAGCTGGTGGAGTCAGGAACACGTGGCTGCTGCAGGGGAAGCAGTTTGTGCCTGCCTGTGGCTGCTGGGAGAGGGACAGGGCGAGTGGCTCCTGCTGCAACGCGCTGCCCATGGGAGAAAGGCCAGGACTCGTCAGCCTCCCTCGGCATCACCGTGCCCATCCCTGCAGGAAACTGCCCTGCAGCCCTCCCAGGCTCTCAGACCCCCAGACTGCACCCTCATCATGATGGAGACACATCCCTCTTCTCAAAGCACCTCTGCCCTCAGGCTGTCCCTTGTCCTGAGGCTGGGACTCACTGAGCAGACTGGCACCACCTGGGGTGACACATGGAGGGGGGTGATGGACATCCCCCCTCAGGAAAGCCAGCCACCACTTTGCATGATTGTGTCAGGATACACTGGAGCAGAAAGGTGTTTGGTTTCACTGTAGCCTTGGATCGAGGAGGATGGAAAGACGGATTCCGACCAACAGCTCCAAACTGTCCCTGCAGGACAGCGGAAGGTCCAGAATTTCACTCAGTCAGGTCAAAGTCCTTGCTGGGTCTGTGACAAATTTGTGACTGGAGACTCTCACTGTGACAGAGGCTCTGACCGAGCCACAGGTGCTGGGCAAGCCTGGTGAGCAGTCAGGAAAGTATTTACATCTCCAATGCCAATGAGACCGAAATCTGTGACCGATAAGGACACTTGCGCAGGGGCCACCACTGCCTCGGGGTCTCTGTCCAAATCCACGGGGCCAGCAATTAAAGGCAACCCCTCATTAATGTCTGCAGGGAGAGTGAAGTCCATGGTTATTGTCTCACCAGAGTTCTGCAACGTCTCCTGCTTCTCTGCCAGTCCTGGTCCCGCGGGTGGCAAAGCAAAGAGCTCCGGCTCGGAGGGGGTGACTGTGACAGAGTGGCGTGGGCAGGGCACGGGGACACCCGAGGACGTCTCCTCTGAGGGGTCAAAGGAGCAGTTTGTCTCCGAGGGGGTGCTGCACTCATAGCCCTGCCCTGACTCGCTGATGCTGCCCAGGCTGCAGGCCGTGCTCTCCACGCTCAGGGGCTCTGCTCGGGTGACACAGCCAGGGGGGAAGAGAGAGGGGGACACAGTGAGGGAGAGAAAGCCACAGTGAGTCCACAATGCCCAACACCCAGTCAGTCCCACCTCATCCCAACAGGATTTGTTTGATGGCACAAGGGTTTATTACAGCACTGAGATCTCCCTGCACAGCAAGGGAAGGCAAGATGCCGACAGCAGATGGGAGGCCATCAGTGTTTCTATGGAAATTAAAGGAAACCTCACAGACACACTGCGAGATAAGCCAAACCCTAAATCAAATCCCCTCGTGCCAACAACCCCTGGGAGCTGCCCACACAAAGCTTTCATCTTGAGGTAGGATGGTGAGGGAATGAACCCATCTTGGGCTCCCTGCAGATCTTCTCACAGCCAGCTCTGGGTGAAAGCAGCTTGCACCTGACTTGTGGGGCCTTAACCCAGCCTCTGGAGGAGCTGCCTGTATCCCTGCTTTGGAAACACCTCACTCAGGTGCCCAGTGAATAATTCTTTTGTTTTGGCAATGAACTAGACCACTCCTCCAAGCCCAACACAGGAACAACTGTTTTAGATTCATCCCTGGTCAACACAGAGCCAGGCAAGACTCTTCTGCTGACACATAACTCCATGGCAGACAGACAAAAAGGAGTTACCTGTGCTCTCAATTGCTATCTGATCCTGACCAAAGTGAGCATCCAGGCAGCCAGCTGCAGAGGGAATTGGTGGGGAGCTCCGAGAACGATTCGTGTTTTCCACTTCAACCCCATCCAGGTCATTGTCCGTGAAATCCCTGTGGGGAAAGAGAGGGAGCCCTGCCACCAGCTGCTAAACAGGGAGATGCAGGCAGGAGAAAGGGTGACTGGGATTAAAACCCATCAGCAAATAAAGCAATGGGGCTGTAGAGACATCACTGGAATGAATGTCCATCCCTCCCTGCTCTGCAGAGCCTGGTTCAGACTCTGCCCTGAGGAGGTGATCTCAGGTAACACAGTGTGGCCAAGACCAGCCCATGATAAAGCAAAATGGGCTCTCCAGCTTCCCAAAGAGCTCTGCCCCCAGCTCTGAGCCTCAGCCTGTTCCAAAGGGAAATAAATACACGGTCAAATGCCCAGGGAACACCCAATTTCATGGAATGACTGTAGTGGGTCCTTAGTGTGCCAGCAAAGAGCAAATGATAAGAATATATTTTCCCACCCTGGGAAGATTTAAGACTTCAGGTATTTTCCTGTCTTGCATCAGAATTAAAAAAAAAAAAAAAAATCTAAGCCTTCATCTGATGTTTTTAATTGATTCAGCTTCAATATTTCGTTTTGACCTATTAAGAGA
Source organism: Cisticola juncidis (assembly GCA_013400215.1). Taxonomy (NCBI): domain Eukaryota; kingdom Metazoa; phylum Chordata; class Aves; order Passeriformes; family Cisticolidae; genus Cisticola; species Cisticola juncidis. The sequence goes on from VXBR01010555.1 coordinate 32,727, forward strand.
TTTCCGTTTCAACCTTTTTGAAAAGGTGTATTTTGAAAAGTACCTTCTGTAATTAGCATATATTTCAAAGGGAAGAATTTGCCTCAAAGGGAAATTAATTCAGGTTCCAAACCACCAGAAATAAGTGCATTTTTGAATTTAAATATCTCCTTTCCCAAAACCTCATCAAACTGAGTTCTTTCAGCTCTGAATCCCTGTCCCCAGTCTTTTGTGGATGACAAACAAAACTACTTTCAACATGAAGAAAAGGACAGGAAAGTCCACATCTGAGCAAAGAGTCCTTTTATCCTCCCTCCCCACACCAACTCAGTGTCTGTGCTCTGAGAACACCTCATGCATCCCTCCATCCTCCCACCCGAGAAACCTTCTGCAGAAGAAAGCGCAGTCTGTTAAGCGGAGGTGCTTTGCAGCAGGAATCTTCACTGGGAGCTTAACATTACTAATTTTAGTGTGAGAATATTCCACGCACGTGGCTCCAGGGTGGAGGACGTACTTCTTCCTTCCTAGACGGGTCTGCTGGGTGAAGTAGTCGTAGCGCTCGGATTTTTTCCACATGTAGTAATACTCCACACACTCGCCCACCGACCGCGTGCGGACCTGAGGAGAGACACCCCAGAGTCAGGATACCCTGCCCTCCTCCAGGTGCATCTCCTGGAGCAAGGAGCTATTTTTTTCCCATTTAACCAGCACAGAAAATTCCAAGTGCATTACAGTGATTTGCTATGGACACATTGCTGCAGGACAGAAGCGCGTACTGAGGTTTCCGAGGTGGCCAGAGAAAGAAACTCCCCACAGCACACAGCTGTTGGCACAGACCCCTGAGGGCCACACACACTCGTGCAGGACTTTCCTGCGCTTCCCTTCCAGCAGCAGCACACTTAGCAAAGAGAGCAAACCTGCATCCATTGTCACTGGCCAGCGTCAACATGCCTACAGTTAACCAGTGGTAGAACTGGACTCTCTGGTTCTGCCAACTCCCAGCACAGCAGCATGTCCCGGGGCCCAGCTCTCCCTACAACAGCATCTTGCCATTCTAGAGGACCCCAGGGGACTTTACGAAACATCCACATGCTCAACTCACTCATTCACAGAAGTACTGCAAGGGCTGAGAGTTTGGAAAGAACTTTTTGAGACTCCAGAAAGGGCTAATCAGTAATTAACTGACATCACTCATGCAGGTCAGTGGTGTTTGTGACTTCTCCCACCTGGAAAATAAGGCAGAGCAGGGCAGTGAACAGCCCATCACCTGCTGGCATGAGTCAACACAAAGCCTGGGATTGGAACTCGGCCATCCTGAACTCCCTGTGTCAGCAGAGGCCCAAAGTTCTCCTCTGGTGCCCAAGCACCTGCCTCCTTCCCCTGCTCCTGACCTGGGGGGAGCAGCCTTACCTTGTTTGCTTGGATAAGGTGAAAGTTTTTCCCATGGACCCTAAAGCCATGTTCAAAATTTCTACATTCTTCCTCGCTCCAGGCACAAAGCTCATCTGCAGCAGAAAGAAAGAGTTGGAGGAGATGTGCAGAATCCAGAGAGAGTTGCATTGATGATTCACCCTTGATGAACCCAGGCAAGGGGGGTCCTCACCTCTGATAACCTTCACGTTGAACCGGAGCCTCCGCAGGGCCTCTTCTGCATTGAAGTTGCATTTCACCAGCTCATACAAAGCCTGGGAAACAAAAGGAACAAAAGGAAATCACTCACAGCACGTACCTGAGCATCACAGCACACACCAGCCTGCTCATGACCCACATTTGTCTTGTAAAATTTCTGTCTCCCAGGAGCCAACTTGCTGCTAACCCCAGCCTGACCACCACAAGCAGAGATTACCCCATTTTTTAAGGCATTGGACTACAACCCCTGGGACTCAACAGATGCAGTTCTGAAATATTTATCCCTCCTTCTGTCCCCTTCAGGGGTCTAGACTAGCTCAGCCCAGGAGGGATATATTTCATGAGACAGGAATAGGATCAAAAGACAGGCTCTCACTCTAGCTGCAGTCAGATGTTTATTCCAGATGTTCTCCAGGGGGTCATGAGGGAAAGAGAGAGATCTCAGAGGACAGGGTCTTTTCTCTGTTCTTGCCGGGGTGGAGCCATTGGCACGCAGCCAATAGAGGTCAGAAAGGGAAGGAAGGGTCATCTACCTGTCCTCGGCCCTAGGGGTTCTCTGGGGTGGGAGAAACCATTTTCCCAGGGGAATGTAACACAGTTCCACCAGAATCTAACCTGGCCAGCTTGAAGTAAACACAGCTGCTCTGAAATGCCTGATCTGCTGACTTTTCCAGCCTTCCCAAAGGGAGGGAAACCAACCTGCCCAGACCGCAGCTGGGCACACACCCTCACTTATCCACGAGGATCACTGGAGTTTGACCTCATCCTGATCTCTCCAGGGAATGTGGTCCTGTTGGGCCAGCACCACCTGGGTGTGTGTGGGCTGCAGGAGGCCCTGAGCTCACCTGCTCGTTGTCCTTGACCACCTCTCCCTCGGGCAGGCTGCTGGTGGACAGCTCGTCCCACTGCCGCTTCACGGCGCGGTACAGGAACTCTTCCACCTCCCTCTCGGGGAGGATGTTGGGGTCCCAGAGCAGCTGATCTTCATTCTCATAGGCTAACAGAAAAAGCACTGAAATAAGATAATCAAACAGAGAATTCTGCTGCTTTGTGAGAAGTGGTCTGCACAGACATGCATGGGGGGGACAGAGGAGGGAGGAAATCCTTGCTTGGTGCTCCAACTTGGCACTAGAGGTGACAAACATCTCTCAAGGCACTGCATTTTCCCTCCTGATTTTGGAGGCAGATAAGCTCTTTATATCTCTTTTAGGGCCTTTGGCACAGGCTCAGCTTGCTTCCATTGTTTCAGAAAGGTTGGCTGACAAAGCTTTTGTTATCATATTCTCAAAGCTTGCTGTTTTGATTAATTAATCCTGGCAAACAAAGACTGTTTTAGCTTCCTTGTCCAGAAGCTCAACAAGCTGGCACTCGTACTCCACTCATTATTGGACACAATCTGCAAATCAAGGCACCTCTGTCTGGTCTACAGACATCCCAAAATCAGAAACAGATCCCCTCCAGGGAGCACAGAATGATACTAACTCACTACTTAAGGAAGATGTCAGAGAGAATAAATCAGAGCATCCCCAGATGGGTGTTCTGGGTGTTCCTTCTCTTTGGCTACAGCTGAGACCTCCTCCTGCAAACCTGTCACACCAACCCAGCTCTCAATGAGCTTCACCAATTCTGTACCTGTGTTCCCAGCCCTATTAACCTGGGCTTGTTTCAGCCAGTAAATCTGAGTGTCAGCACTGAAAGTTGCCAAGCCTGGAGACACAGAGCAGGGCTGGTGATCCAGAGCCCATCAAATCCCCCTGCCAGCAGCCCCACACCCAAAGCAGGCACAGAGGAGAGGCTGCCTTACCTTTCTGCCTGTGCCTGTTCAAGCGCAGGATGGGAACAGTGGCCTGGTACTGAGGTCCAACCATGATCTCCTGAAATCCCACCACAGAGAGGTGAGGAAATGGAAATGGAAAATGCTCCACGCAGGCTGTACTTCATGATTTAGGGACTACACCACAACAAGGCTGATTTATTTACTGGTAGCCCCCTCTGTCACTATTATTTCTAGTGAACCCTGACTATTTTATAGGGTAACTAAGAAGATTTATTACCAGCCAGATGATACTGTGGGGACCTTCAGCATTTACATAGTTTTAATGTAAAAGATCTATGGCAAGCAGCTAAGGTTGGAAATAAAGCAGTGCAGAGGTTCTCCTGCAGCCTTCACAGCCAGGATGAATTTGGAAGCCTGCTCCTCTCTTTAGAAAGATGGTTCCCCTTCAGTAAATCCTGCTGGGAATACTGCACAGCATTTCACCTTTATAGGGCTACAGGCTGCAGATTTAATTTACCAAGGCACAACAGAATTCCCTTATCTGAGGCAGAAGATAATTATGAGACTGCATTAAAAAACCCCTCTTGTAACCCACATCTGCCACTGCTGCCCACAAAATGCAAGGCACCAAGGAGCCAATTGGGGAGATAACATAGTGCTTTGGTGTCATGCATTTTTCAAACTCAAGAGCCCCCCTTCCCAATGCCCTCAGGTAATTTACCTTTTTACACTCGTTGGATGGGATGGAATCCACCTCTGAGTCCTCAGCCATGGAGGAAGCACATGGAGATGAACATGGCTCTTTGTCTTCATCAGCAAGGAAGTTGTTTGCTTTGTGGGAAAGGAAAAGGCCTGTAGTTACAAATTTTTTATTCTGTTCCTTTATGTTCCCTCTCCTTCCCTTCATTTTCTGTCCTAAAGTCCCTTTCAATGTGGTCTACAGTGACAACTTACCTTTTTAATTTTAATTTTCTCACTTTAAGTAAAAGAATTTGCACATTTGCCACATGGATGGCCAACCTGGAGAGCTCAGACTCCTTAATATTGCAAGACAGCAGAAGAAATAACACCACTTCATGCTGAGCCCCTGTCACAAATAACATCATTTCATGCAGAGTCCCTGTCACGTGCTTTGGCTTCCCACATATTCCAGTATTTAGGAACTGCCACAATACATCACTCCACTACTACTACTGAATTTATGCACTTGTAGAGATGTCAGATGAGGTACTGATCTTTCAGACTGCAATTACAGCAGGCAGCAAAACAATTCCCACTCTCTCAGTATTCTGAGTTACAGCTCAAGACAATTCTCCCCTCATCCCACTGCTCATCAACGCTCTGTCCTGTCCTACCCAAAGCCCAGCAACGCCTCTGCCATGCAGACAGTGCCCAGGAGGAAAAGTGGAAAAATCTGATGTCAGGAGACTGACAAAATGAAGAGAACCATTCTCACCCTCCCCTGCACATCATATGTAAAAGTGAACAGCAGCTACTTAGGAACTGGTGACACATACAGCCAGGCTGGTTTGGGAATAAGTCCGAGGCATCGTGGGATGTGACGGATGGAGTCAGATCATCAGCTGAGGATTGGGTCTCCTCCTCTTCTTCCCCTGAAAGCAAATCCTTCGCTATTTGTTCCTTTTAACAACAACAAGAAAGTGAGAAATATTTTTAAATTAAAAAAAATATATAAGAGGGGGAGTGAGGCCTAGAGTAAAAGCGTTTCTGGCCAACAGTGGCCGCGTCCACAGATCTCCTCACCCTCCCACAGCTTGTCCAAAGACAGATTCTCTCTCACACTCCCACCACACCCAGACTATTTTCCCTAGAAGCACTTTAGCAAGTGTCATGAGTGGCTTCCTATGGAAGCCAGAGCATATGAGCAAGCATCCCTTTCTGTAGAGCTCCACTCACAGCAAATATATCAAAAAAGAGGAAGAAAGAAATAAAAACTCAACACCCCCCACAAAACCCCACTTTCTACAGACTTCAGCCAGAACAGGAAGAGCCATGGCTTCACCTGAGAAGATACAAACTTTCCCTGGCTCTTCACACACCCAAATCCACGTGCAAATACTTGTAACCAAAGTTTGATACAGAGTTTTTACATTTTGAAACAGATATCGTTTCTCCCTTCTCTAAACACACTCACGTTTCTGCACCTTGTGCTCCTCCCTGGGACACCAGAACAAGGCAGGCCCCTTCCCACCCCTCTGAAATGAAGGGAAAACCTCAACAACCTGTGCAGACCCCAGGCAGAGAGCTGCTCTCACCTTATCCAGGGTCATGTCGGGGAGGTTGGGAGCGATGTCATTGCTCTCGCTGTCCTGCTCCGAGATGGGATCCGATGCCTCATAGCCATACAGGGCCAGCAGCTCCTCAAATGGCATTTCACTGCTCTGAGCAAGAGGAGGACACAGCTGCATCAGGAGGAGAACCACCACAGCAGCACCACACCAGCTGGAACACGGACAGGAGAGGCAACTCTGCTCCTCTAGGGGCTCTGAGCAGCCTCAGGTTGGGACTCACTGGAAGCCGTCCCTCTCAATGGCATGGAAAAGCCAGGAACTTTCACCCCAAAGCAATATAGTTCAGGGCATTCTTAAAATACCTTTTATTCTAGATTTCAAACAGGTGGAAGATGCCAGACAGCACAACTGTATTTAAGCAGAGGAAGGGGAGGAGCAAATCCCTGTACCAGTTTTGTGCCTGGCCTGAAGAGACACTCCCTGTCACCAAGAACAGTTTGTGTTCCCCTGAGGTCTCCATGGGACCACTCATGGCTGCAGTCAGGGCTTCACACAGCAAACAAGCAAATTCACCAGGTAATTTCCCTTCCCCTCCCCTGCTGCCTTTACCTGAGAGGCACTGAAACTCTTCTCCAGCTCTTCTAAAGATTTCTGCTTCTCCTGAGCATCATCTTCCTCCCTTTCTTCCCTCACACCATAGTTCTGGGAAAGGATCTCTGCCAGGTTCAGTCGATGATCAGCTGAGCCCATTGACACAACTGCAGGGATCAGAAGAAGTTGGACATTAGCACCACCACAGATCAAACCCTGAGATACAACAAAGGCAGGGATGATCCCTCCTTGTGTGTGTGCAGACAGAGGAAGAGATTAGGCAGGACAGAGAGGAAGAGAGATCACAACTGGCAGCAGTCACTTCATCAGCACAAAGCCTGGTTTTATGCACATCTGAGTCCCACAACTGCCTGGAAGCTGAATCTGAAGGTTTACTGAGTATCTGTAGCTTGCTCCTCACTGGATTCACTGGTGTCACAACAATGTGTGCACACACTGCAGCCTTTCCTTCACCTGAGGGCATTTTTAGGGTAATGACCCCTTACCCAAGAATGGGCAAACAGACACCTGTAGGAGCTTTGGCATCTTAAAGCCTTTCCTCCTCTGTCCAACAGTATGGGATCAACAATAGGCTGGGGAAATGTTGCAAGGAGAAGGGATCACAGTAATTTTGTTTCCACTGGAGACCAGACCAGCAAAGGGAGGGATGTGAGCTGTGAGGTACCTGCTGCGCTCTGTAGGGCGGGCTCTCCAGGACATAGGCCACGGGCTGGGTATGCAACCACCCTCGGGCTCTGCCGGCCAACAGAGGCCTTCAGGGAAAGAGAAAAACAAGGCTGAGACAGCTCTCCTCAAAAACACAACACCCTCCCACCCACTTCACCCCACCAGCAAATGCAACTCATTTAGGTTCAAAGCAAAAGTTCCCCAAACTCTCATAGGGCAGTGGTAGGAATTGTGCTGCTCAAAAGATCTCATGGGGTGTAGTGAAGAGTTCTCCCTGGCCTCCTCCCCTTCCCCTCAGTCCGTGTGTTTCCATTCCATCCATTTCACCTCCAGCACTCCACTCACTGCTTATCCCCCCACCAGTCTGAGACCTCAGACCCTCGTGGTTTACATCTTCACTTAAAAAATGGAGCTGGACCCTCAGCTGTTATTCTAAACACACACATTGTGTCTGAGCACAGCATTTTTAGGGACTGACCCTTCAGAGGGCAGCCAGCCACAGCACCCTGGCCTCCCTGATGCCTCTCTGCACCCAGGAGCTCAGGGGCACAGCAGAGCCAGCTGAGCAGGCACAGAAGGAGCCTGGCAGGACCACGAGTGAGAGGTGAGAGAGGCTGAGGCAGGCACAGCCCAGATCAGGCACCTGCAGGGTGGCATTTGGTGCTCGGTCACAAGTTCAGGCAGCAGCATGGGCTGAGGAAAACCCAGACACAACATCTGCTGCTCCTCAGGCTGCTGTGCATGGAAAGTGCTGTTCATCAAGTTCAGCCTAGGCAGGGAGCAAACAGGTAAACAAGCAAAGCTTTTGGGTGACTGACAGCACCTGACTGCAGAAGAAAATCCCAGAGTCAGTCCCCCAGTCCCAGTGTAGGATACTCATCCATCAACAATCTGAGCTGTGCACCATCACTCCTCACTCACTCAGTTGGAGCCAGGACATTTACAGCCTTCCATAGGAGCCTATTACAATTTATTTGAGAAAATACAATATAGCTTCACATTAAAATCTATCCTCCAACAACAAAGCAAAGTATTCACCAAAAGAAGCCACCACAGAATGTGGGTTCTGAGTTCCTTCAGCTATCAAGATACAGATTGTAAATTCCCTAATAATGCAGAAGATGCCTCCAGTCCACAGGACAACCTCTCCAGAGCCCACTCTGGTTCCAGACAGAGCCCTGTGCACATGAAAAGAGAAGGGAGAAGTTATGGGATGCTGAAAGGAGAAGGGGACAGGCTCCATTTTGAGGATGGTCACACTGGGAAATGGATGTGTAAGTCAGGAAAGTGTCAATGTGCCTTTGTTGGGGTTTGCTGGAATGTGACCAAGCACAAAACCCTCCTGGATAAATCCTTCCAAGCAAACCAGTGTGGTTTCATGGAAAGGGTGTAGTCTACCCTTCCTCCCTCCAGGTCTTGGACAATCTGCAGAACTCACTTGCTTCAGGCAATGATCTGTGGATCAATGACACCTCCTTGCCTGGGGATCCACAAGGCCTCTGAAAATAAAGACTGAAGCTGTTGGCATGGATGGGCTGGCTTGAAAAGGTGTCAAGAATACTTCAGGAGCAATGAGATCTCCTGTTAATAACCAGGTGCTGAAAGTAGGAGGATTGGCCACTACAAGAGTGTGACAGTTCCATAACTAATCAAGAATTCAGTTCTCCAAAGCAGTAATGGAGCACCAGAGCAAGAAGGAACACTGAATTCACCATGGAATAACCAGCACTGCAGTGCTGGGGCTGAGGAAACAAGAAACAAGTGACAGACAAAGCACGTGGCCCATTCCATGCCCAAATTTAAACACTTGTGGAACCCAACAATCCCTCAGATCATTCACAAATCCAGAAACCACAGAAACAAGAGTCAAAGAAATAGAGAAGAAAGGCAGGCTTGGCTTAAAAATGCAACTGATGACAGAATATTCCTGATTGCCCTGATTACCAATGCCAGGGGATGTGGAGTTACTTGGTCTGTAGGTGAGGTGGATGCAGACTGACACTCCAAACATCACACAAGAGGCAGAAATGCAAGAGCATGGCATGCACCAGAAACACAGAGAATGGTCCTGGGCCAGGGTGTCACAGCTCCTGCTGCTGCTGAGGGATTCCACCACCACCAAAGGTCACAGCAGGTAACTCCAGTTATTCTCACAGTGCACTGTGATGCTGGAAACTGGCTCCTGTGCCCATGGGGCATTTAGTCTTGTGGGCCAAAAAAGGAGATTAAACTCCTTTAATCTCCCTTTACCACCCCCAGCACTGCTTTCCTCCTGCCAGCTTCTGCTGCTCAGGAATAAGAGTTACTTTCCTCTCAGAAGTTACACTGAGGTTGGTCACTCACTCTCGTGTTTGTATTTCTGGGTGACTCCAGCACTCCCTCCTTAGGTGTGGACTCAAGATTTTGGAATGAAGCTCAGCCATCAGTTAGGAAACACAGGCAGAGGCAGAGTTTTCTGCCCTGACAAAGTCATTTCCCAGTGTGAGGCCAATCATGTCCACCCTGAGAAAACCTTCCAGACTGAAACCACTCTTGCAAAAAAGTGAGGGGAAAAAAAGGAAATTTCCCTTTCCAGTGTCACCCTTCAATAACTAACACAGTTTCCTGAGCCAGTCTGACACATATCAGTGAGAAGCATTCCTGCTTCCTCTGCCTTGTCCACACTCCTTGGCCATGGGGACATTTTCCACAAACTCCACCTGCAGCCAGAGGGAAGCAGCACGGATGGAAACAGATTTATCCTGCAAGTTATGTCCCTGAAAGACCAAAGAAAGAAGAGATGACACAACACACAGACCACCCTGTGCACTGCTCAGGAAGATCAGGGCCCCATCACACCCATGCAGTGTCACAGCAGAGATGCTCCACAGCCAAACCTCATCCCAGAGACAATGACAGTTCCTGGATGTCCCCTGGACAGACCTCTCTGAGCCACAGCCATGCAGGGTGCCAAGGCTGCACTCTGGCCCAAAATGTGCACAAACAACACTTTGGCACAAGTGAATGCAACTTGGTGCTCCACCAAAGGCCAATTCATGGTGGATGGACAAACAGGCAGCACCTTCTTCATGCACAACACTGAAATACCATGGAAAAGAAGCCCTGCCCTTGGACAAGACATTGCCACAGCCAACGGAGATCCAAGATCCTGCCACAGAGAACCTCAAAGTTCCAGCACCCTTGTTCCATGTTGGGGTCACCAAGAGGGTCAGGCCATAGAAACGAAGTGTGCATGTGTCACACCAACCATTACAACAGGTCAAGGATATTCGAGGGATATGGCAAGACTCGATGGGCAATGGCATCACCAGCTCACAGTGTGACTGAGCGATGGCAAAAACGGTTCAGCACAAGATACCGAGGGAAATACAACATGGGAATTGGGGAGGCAGTGGGGAGTCCCCACCTGGCCCCTCTTGCCTTCTGGCCCTGGGCAAGGTGGTGAGAACCATCCTGGCCACCCAAAACATTTGTTCCCGCCGCGTTCCCCAGCCCTGTGCCATTCCCGGGATCCGGACCTCCCCGCTCCCCCACGGCTCAGGCCGCCTCCCACCTGAGAGCCTCTGCGAGCCCCTTCCCTTAGCTCCGCACCCCTGACCCCGGCTCCAGCGAGCCCACACCGCTGTCGGCTTCTGCTGGGCCACAGCCCCGGGGCTCCCAGCCCGCTCTGTCCCGGGGCCTCTCCGCCCGCCC
>VXBR01010555.1:43485-62123 GCA_013400215.1 Cisticola juncidis
CGAGGCCGGCGCCGTCTGAGGGGCTCCGATTCGGGTCCCGGGGTCGGGGCAGGTGCGGGTTCGGGTCCCGGGGCCGGTTCGGGGTCCGGGCCGAGCTCTTGTCCCGCCCCGCCGGTACCACCCGGAGACGTCCCTGGGGAGCGGCACGGAGGGACGGGAGCGGAGCGGAGGCTGCCGGTGCCCGCAGCAACGGTCCCCGAGTACCGGCCGCTACCGGAGCCGCCCCGGGGCCGCCGCTGTGAGGCCGCGCAGAGGAAATGAATCCCCCGAGAGCGGCGGCCCGGGCAGCGTGGGCCGGTCCCGCTCCCCCGTGCCGGGTCCCTCAGGCTGGGACAGGCGGTGAGAAGGCCCAGGGACGGTCCCCAGGTCCCCCAGGCCACAGGGACACACTGGGGATCACACGGGTCAGAGGAAAAACTGCTCGCAACCCCTTCTTCATGGATCATGAAGCTTGAACGCCCAGGAAACACTTTCAGGGATCCTCACTGAGAACTCCCTTGATGAAAAAGTCACTGTGTGCCGTTTAGAGCTCATAGAAGAGGGAGAGAAGGGCCTCACAAGGACTGGGGTGTAGACAATATCTCATCGTTCCTTGCTGTGGCTGTGCCTCAAAAGCCCCAGAGATGCACTTGTGGAAGCTGCCTGATGGTTTTTTCCAGCTCTGTTACCTGGTGATGACCACACGCTTCAGAGAACAATCCTCCAGCACAACAAAGGACCCATCTCCAGGGATTCCTGCAGCAAAGAACCCTGCCAGGCTCCCCTCCATCCCCACAGCCCCTCAGGGACCCCCTGATCCCTCAAGGACTCCTGGCTGAGCCAGCAAGGCAGCGCTTTTCCCTCGGAGCGTGCAGTGACACTGTGACATTTCTCACCATGTGATTGTGATAAAGACCAATCACTCGCTTTTAGAAATTTATGAAAATTTAATAAAGGATAAAAATTGGTTACAAAAAAATAGTAATACTAATATAATAATAATAAAGGTTCAAAAAAAGTTTTCAGAGACAGGACAAATCATGAGACAATAAAACAAAGAGAGGTAGCCCGGGCTACCAAGACCCCCCACCCTTCCAGGCAAAGGCTGGAGGGAGAAGGGCCCAGGAAAGACCCAGGGCTCTCATTTTGAGCCTCCCCTTTATGCATATACATTTTTATTTAAATCAAGTAATTTCCAGCTGTTTCTTGTCACAAAAGCTTTCTGTTAATTAAAAAAGCGCCTTAGAATCTACATCCTTGAGAAAGTTTGGTTCCGTTGATAAAAAAGCCATAAATTCTTCTTTACTGGATGATTTGGAAGTTCCTGTAATTATTATCTCAGTGCTGAGGAATCTCTCTTGAACTAAAAAGAATATCACACACATACACAGCTTCTATTTTACTAATTACAAAACTACATTTACTATATTATTCAAATGTTAATACAGTATAATTTTTCTACCTAGCATAATATATATATAGTAAATATCTGCATAGAGCCACACAATATGACTTTTTCACATGATGAATCCTGTGGGTCACCGTTCTGCTCATGCCAACGCCTGTGCCCAGATCTGCCTCTGGCTGTGCCCACAGAGCTCAGTCTGTGGGAGCAGCCTCTCCACCCTGGCACTTGGCTCCATGCTGGGTTTTGCTCACGCTTCTGAGCTCAGGAAGCAAAGTGTTATCAAGTGCTTCTGAAGTGGTGGTGGCCCTCGAGCTGAGAACCAGAGCACTTCACCAGCCCTTTGTTCCCTTGCTCAGAGCTGTCTGGCTCTTCTCAAAGGACTAACAGTTTGCAGATGCTGTTTGCTCAATAAAAAAGAGTAACCTCGTCTCCAGCTTCAGAAAAACGTCTGCAAAAAATGCTGCTTTGCCTTGCTCCCAACAGTGCATCCGGGTGTTCTGTCACCACAAAAAGAGAGAGAGGTTGGGGATTTTAGTCAAGACCTGAGGGTTTTAGGTCTGGGGAGAGCTCCACTCGTTATTGAGGGTCTGTCCTGGAGCAGTGCCCCTGCCAGTTTCTGCTTCTCCATTTAGTGCTTGCACCAACTGCAGGCTGAGTCTCTTCAAGCATCTGCACTTCCCTGAGGGAGCAGTGAAACTCCTGTCAGGAGACACCTCCATTGCCTGGACGTTGATTTCTGTCCTCAGAATGAGCAGCCAACACATCCTGCAGCCCCCCAGGCTCTGGAGACAGCACATCACCCATCCCTGGCACCAAAGCCATCATCCTAGATCAGAGATTTTAGTGCCTTACATTCAGTATTCTGAGATTTTCAAAGGCATTTTAAAAAGCCTGAAGGGCAGTGGAATATCGGGCAGTTCAGGCTCTTCAGGTGCTTGCAAGTGGTTCATTCATTCAGCTCTTGTACAATTGCTGCTCTGTGGAGACAACACAATCCCAGATGGGTGAAGTGGCTTTGGCTGAATCCAGGGTTGATCTGCCTGCAAAACCAGGGTGTTTTTTTTAGGTGGCCCTAAATCCTGCCCTCCTTTCTCTCCTCCACCTGTGCCCTGCCTGGTAAGCGATTCTGCTTCTTGGAAAATCTTTGCAGCCCTGAGTCAAAGGGCAAATTATTTTTATTTGATGCAGCCCAGCCACAGGGTGTTTAGCCACAACGGATTGTAGATTTAAAAAAAAAAAAAAAAAAAAAAAGAGTTTACAGGGTTAAAAAAAAGCAGCGTTGGTAGGAAAAAAAAAATGTGTCAGTATTGGTGAAGGACTGTCTGTGCCTGGGAAAGGGGAGATTTGTGTGGGGCTGTGTCCTGCCGTGGGTGCAGGGTGGGCTCCGTGCCGAGGAGGGCACAGACAAGCTCAGACTATAAAAAACTCTGTGTTTCCGATCGTTTGAGGCTGCTGACAGACAGAGCAGCTCCGAGGCTTTACAAAGCAGCTGTGAATGAGGCTTTAGAGAGGCATCAGCTCTCACCAATGCTAGATGGAGCTCTGCCACTCGCAAACACCGCACCCGTGTAGGCTTTCAGACAAGTGTTGATACTTCTGAACTGTGCCGGTGTCTGAGGATCTGCCGTGCCTGAGAGCTGCCCAACGCAGCTTCCAGGGGTCTTTTCCAGGTTTTCTGAGGCAGAGAAGACAGGAGATGGGATGGCTGGGTCGAGGTGAGCATCATCTCCATATAGTTCCCTTCTCATCCTGCTCTCCTCCCAGCCTGCCTCCCTCCCTTCCTCCTTCTACTTCAAATCGTCACAGCCCACAAATGTAATTTATTTACAATCAAAACACTTGTCATATCACAGTCTCTGCAGGGCTCACAAAAATGGGTGTGATACCTACAGGTGTAAATTCAGTGCAGGCACACTCGGGATGATCCTGCAGGTCAGAAATGCCCAGGCTGCCATCCCATGTGCTGAAATCCCAGGGTCCAGGCAGGAGGATGTGGTTTGACAGCAATTCAAGCAGGCACGCTGAGGGTTTGCACTTTCACAGCCTTTGCACTGGCACAGCTGCCAGATAAACCACCCCTGGGAAGGCAAATCCTTTCAGGATGTCAATGTTCCAAAAAGGCCAGTGCCAAAAGGACAGGAACATCTTTCCCCCTGCATGCTCTGCTGTGTGGTGACAGCCAGAGGGACAGCCCAGGGGACAGCAAAGCCACACAAAGCCACAAAGGGGCACAACAGCTGCTCACTGGTGAATGGTGCAGGGTCCCCCTGATCTGCTGCTTCCCCACAGCTCCTTGGCTTCCATGGAGTCAATCCTGCTGTCAGTGAAGCTCCTGCATTTGAAACACTTTGATACTGAGGGAAAATGTTTCTTGCTGGTCAGTAATTAATAGCAGATGCTTGATGAGGGGTGTGTGGAAGGCAGCTATGCCCAGATTTGGGTCCCTGTGCCCCTCTGCCAGGGCAGAGTGTCCATATCCCTGTGTCTCAGGGCATCCCAGGAACCCCTCATCCACCTGGTTGGGCAGCTTGACCCCTTCCAGCCTTGGCCCTGTCCCCAGCAGCCCTTGGGGCACACAGGTGTGTTTGTTTACCTGTGCACGTGTCCTGCACACTCAGCCCTGCAAACACCCCCCCCTCCTTCCCTCCGTGCTGCCTGGGGGCTGTGGGTGTGTAACCCCGAGGGAGGGAGCTAAATGAGGGAGCGCTGATGAGGAACTCATTAATTCTGGTGCCTGTCAGCCTCACAGGATGATGATAAAACGCTGCATCCTTCTGGAGCAGCGGGAGGCGGCGGCAGGACCGGGAGGGAGCAGCCTGGCAGTCCCACACCCCTCCTTGCAGCCAGGACCCCCAAACTGTGCCCCTGTCCTGGCATGGGGCTTGCACCCAGTCCCCCTCCTCCCCTGCATCACCCTGCTCCCAGGGGTGGGAACGTTGTGGGGTGGATGAAGGTGGGATTGTTCAGGCACCGTGTCCACGACAGCTGCAGCCCAGTGGCAGCAGGGTTTGGAGGGGTGTGTGGGCTTGGATGGCCCCTGGAATGGGGATGATGCCCTCCTTTCCATCCCTGGAATGGGGATTATTCCCTCCTTTCCATCCCCTGGAATGGGAATGATGCCCTCCTTTCCATCCCTGGAATGGGGATGATGCCCTCCTTTCCAACCCCTGGATGGGGATGGTGCCCTCCTTTCCAACCCTGGAATGGGAATGATTCCCTCCTTTCCAGCCCCTGGAATGGGGATGATGCCCTCCTTTCCATCCCTGGAATGAGGATGATGATGATGCCCTCCTTTCCATCCCTGGAATGAGGATGATGATGATGCCCTCCTTTCCATCCCTGTGCACACACAGGTGCTCTGGCTTGGCCAGGTGTGACCATGTGCCTGCGTGTGCCCATGCCCGGGGTGGCACCTTCACAGGGCACCAGCCTGTGCTGCTCTGCCTGCCTGGATGCTGACGGGGCTCTGGTGGTGAATTCATTCCTAATTAATTCAATGCTGCCCTTCACATCAAACAGCCACAGGAGAAGGCATTTCTCTCGTCCCCATCTTTATTCAATGCGCCAAACACGCCACGCCTGGGCCTCTCACTCACATCTTGTTCACAGCTGCAGCTTCAAAAGACCAGGGGAGAAGGAGGGGGAGATGGTGTGGGAGGCACGGAGGATGCTGGGGCTGCTGGTGGTCACCCTGTCCCATCAGGGAGGAGCTGAGACCCCCTGGACACCACTCCAGCTCTGTCCACAGCCGTCCTGCAAGACCATGGGAGACGCCTCAGAAAAGGTCTGGGGCTGGTGGAACAGAGGGGCAGGAGGTGCTGGGAGGGCAAGGAGGTTCTGTCCTGCTCAGAGCTGCCTCTGCTCCCTCCTGTTCTTCCCTGCTCCACTCTCAGCCCAGCTCCATCCATCTCCCAGGGCTGAAACCCAATTACCGTCCCAGGGAGGGGGTGGTGCAGCGGCAGAGATGCCCATTAGCCTGGGGGATGGAGATGGAGCGATAGGAGCTCTAATGGCCTCACCAGGGCTCTGAGGACAGCCTGCCTGCCCCAGCTGCAGCGGCCCCTGCCCTCCCTGGGGTGACACCAGAGCACTCCAGTCCTGGTTTGCAGCCCATGACAGCGATCTCGATGCAGATTTGGAGCCCTGTGCGTGCAAACGTGTGCTTTTTGTGTGTCTGCATGACTTAAAGCCACTCCAACACCCACAGGAGCTGCCCCAGGGGTGGCTCAGCCATCTGACTGTAAAGCAGCCCAGAGCTGCTCCCTCCTCATCCTCACTGGTCCCACTGGAAGGAGGATATTTGGCAGTGGAGCCTGCTGTGCTCAGAAGTTTAATTAACCCCGTCTCCCCCCTGAACAGGCTTCCCTTCCTCTGCTCAAATGCCACAAATGATCCTTTGCAGATGCTAATCTGCAGAAGGAAGAAAAAAAATAAAAAAGATTCCACATTTAATTGCAGAACATAAAGATATTACAGGGTCATTAAAACACCATGAATATGGAAATGAAATCCACAGGCACCCATGCAGATAATGGCAGGGAAAAGGGAGTTGCAGGTGAAGCTGAAAGGTGGAAAGGTGGAAAGGTCAGCTCCATCTGGAGGCATCATTAACCCTCTGCTCCAGGCAGTCTCCAATGGCCAGGGGGTGTCTCGGGGGTCTCAGTTGTGCTGAGTTCACCCCACGGGACCCGCAGCAGGAGGAGGGTGGTGCTGCCCCGGGCACAGGCCAGGTGGGGAGGGTTGGACCTTGCTGTGGGGGTTTTTGGGATCAGCCTCTGCCTGCAGCTGCAGGAGCCTCCAAAGATGGCTCAAATCCCTGCCAAACCTGGCCTGTGACTTGGACCATGGAACCAAACAGCCCAGGGAGGGTTGCTGAGATGATTTTGCTCTTCAGGGACTCCTTCCCACCCCGTGCCAGCTGTGGGGCCAGGCTCAGTCCCCTGTGTGCCTCATTACTGGGTTGATCCCAACACCCTTCTCCCCTCCGCCCCGGCTCCCTCCTGCTGCTCACGCTGCCGGCTTGACACTGACGTGAGCTGCTAAGTGGAAAAAATTAATAGGGGCCTCGCTAATTGGAGCTGAGGCACCAGGAAAGAGAGAGTCACAGGCCAGGGTGGGTCTGACACTCCACTGCAGACGGTGACGGGTGTGGTGATGTGGCAGGGCCAGTGGGGAGGGTGGCAGGGCCACAGCCACCTGGGCTTGGGGGCTGTGCCATGCACAGGGTGCTGCTCTGTCCTTGCAGCCTTTGGGACGTCCCCAAGGAGCTCCAGCCCTGGCATTCGGGTCCTGCCAGCTCTGATGGAACAGCATGGGCGTGGTACTGCCAGGACACCTCCGGCTCCTCGGGACCCTCCAGACCCCCAGCACAGCCTGTGGTGCTGCTGTGCCGAGCTGCCAGAGCCCCCCTGCTCTCCCAGCAGCAGCTTTTGCCTCCAGGGAGAGCGTGAGGAGGAGAAAAGCAGATTAGAGTTATCTCTGCATCTCCTCGCCGAGCTGAGAGCTAAATGTCAGATCACATCTGACACAGCTCCGAAGGGGAGGAGTCCTGGCGCACCCCTCATCTCCGGGGGCACCCATGGGTGCAGTGGGGCTGGCAGCTGGAGCCAGCCTTCCCCGAGGAGCAGAGAGGGGAGGCGGCTCGCTCGGGGTCCCGCTGCCTCGCCTGGCTGGCACAATCCCAACCGCAGCCCCAGAAACTTTCCTCCTCCGGTTCCCATGGAAACGAGGAATTTTCTTCTCCCCAAAGTTGAGCTGCGTGCCTGCGCTCTCTGCCCAAGCCGAGCCCCTCCGGCAGAGCCCCGCGGGACGATGCTTTGGTGGGAGCTGCTGGTCCGGCTGTGGAGCCAGAGCCCGGCTCCGGAGCTGCGGCAGCACAGATGCCCTGCCCGGGGTGTTCCTGTGAGGGACCGGGGTGTCCTGGCGGGGAGAGGAGCCGAGGAGGAGGAGAAGGAGGATGTCACCTGCTCAGTGCGCTCTGTCATCTCCAGAAGAAATGAGCAGCCTGCTGGGAAAAGAGCCCTGCAGAGTGACCAGAGAGCCCCGGCTCCAGCCCCAGCCACCATGCAGAGTGAGCCCGCGGCGCTGATTGATGGCCCCGCTTTGGGCTCCGGCTGGGAGGAACACTTGGGGAGTGAATTGAGACGGTCCATGGGCAATCAGAGATTTCAGCGCTCTGCTCACCGCTGGCAGGAAGAGGACAGCCTGAGGTCTGCTGCGATGAAAGGAAAAGCTTTCCCCATCCATCAGCCCTGCGGGCTGGCAGCAGCGGGCATCGCGCATCAGCCCTGGGGCCACTGAAAGCCTGAGGGCTGAGCTGCGGGAGCTTTTTTTTCCGTGGGATAAATGTGGAGGAGTCAGATTTAGACAACAATGACTAAAACTGAGCTTCAGTAAAAATTAACTCCAAAGAGGGGAATGTTCCAGGCGCTGCCATTTGCTGTCAGTAAAAATAAACCTGCAGGTTAAACACAGCCTTTTCCTCCTGGGTGCTCACGTGCCAGATCAGGGAGCTTCCTCTCACTGAAATGGTTAAAAACATAAAATCACCCAGGACCAGCTCTGCGCTGCCCTGTTGAGCATCATCCCCGGGGCTGAGATGGGGTCCTCAGGGTCCCTTGGTGCTCAGGGGTGCATCAGGGCTGGGGTCACCCTGTTAGCACAGAGTTTGGGGTCCAGCAAGCACCAGTTCCACATCCAGGACCTGGAGGGAGCTGGAAACATCAGGTGTTTTTTAAGGCTCACTGGACACCTGGCAGGACCCATCCCTGCACCAGCAGCACCTCCCAGCCACACAGCCCCTTCCCAGGGCCGGCTCCTTCCCCTGCCTGCCATTCTCACTGGGGTTTTAATTAGTGCTCCTCTGTATATTCAGCAAGCAGGAGCCCGGAATGGAAATGTACAGGTGTCCCCTTGATCCAGTTTCCATGGTTGCCGCATCGAGGTGGGGGCTACATCTTTTTTTTATATATATTTAATAATTTTATTACAGTGGCTTCAATCCACTGGCAAAGAAGGAAAGGGGGGAGAATGTGGGGGAATAAAAAATGCTGGATGAAAAGGCCATGTTCCTGTGGCTGGGCTTATTTGCTGTCATTCTTTTTCTCTTATTAGCAAGCGCTGTTTTCCAAGATGCTCAAAGTCCAGGAGCTCACTAATGAGATCCCAGCTCTCGCTGGTGTAGGGGGAACAGTCATGCTGGAGCCACACAAATGTCTGTGGGGCCACCCCAGAGGCCAAGGGAGAGGAGCAGGATGGTGCTGAGCAGGGTGGGCATCAGGAACACCGCTGAGCTATGCTGATGTGCCCTCATCCCTGTCCCCATCCCCGTGTCCCTGCTCCCACCCTCTGTCCCCTGCCTGTGGGGTTGTCCCTGGCCTCCCTCACCAGCACAGCAAAGCTTCCCTGGCCTCAGCCCACCAAGGGACCTCAGCCACCCCCGAGGAGCTCTTGGGGACGCTGGGTTGGTGCTGCACAGCCAGGCCCTGTGCATGAGGAAAGCCCAGGGGGTGCCAGGGAGAGAACTGGGCTCGTGTTCAGGGACTCCCAGCACCAAAATCTCTGCCCTGCCCCATCCTCACCTGGCGTGGTGGCACTCAGTGAGGGTGGTGGTACCAGGAACTCCCATCCTCTCCTCTCACCAAATCAGTCTCAATCTCCTCTGGTGCCACCAGTGCAGTGTGTGAACGTGCTCATCTGTCACCACCCGATTATTTAGCCCCGACCCTCCCTGTGAAAGCAAAATCTCTGTTTACCTGGAACTCAGGATGGATTTCAGCTTTTGTGCAAGGGGCATTAAAAATAACACAGAAACCGCATGGGCCTGGGAAAAATCTGCTCTCCTTGCACTGCTCTGTGCGGCTGGGCTTGCCAAGTAGGAAGAAATCCCCTTTCCTCCTCCTGGCAACGTCCCGCACTGTGGCAGGCAAACACACACGCCGAGCCACGGACCTATTAGTCACCAGTAAATGTTCTTTTCTCTCCCGATTTGTTTCCCTTTAAGCTTGATGTTTTCCTCTCCTGCTGCCCGGGCCTCGTTAGGCTGTAATTAAAGCCAGGAATCAAAGCGGCATGGTGCAATTAAAACTCGGGGCGGGACGCGGGGTGCCCCGGGGAAGCCGGCGCTGGGCTTTGCTCACGCACAGCCGCCTGTCCCCTGCATCCCCCGGGAGTGGTGACAGTGCAGGGAGGCAGGACAGTCACAGGCTGAGCCCAGCCGAGCTCCTCTGTAGAGATCTTCTGTCGTTTACAGCATCATCAGCTCTGGCACCTGGAGGATGAGCTGAGATGCATCCACTCCTGAAACAAGATGAGTTTTTGTGGCTGTGAGCGTCATAAACACACGGAGCAGCTCAGAGTGGGGAAGAGACACTGCTCACGGTGCCTCAACACTGAGATTAAATCTCTGTCCTGCCAGGGGAGGGCTGTGCCCATCCCTGCACAGGATCCTCCAGTCCTCACAGCCAGGGGGTCGCGCTGACAGCTGCTCACTGCATCATGTCCCCGAGGTTTTCCTTGGGGACAGTCCTGAGGATGCAGCTCCCACACCCTGGATCCATCCTGCTGCCCCCTGGCTGTGCCAGGGAACAACTCAGGGAGCGCTCAGGCCATGGGTGTCCTGCTCCTGGGCAGGGAAAAATGGGCTGGATGGAGCCCAGGACGTGAAAAGCACGAGCTTTGTCAGTGCCCACTGAGCTGTGACAGTGGCCGCTGAGCCAGTGGGCAGTGCCTGGACACAGCATGGAAGGGTCACACCACCAGCGTGCCCAACCCCTTGGGCAGGGCAGGACAGGACCAGCCGGCTCCACCAGCACCCAGCCACTGCCACAGCAGCTGGTCCAGCTGGTGCAGAGCTGGTGCCCACATGGGAAGGTGCTGGAGAGCAGGAGTTGCTCACAGAGACCACCAGAGAGAGATCCCCTGCACTCATGTGTGCCAGAAACACCAGCACCCCATCGTAGCTCATCTCCCCACTGCTGGGGCTTGGCCCAAAGGCCGCCCCACGCAGAGGCTCCCCCAGCTTTGAAAATAGATAGTAACAAGTGAGAGCAGGCAGCAGAAGTAGCAAAGCATATGGTAGGTGTTGGAGTTTATTCCTGTCGCTGAGTGTCAGCAGCGACAGACGGCTGGGGGTGGCGAAGCGAGAGGTTTTGGTGGGCGCCCGTGCAACACCACCCCACGGACTCCACAGCTGCGACGAGGGTGGGGACCCTGCCACCCCCTGCCGTGTGCCACCGGCGGGGCAGCCGGCGCTGCGATGCTCTCCCGGCGCCCGGGAGTGCAGCTCGGGCTGTCTGAGCCCCCGCCCTGCGCCTCGGGGGTGTTTGGTGCCAGCGGTGCCCGAGGCACCCCTAAACTCCCCACAAAACCACGACGCGTTTGGCCGCTCCCAGACGAGCCTGTGAGTGCCACCTGTCCCAGCTAAGGGTCACCTGCGTGATGTGGAGGAACATCTGGGAGAGTGAGGGGCTGCTCCCTGCTCCCGGCCTCTGCTCTGCAACCGTGGCTGGTCCCGGG
Source organism: Cisticola juncidis (assembly GCA_013400215.1). Taxonomy (NCBI): domain Eukaryota; kingdom Metazoa; phylum Chordata; class Aves; order Passeriformes; family Cisticolidae; genus Cisticola; species Cisticola juncidis. Next base: position 54,389 of record VXBR01010555.1, read on the forward strand.
CTCTGCCAGCACTGCCCCTTCAGCCCAACCTGCGATGTCTGGGGGCTTCCATGGGGTTGCCCCGGTGGCCAGACCCGCTCTCGCCGCCCGGAGCCTCTGCCGGGAGATGGGGTGGGCAGGTAGCCAGGGCAGTGGGAGGGAACAGATTGTCCGCAAAAAAGCGCGTCAGTTCCCAAGCGGCAGCTCGGAGCAGGATCTCCTGTGGGTTTGTGCCTTGTTTGTCTGAGCCCGCTCAGAGGGGCTGCGGCTGTTTAAGGACTCCTTTGCCTGCGTCCTTGCAGCAACAGGGTGATGTGGGGCTGGGAAAGGTGAGCCCCGACCCTGGGAGAGGCTGCCAGCAGGACTGTGAAGCTCCTGGTTCTCCGTGGTTTGGGCATTGCTGTGGCCTTGGTCATCTTGGGGATCCCATCCCTGCCCAGACTGAGCAGGGAACAGCCCCGGCAAGCCCCGGAGCCATCACACATCCTCCCCTGGCACAGGTGAAGCAAACACTCGCCGAGCAGCAGCTCACCTGTGGCTCCTGGCCCTGCTAATTGCAGTGTTCTCACTTCACGCCGATGTGCTTGATAAGATTAGCAATTACAGAAAGCTCACACGACAATTGGTCTGGGTCAGGAGCCGTGTGAGGGAAATTGGACGGAAGTGCAGATGGGAATTAATTATAACCTGGCAGTGGGCAGGTTGCAGGGTTTGAATCTGTATTTCTGTGTATTTCTCAGTGCAGCCTCTGGCTCTGCCAAAGGTGTGAAGGGTGCCAAGGGCTTCATGCTCACTGCTGTCCAGGCCGTCGCAGAGCTCGGACAGGGGATGTCACAGCTGAGATCCCTCTGCTGCCCTGGCACGGGCGAGTGTGGCCGTGGCATTGCAGGAGATCCCTGCCCTTCCTGCTCCCCGCCTGGCAGCTGCTGTTGTTATCTCCATTGCCATGGCAATGCCAGCCTGGCTCCCACGGCGTGTCCGCCTGTGCCTCTGCCAGGGCTGGAGCCCGCTCCCGCCACAGCCCACCCGGCTGAGCGGCCACGGCACGGGCAGGGGGGTAAACACAACCCCAGAGAGCTGTGGGGACAGAGATGGACACATCCCCTCACCTGAGAGGGTGGGAAACAGCGAGAGAGGGAGAATCTGCACCTGGAACATCTCTCAGCCCTACCCTGCTGCATCCAGCCCTCCACCACAGCAGGACCCCTGTGCCCCACAGCCACCCTGGGCTCAGCCAGAGCTCCCCTGTGCTGGTACCAGCCCGTGGCCCCAAAGTCATATTGATCAGGACCCTGCTGCACTGATATTAAAGTGTTTGCCAGCAGCTGCTGGCGTTTAACAAATCCTCCTGTCTGCTTGTTTATGGCATTTCCCCCCTCCTGCCTGGGCTTTCTTGATGCTTTGGGAATTTTGCAAACGTTTTAAAGGCAGCATTTCAAAGTCCAGCAGGCAGATAGCGAGAGCAGGTCACTGGAAAGGGTAAGGAGAGGCAGGGAAGATCTTCCAGCCTGCAAGGCAGCAGCTGCTCTCACCCTCCCCCTTGCATGCTCCCTGCACTCTCCCACTGCAATTTCTCTTATTTTGTACATCCACCCTGGCCCCAGCCCCAAGTCAAGGGTGAGGGGGAGCCCAAAGTGGCGCTTCCCATCCCCTGGTTGCCTTTTCCTGGATATGGAGGCACAGTCTGGGCCCTGTTGGATTGCCAGCCTCAAAGCAGGGGAGCAAAGTGCAAATGGAAAGGCAGAACAGAGGGAGTGAGTGTGGGGGCTGACAGTGCTGGGCAGCACCGCTTCCCCCAGGTACACCCTGGCACTGCTGCCATGGTGCTGCATTTCAGCAGAGTGCCCAGTGCCACCGGGCTGACAAAGAGCTGGAGGTCATCTCTGTCCCCGGAGGGCTTTTGGGACCCCAGCCTGGTGGCTTCCATGTCCCCTGGAGGAGCACAGACTGCCGGGTGCCGGGGGGTGACACCGGAGAGTCACTCTCCACTGATGTGACTCTCTCGCCTGATGTGGCTACAAGAGACTGTGGGATTCAATTAAGTTCTGTTTTCCTCCAGTCACAGTGAGAGTCTCTCCTCTCCCCTTTAAGGCAGACACGCTGCCATGGAAGACAAATGCTTCCAATAAAGCTCCGGAGTGCGGAGCCGGGGGAGGCCGATGCTCCCTGCAGCCGGCACTGCCCGGATCGCGTCCGCCGCTTCCCCGCGCCTCTGCACGCCCAGTCCCGCTCCAGCCGGCCCGGTCCGGGTGCCCAGAACCGTGTGGCGGTGTCGCCAAGGGCACCGGGCTGGCTCCGGCGCAGGACCCGCAGGGCCACCCCCCTTCCCCGCCTGGAGCCCTCCCCGCCACCGGCCGAGCGTTGCCAGGCAACGGGAAGATGCTTTTCTGACCGAAACGGCAAAATCGGCAGCGGGAGCTGGGGGTGGGGAGAGGGAAAGGGCTGGGGCTGCCCGCGGGAGCGCGGGGGGCTCCCCCAGCCTCGACAGCACCCAAAAAATCCAGAGGGAAAAGCAGCCGTGGCAGCCCTGCTCAGCCAAAACTGCCAAGGGTCCCCGAGCAGTGCCAAGGACGGCACTCAGCATTGGGACCCACAGGCTGGCTGGAGGATGGGGCAGGGACAGGGTGACCCCAGCAGGGACAATCCCGTCGATCTTCTCACTGCAGAGCCCTCTCGGGAGCCTTGGCCCTGCCGAACACCCTGGATGAGATTGAACCTTTAATTTGCCCTCTCCCTCCCTCGCCAGTCACCACGCCGTGGCTAAATGAGCTCCAGGCAATTTTCTCAGAAGTTGAGCCCTGGCGCTGCGGGAACACAGGGCTAAAAATAGCCGAGGGCTGTGTGTGCCTCTGGCCCAGGTGAACCTCACCCTGGAGATCAGGGCTCCTCCACATCCAACCTCTCCTGCTCTGCCTCAGTTTGGGCACAGATTGGGCCACCCAAATGTGCACCAGAGCTGTGAAAGCCTGGAGACCCCTGGGCAGAGGAATCCCTGTGCAGGGGAAACCTCCCAGGGCTCAAACATCACTTGGTGTGCACAGCGATGGGCACTGGGCACAGAATTTCAGAATTTCACCTGGCTGTGCTTTACCTGGGCATCCTGACCCGTTGTGTGGAGTGGGGATGCATCACCCTCTTCCTCACCAGCATCTCCCAGTTCAGACGCTCCTCTCAGCATGACCAAACCCTCCCGGGTCCAGTCAGACAGACGCATTTCCTTCCCACAGTGACTCAATTATAAATGCAGAGTTAAATCTTCCCCCACAAGATGCCCCTCTGCACCCCTTTGGCTGCTTCCAACATTTCGACTGTTGAACACTTTCCAGGGATTTTCGTGTGCTCATGCTGACCCCATCCACTCTGGTTCAGACTAACTTAATCAGCCTCATTTTGTTACTAACTGCTGCAGCTTTGGACCTCTAGAAAAATCATGACTTAAATTATTAGCACCTACCAAGCTGCTTTCACCACCCCTGTGGGGGCCAGAGGTGAGAGAACAGATCTGTTCCCACCCAGCCTCAATAGCTACCAAAAATGACAAATTTTCAGCATTGTGGAAATTAGGAAAATGGCATTTAGGTAACAGGCAAATACTCCTCTTTTCTTCAACAGCATCTGGCTAGGAACAGATTTGGAAGTGGCAGGTGGGGAAAAAAGAAAGGAACCTGAATGCTGCCTGCTGGGCGGGGGGGCTCTGGGAGAGGTGAGAACAAAACCATCACCATTTTCTTCATCACCAGCGCTGGGAAAGGCTGCAGGGGTCAGGCTGAGGGAGCAGGTGAGGAGGAGGAGGGACACCCACAGGGTGTGGGAAGGGGCTCTCCCTCACCACAGCCCTGGCTGTGAGCTGGCAATGCCAGGGCTCATCCCCCCTGAAGCAGGAACAGCTTTCCCCATGTACCCACCTCTCCCCAGGAGATTCATTCCCACCTCACCCCACAGCATCAGCAGCAACAGGGGAAGAGCTTCAGAAGCACCTTGAGGCCCTGGAGGGCTGTTTGGGAAGGGGAGCAGCACCCAGAAGAGCAGTGCTGCCCTGGACAGTCCTGAGGTTTCTGCTCTGCTTCCCTTCACAGGGAGCCCTCAAGAATAATGCTAGGAAATATTCTGGGGAAAGCAGGAGCCAGGGCCACACCTGCATCTGTTTTAGAAATGACTTTATTGCACTAAAAAGAGGAAATCATCTGTAAACAAACATTCCATTCAGGTATTAATATATTTTTCACTCCAAAAATACATCATTAAATCCAGCCACAGAAATATCAAAGCAGGAACAATAGAAAATAGCTCCAGTAGCAGAGACCCATCCAAGCGACAGCGCTGCCTCCCACCCCTCCAGCCCAGCAGAGCAGGGCTCACAGCAGCTCATCCTGGGGCTCAGTGCAGGGCCACACACCCAACTCCAGTGGGACAGCCCTGGGACAGGCTGGGGTGGGGCAGGATGAGACCCCCAGGCCCTTGGGTCTCCCTCTGGGGTCTCAACCTGAGGAGCAGCCCAGGGTCCTGCTCTCAGCACCCTCCTCCCCCAAACCCAAAGGCACATGGATCTTCTGTGGGGGATGTCACCCCTTAAACCTCTCAGGGCACCAAAGTCTTCACCCCACATCCCATTCCCCCTCTTTTTGCAGCCTCTGCCCCCTGCCCCAGCAGCACCCAGGTGCCCCCAGCCCCTCGCAGGCACAGCACCCCAGGGAGCACAGGGTGCTGGTGGGGAGTGTGGGTGCTGCCAGGCAGCAGCCAGCTGGGCAGGGTCCCCTTCCTGCCCCAGACCTCCTCAGGGGCAAGATGTTCACCCCACACCCCGGGATGTGACACCTCTCCCTATCCCCCCCTCCCCAGAGCCTTCATCTGCCCCCAGGATGAGCCTGGGCACTTGGGGGGCCAGGGACTGACCCTCGTCCCCTCCTGGGGGAGCACAGGGAAGCCTCAGGTGGGAAAGTCCCTGTGAAGGATGGACATGTCAGCTCCTTGTGTCCTGCATGGTTTGTTTTCAACCACAAGCTCCACAAACAGCCACGATCACCCTGAATCCCCCCGACATGCAAACATCAGAACGATGCCTTGTGTACCTGGAACATATTTACAGACAGAAGTAAAACGCTGCGAAAGATCAGCCTCGGATATAAATAGCCAACACTGAGATCTGCCATCTGCTGCAAAAGGACAAGGAAGGAACATGGACTGCCACCACAGAGGTTAACACAGAGGGGACACATGTGTGCATTGTGTGTCCACGCGTGCTGCAACAGGCAGGCACGGGAGCGCTGCAGATCCTGCTCCCTGCACGGAAACATGCAGAGCCCGACACAATGGGTGACACCACACCAAACAACAACACAGAGTGTTTTATCCACCCCACAGGCACCCTCCCCACTCCCACTGTCCCCAGCCACTCAGCCAGGGTGACAGGGTGGGGTGGGAAGGGTTGGGAGCACCTCGCTCCCTCCCCAAAGGGAAACTGAAAGCCAGGCCAGTCACTTTGGGAAGCCAGATCCCGCTGGGCACGGGAGCTTGGTGGCCCCACAGGACACATCTCTGCTGCCCAGTGGGTGCAGCTGCTTGAAAGGTCCTCGGCCCTCATAAGCAAGGGAGGGTGGAGGGTTGTGGAGCCTCCAGCCTCACCTGGGAAGGCCCCAGCACTCAGGGAGAGCTACTCCTGTCACCTCAGCTCTTGTCAGCAGATACATCTGCTGGGACACTGCCTGGGACCATCCGTGTGTCCAGGGCAAGGGATGCCAGCCCCCAACATCCCCCTCTCGTGGGCACGGGAGAGGCACAGGCAGACCCCTGGATTTGGGCAAACCAAAGCCCCCAAAGCTCCATGAGCAGTTTCCCACTGGGGGCCAGCAGTGGGGGACAATGCTGGGGTGGGCAGGGAGGGCAGCCCGGGAGGCTGCAGGTGTCAGACCAAACCAACCTTGCAGCCTCACAGGGCTGGGACGAGTCCAGGAAAGGCTCAAAAGCCACAAACCTGATTCATCTCCCAGGGTGACCGCCCTTGGCCCACTCTCAGGTCACCTCTGCAGTATTTTCGTTGCAGTTTCCAAGACCAGGAACTTCTAAATTAAAGCTGTCACCTGACTACAGGTGCTGGGGCTTTGAGAGGTGGCCCTAAGTGTGCTACAGAGATTTACCCACCTCCAACCTGCAGCTGGACACCACAGGCACAGGGATGGAAGAGTCCAACAGGTGCTTCCATCCTTCCTGGTGGGGGAGTGGGCTGGAGGCTCCCCACTTTCTGCTGGGCTCCAGGAGATGCAGCCCCGGAGCAGGACCAGGGAGGGAGCGGCGGCAGAGGCTGTGGCTGCCAGCTGGTGTTGGCAGAGCCCCACAGCAGCACCATTCCTGGGGACCCCCACGCTCTGCCACGACCCCGGCCCTCCTCAGGGGGCCCTTCCAAACCCTCCTCCAGCGGGGCTGGGGGACAGAGCCGGCCTCCCTGCCCCGCCCCGGCCCCACGGGTGGGAGGGCTCCCTCCGGGGCTGGCAGCAGGCACCTACAGGCAGGACAGGAGCGCGGTGAGTGGCAGCTCCTTCTCCCCCAGCAGCGTGTCCCGCTTAAGGCTGCTGCCCTTGTTGACCACCTTGAGCTTCAGGGACATCTTCCTGGCGTGGCCGGGGCCCAGCCCGTCGAAGAAGAAGTCCTCGTTGAAGACGGGGTTGCGGCTGTTCTTGACAATGGTGCTGCGCTGCTTCTGCAGCTTCCCAGGGTTGAGGCACAGCGAGACGCAGCAGTTGATGCTGCGCACGTCGACGAGGGCATCGTAGAGGTCCTCGGCGGAGACGAGGCGCACTCGCAGCCGGGCGTTGGACGGGTCGTACTCGGCAGCGAGGCGCAGGCTCCCTCCGCGGCTCAGCCGCAGGCTGTGCTCCCGGTCACGGCCCGCGGGCAGGTCCAGGGGCAGCAGGGCCGTGGGAGGTTGTGTCCCGGCCGGGGCGCTCCTGGCGCGGCGCTGGGCGCTGGGGCTGGTGTCAGCCGAGCTGTCGTCGGTGGACAGCGAGCTGTTGCGGGCCACCGAGTGCTTCAGCTTGATCACCTTGGACTGGCTCTCCTGGCTGAAGAGCTTGAGCAGGGAGACGGAGCGGGAGAGCAGCGGGGAGCCGAAGGGCGAGGACTCAGCTGAGGAGCACGTGTCGCTTTCGCCGCCGCTGAAGTAGCGCCCGGGGTGCATCAGGGCTGCGCCGAGGTCGGAGGGCGTCCGGCGGCCGCTCTCGCCGTTGAGTTTGGCTTTGCGCTGGGCGCTGGGCGAGGTGACGGGCGAGGGGCAGAGGCTGCTGTGCTCGCTGTGGAAGAGCGACTCTTTGCGCCGGGTGTGGGGGCTCTCCATCAGCGTGGCGAAGCCGTAGGAGGTCTGAGCCTTGGGCACGTAGGGCAGCGACATGGCCGTCTGTGCCTGCGGGTCCACGTTGGTGCCGCAGGTCCCCTCGCTCCAGTCCTCGGCGGTCTCGATCTGGATAATGTGCCGCCCGGTGGTCCGGGACCGGGAGCGGCTGGACGGGCGGGGGCTGCGCGGGGGTTTGCGCCCGGCCAGGTCCTGTTCTGACACTGAGGCACCCAGAGCAGCTGCCGCGGGGACCTCGGAGCCCTCAGCCTCGGCGGGTGCCGCGCTCAGCTTGGGCGGGATGAAAAAGTCGGGGATCTTGTCGGGGGTGAGGACGTTGCTGTAGCGAGAGCCCCGCGAGGACTCGTCCGTCCCCGCTCCCCGGGACCCGCCGTTCTCCGCCACCCCGCGCAGCCGCTCCAGGAGCCACATGTT
>VXBR01010602.1:263-15797 GCA_013400215.1 Cisticola juncidis
GCACAGGGCTGTGGGATGGGCTGTGGTGTGCACAGGGTTGTGGGGTGCACAGGGCTGTGGGGTGCACTGTGTCCTGGGGTGATATGGAGCACTGCTGCTGCTCAGAGGGAGCAGATGTTACAATAAGATCCAGAAGCCTTAACCAGAGTTTCTCAGCCCTTTCTCTCTCTGACATCCAAATACAGCCTGTAGGAAGCACTGCCCATGCTCCCTGGAGTGGCAGAGAGGAAAGGAGGGAGGCAAGGAGGGAGGCTAGGGTAGGGATAAGTCCCAGCTCCTACACCCATGACCTGGCAGTAAAGGAGCTGCAGCCCCTTGATCCCACCTGGTCCCCAAGGTCCCCTCAGCCCCTAAGGTTCCTCAGGTCTTGAGGTGCCCCACCCACACCCCTGACTTCTTCAGGCTTAGCAGAGTGAGAAAGACAAAAGTTGAAGCTCTCATTCCCACTAGGAAATAAAAAATATCCTTAATATCCGGGCTGTCATCATCTTCTAGGTCTTCAGACACTGCTATTTGGGTATTTGTGCTTTAACTGCTTCACACCCTGAAGCACTTTCTGAAAGGAATTCTTTTGGGAATCCTTCTCACAAGTAGGGTCTGCTGGCATGAGCATGGGAAGCGACCAGGAAACCTGAGCAAATACCCTGGCTTTCTTCACAGCTTCACTGCTTTGACTTTTCAGGGTTAAATGAATTGTTTGGATGTCCAGGTATTGGTCTCCTGAAACTGCAACATTCTTACCGTGTTATTCATCTCATTCTCCACCTATTCTCAGTCCCGACTCAGTCATAGTGACAGCTCCTGCAAGGGAATATGAACTCCATCAAAAATCATGCTCTGAGATTGTAAGCCTTCCAGGAAAGGATGCCTTGCCTACAAGCAAAATTACTTGTAATATTAACAGGTGTTCATTCTGTCATGATACATTTTAGACAAAATAAAGCTCAATGAATCATTTTTTGTAATATAGTGCAATGCTCAGTTTTATATACTGAGAACCAGGGGATTGACTGGGAACTGGAAACCCATCTGAAATATGCACTTGTGTGTAAATGCTTGCACTATATATAGGCACAGATCTGGGCATATGAAAAGTTGCTGTGACCTTTCCTGTCTGGGCAGGCACATCCTCCCTCCGTGCACAGGACATGGCTGCAAGCTCGGGGCCGGGGGATCCTGAGGCACGGGATGATTTTTGGGTAAAGGGGCACAAAGAGAGCTCTCCCTGCCAAAGTGCTGCTCTCTGGAAAATGCACTGCCCTCATAAGCAATGCCTGCTGGCCACAGAGCAAACACTCCCACAACCTTCTGCAGCTGTGCCAAGACATCTATGCAAACCCTTTTGTACAAGTTTCCTCTGGTTTCTTTCCAGAAATTTTCTAGGCTTGCTCAGCCTATGCTAAGATCAAAAATGAGGAGAAAAACTCCCTAGAATATGTTGTTATCCTTGTGAGGAATACAACTGTGGTTGCACTGGGCCAGAACTCCCCAGCCCGTGGCAGAGGGAGCACTGCCCTGTGCTGATGCTCACGGTGTGAGAGGTGGGTCCCTCTCACAGTAGCAATGACTCAAAGGCAGAGGGAGCACTGCCCTGTGCTGATGCTCACGGTGTGAGAGGTGGGTCCCTCTCACAGTAGCAATGACTCAAAGACCAAATCAGACCCAGCTGGCCCTCGTGACTCAGGAGCTGAAGCAGTCTCAGGCCCCAGCCCATCACTGCCCTGGCTGCAAGCACTGCAGTCTGTGGCCCTGGAGGAGCTGGGGGTCACACCCTGCCTTGTGCCACGGCCCTGTGCCTCTCCCTGGTGTCACAGCTTTGGGAATCCACTGCCACCTCCCCCAGGTGAGACACTGGTGACAAAATGGGGCTTCTCCCCTGCACCCTCCAGGGTGCCTTCCCTCTACTCCTGCCAGGACAAGAAATCTGGTGCCACAGAGGGGCAAATCCTGAGAGCTGAAGAGCACTTCTGCCCAAGAGAATGTGATTTAGATTAACTATTTTTAGCTGGATCTAGTGGGAGTTGAAGGAGAGTGTCTTCCAGGAGATGCAGAATACCACGCTATATCGGGCGCCAAAATCAGAGCAGATGCTTCCAATTACACTTAATTCACCTCAATTATAGAAAAAGTAAAAAAAAAAATACAGTTACTCTAAGAATATCCTTTCTCTGAAGTTACAAGTGTTTGGCACTGCAGACTCTCCATGTTGAAGAGCAGGGACACTGAAACAGCCTGGGAGCAGTTTGGGACCCTCTGCTGCTGCTGCTGCTGCTGCTGCTGCTGCTTGCAGGGGGGTTCACTTTACACCCCATCTTTGGGACAGGTTATCCAGTGACTGTTTCCTGGCATCAACCAGCTTTGTGGTGTATTAGTGCATCCTGGAAAAAGTATTTTGTCAGAGTTCACACAGTAATATGGTCTGGTGCTCGTCCAGAGCATATTATGTGTCTGGTGACAACACCATGTCACCCTGTCCAGGTGGCAGAGGCTGGGAATAATGCCTGGAATCACAGCTCAGCTGGACTCACCAGTCACAGCCAACAGGAAAGGTCTGTAATGTGCCTGAAACAGGGAGATGCTCCGGAGTGCCCACCTTTAACACATTCATGTCCTGCCTGGAGAAGAGCTCTCCCAGCTTCCTGCTGGTGCATCCCAGGTGGGCAAAGGAGCTCACGCTGGCACTGTGACTGCTCTTGGATGGCACCTCCTCAGGGCTGAGTCATGAGTCACTTTTTCCTCTGGCTTTTCTCTCTCACAAACTGTTTCCTCCAGTCATGCTGCTTCTTTGTCAGCTGCAGACAGACACCAAGGCCTGGGGTTTGCACCCTCTCCTCGCTCCTCAGGGAGGGCAGGGAGCTCCAGCAGGGCATGGCCCACCCCTGTGTCCCAGCACACCCCTGGCCCCCAGGCTCTTCCAGCTCTCCCCTGGTCCCAGACTGCCATGGCCCCCCTTCCTTGTGCTGCAGGCTGGACAGCTTCTTGACATTTTGTCAGACTCAAGGGGGAGAAAAAGTTGTTCAGTCAGTGCTGATTTCCTAATTCAGTGTAACCTTTTCATATCCAGGCTAAGGACAGCTTGACATTTCCTCTGCATCCCAGGGAGAGGCTACAAAGCCTCTCAGCTCTGCTCCTGATGCTGCTGCACATCTCTGTGACACATTGTGCTTTGTTAAACATCTGGAAAATATTAAACTAATTTTTAAAACCTTTGTTCACCCACTTGAGTCACTGCAAAACCTGCAGGCCATTCCACTCTGCTCTGCCCACTGTTCCTCAAAACCGTCCAATTTACAGCTTCCCTGGCAGGGTGGGCAGCCCTGGCACAAGGTGCCCAGAGCAGCTGTGGCTGCCCCTGGATCCCTGGCAGTGCCCAAGGTCAGGCTGGAGCAGCCTGGGACAGTGGGAGGGGTCCCTGCCATGGCAGGGGGGGCACTGGGGGGGATTTGGGGTCCCTTCCAACCCAGACCTGGGATTCTGTGATTTTCTCTAAAACATCAACATAACCTTTTCAAGACAGAAAGCAGGAAAGAAAGGTGTTACTGTTAGAGTAAGCCCAAAAGGAGGTCAGGCCCACTAATATATCCCTGTGCAAGCTCTACAGAAGGGGAAGGCTTTCAGTCATGGAAAACCACCCATCTTGGCTCCTTTTTCCAGTGCTGTCTGAGCACCCTCCAGCAGCTTAACACATGGCCTGTAACTGCTTTGTCCTTACCTATTGCTCTGCTCAAAGGCAAAAATTATTTAACGTGGCAGAGAAGCCTCTGAAAATAACATCTTGGATGAATTAGCATTTCCCCTCTATGCTTGATTTCTTGTCCCTAGATAATGTAACAGGAACAAGCTTTTGCCATGTACCCTTTATGGGATCGTGGAAACTTTTAAAGCCTCCCTTCATCTGAAAGTTCTGCAGGTGGTGCTGCTCCAAAAAGCAAAGGTATTTGTCACCTCGAATTAAATCACCCTGTGGGAGATTAAAGGACAACTTTTCTTCCACATTTCTGACATCCCTTTTTGTTCCAGAATCAGTCTGTCTCCTGTCCCCAACTGAATAAGTAGATCTTTTTCCAAACCTTACAATTTGCAGAGAAACTTTGCCAGCTGATTGTCCCTCAAACTGGCTGGAGTTGTTTCTCTTTTAATAACCATTTTCAAGCTGCCAGCAGCTCTTAAAAGTAGTTTTGGATTAAAAAGGAAGAAAGACATCCCAGGGCTTCATGTTTCTAATTATGCTCCCGGAGAGCCTTGAAATGACTTTCATGAATCCATACCCAAAGCAGCCAAGTCTCTTGCTGCTCACCATGTTTCTGATACCAATCTATTCCCTTTAATGGGACTATTACTGTTTTTAAAGGGCTTACATAAGGGTAAGCCAGTGGGTGGTCTCCAGCTCACACCTCTTCCTTGGTTTCAAACAGCTCCTGAAGGAACAAAACCCAGTTAGTTAAAATAAGGCCAAAAAGGCTTCTGCACGTGTGGAAAGGAGGGCAGCAGGTGCCCACCATTGCCTACCCTCAGTCCCCAAGATGAGATGAACTCCAGAGTGCTTTCCAAAGCCAAACACTCCTGGTGGGCCCGAGCTCTCTCCAGCAAACATCCCACCCTGGGCCAGCTCCTGAGCTCTCTCCAGTGAGGGTGAACAGTGGCAGCCACTCAGACCTGGTGAGGTTCCTGCTCTCTGAGGAGTTTTCCTTAGGCTGGAAAAATCTAAGCCATTAAACAGGAAATGTAACTGACCCAGGACTCCTGGCTGTGCACAAACGATAACCTTGCCCACGTGTGCAGGTGTAGGGTGAATAAAACCCTCACCTGGTGTTAATGTTTGCACATAGGGAACTGGAAGGAAAACCCCACACTGACTAATGACACAGGTATTCGGGACCAGAGCAAATAGTTGTAAATGCTGATTGAAGCAATCCATTGTCTCCACCAGAGGCTGAATAAAAGTTCATTCTTGGCTCACTGTGAAGCTTTCGTACTTTATTTAAAGTGGCACAGTTGAACCCAAACAATTCATTGGCATTTGTTGTCAGGATCACTGTAATTCTCTTCTTTTTTATCTTATTTTAGGGGATCCCTACTGCCCAGCTATGGTTCCCAACACAAGCAAGGGCTGTAATCTGAGGTTTGGGGTCTAAAAGAGCAGCTGCCATCAACAGGGAGCCGCTCTGGGGGTCTCCTCCAGGGCCCACTGCTTGCTCAGTGCCCCGGCTGTGGTGGATCCTCCCGTGGCCATTCACTGTTCCAAGGGGTTCATCAGGTGTTTGTGTGTCCTCAGCACCACCCTCAGCTCCATCCTTGCCTTCATCCTTGGCTGTGCCTTCAGCTCAGTCATCTCTGACAGACCTGCTTCCTCTGGCTGCCCAGCTCCCCACTATTAACAGGATTTAGCTAATTAGCTGTGAGCAGTGCTGTTCTCCCTCACCAATGTAAAGGGTTTACTATTTTTATCTGACTCTGGATGTTTTTGGTTCCTGGGGGATTAAGGTCAGAGGGCACATATTTATTCAGATGCTGGAATTCTTACATCGTTTTTCCATTACTCAGTGGGGAAGGAGGAGCCTCAGCCTTCAACTCTCTCTCCCTCCCCTCTGGCTGCTCGCCCTCCCTGCCTCCCTCCCTGCTCTGCACGGGAAGCCATTTCCTCTGAAACAAGAACGTTCTCTACTTTCACTAGTGGTACAGAAACCAAACAGCTTATTTTTAAACACAAGTGGTGTCCAAGAGAGCAACAGAGCCGTGCAGCCACTCCATACCGTGCCCTGTTGTTTATCTGCAGCAGAAGAGTTTATTCTAATGCATTTTTGAAGCTATTGCTTCCATATGTTGCTTGAAAACAAGGATTCTGCCTTGCAGGACAATGCTGTTTTCCTTTAGGAAAGCTCTCCCTGGGTACAACCCCAAAACCCCTCCACACCCTGAACTCAGCTGTGCTTATGGTATTTCAGAGATCCCAATGCTTCAAAGTCTGTCCTGGGAATGCTCCTGACACACACACCTTGGTTAGCTGAATCCCACAGTGCCTGAGGCTCCACTGCTGGAAAGGAAGTTCCCATCAGTAGTTTTAACACCAGTGGGATCAGAGCATCGTTTGAAGAGTTGCCCCTGCATGGCTGCAGCTGTTTCAGGACTGGCTCTCTGTGGTGCTCTACTGCAGCTCGTGGGGATGGACCTTTCTGTGCAGAAACCACACGTGCTGTGAGGCATTTTCCTCTGGTGTGCAGTATTTGAACATCCATGGGGACTATGACAGTACCCAAGGGAACGAGGCTTGGCTTTAGAACTGCACCTACTGCAAAAACACTGAGATTCATGGGAGCCTCAGATCCTGTAGGAATTTCTGCAAGAATCTCAGGCTGGTGCTCACAGTTCTGCTTTCTGCTCTTAAGCTGAAGTTTTACAAGTTACCATCTATTTTCCAGATGACCAAATTGCTGATGATGACCTTCCCTGCACATGCACTGATCCCCTGCTGTGCAGTGCAGGGCCTTGCAAGGAACACGAGGATCCTGGACTGACAGAGGCTCCCCAAAGACTCTGGTGGGGTGGAGGAGCCCTGCTCCTCACCCTGGTCAGACATACCCTAGAGCTCATCTTAGGTAAAATTCCCCACAGCCTGCTGGCTCTGGGCTCAGGAAAGTTGTGTTGCTGTAGCTCAGGTGAGATGTATGTCTTCTGTAACATCTTTGGCTGGGGATCCAAAACCTCACCAGGTTCTGGTTCAGTCCTGGTTTTCTGTTCATGCTAAGCTCATTTGATGTTCATTTGATGATAAAATAATTTAGAAATTATGGCCCATTTCCTCCCATTTTCCCACATAGTAAGGGCCAGGTTGGACAGGGCTTGGAGCAACCTGGCCTGGTGGGAGGTGTCCCTGCCCATGGCAGCAGGAAGGAATGAGATGAGCTTCAAGATCCCTTCCAACTCAAACCATTCTGTGATTCTATGATTTTATGAAAGCACACAGGTTGTTGGTCTTTAAAACCTGCATCAGCTCTGAGTCTTCTTCCTATCTCCTTCACACTGTAAAATATGCTACAAGATGAAAATGATTGGGCAAAGGAGACAGAGAAATATGGTACACATTTAACAATAATATTTCTCTATAGAATTCCATAGTGTATTGAATCTATTTAATGAGTTTTCTAGATTAAGTAGAAGTCTGGGGAATTTTTATTATAATGCCATATCCCACAAAAATATCTACGGTCCTGGGAGAACAGACACCATGTTAATCTATTTCTTTAATGTTAGGTGATTAGGTAATAGCCTTTCTGCAGCAATGATATTGACACTGTTATTCCTTGTGTAATTTAGTTAAAAAGTTCTGTTCCTCTAGGCCTTCTCCATCCCGCCTCAGGGCAGGGTAAAAAGGGTGAAAGTGCTGTGCAACCTACAGGCTATAATTTATGGTATTCCCCATCCTTAACTCATCCGGGTGTTTCTGGTTTTAAGTATTTTGTGTGTGGGCAGTTCATGAGGGGTGCAGAGGACCAACTCCTGCTTTGCCAGCCCCAGCTGAGAGAGGCCTGGGCTCCCTTGGTTGTGTTGGGGCTGTGGGAGGCACATCCCAGGACCCAAATCTCCTCCCATGGGTTTCCAGACCCCAGGAGGACTCGCTGCCTGCTGCCCTGCCTTTACCTCACTGTCCCACCCCTGTGCTCCACCCACAGAGCCTGAAGTTCTCTTAACAGCTCTGAGGAAAATCAAATGGCTGAAAAGTTAGGTGCAGAAAAAGAGCTGGAGTCATTATGCTGGATTAGGAACCCTATGGAGCCAGCAGGTTTGGCCTAATCACACCCAAATTACATCACAGTTCTTGTTTGAAAGAAACCAAATCCTGAGAAACAGTAAGTGGCTTAAATTATAAATTAATTGCTTCTATGTGTGAATCATTTGCTTTTGAGATTGGGAATTTCCTTGTCATGACCTTATGAAAGCCTTGGGAAGGGGCAGGGACAGCTGCACAGATCCCTCACCAACCACTGCTGCCACCAGCAGCACCAAACCATGTCCTGGTGCCCTGTGCAGCACCTGCAGGGGTTAAATCCATCCCCTGCCCCTGCTGGGGTTAAATCACTCCCCTCTCCCTGCAGGGGTTAAATCACTCCCCCATCCCTGCAGGGTCCAATCCATCCCCAGTCCCTGCTGGGGTTAAATCACTCCCCTCTCCCTGCAGGGTCCAATCCATCCCCTGTCCCTGCAGGGTATAATCCAATCCCTGTCCCTACAGGGTACAATCCATCCCCTCTCCCTGCTGGGGTTAAATCACTCCCCTGTCCCTGCAGGGTCCAATCCATCCTTTCTCCCTGCAGGGTCCAATCCATCCCCTGTCCCTGCAGGGTACAATCCAATCCCTGTCCCTACAGGGTACAATCCATCCCCTCTCCCTGCTGGGGTTAAATCACTCCCCTCTCCCTGCAGGGTCCAATCCATCCCCTGTCCCTGCAGGGTCCAATCCATCCCCTGTCCCTGCAGGGTCCAATCCATCCCCTGTCCCTGCAGGGTCCAATCCATCCCCCGTCCCTGCAGGGTCCAATCCAATCCCTGTCCCTGCAGGTGGGGCCAGCAGGGCCCTGCAGGGCACTGGGGTGGCCCCGGTGCCTCCCTCTGGCACACGGCGGGGTCACAGAGCCCTGCTGGCTCCAAGGTGCTTGAGAGTCCTCCACAGACATCCAAAACAACTCAGTCATTTCAGATGGCCAAAGGAGGGTTAATGCTTCTTATCACAAAAATCAACAGCCTTCTGGGAAGAGGATTTGAAATTGTTTCATGAGGAAATTGCTCAGCATAAATCCTTCATTCCCTTAGTGTGCCACCACGTATCTCACAGCCCCCCCATGGTTTTCTAGGTTTTTTCTTTATTTATAAGGAATTGTTTGTTCTACCAGGTATAAGTGGGCATTATAATAAATCCAGATTTTAAAAAATTAGTTTATTATGTTGTGATGGCTGCTGTGTGAATATATTTGTGCTCAACAAGCCCTGCTTTCTTCTGTGACTTTTTTCCACACTAGTCCCATGACACTGTGGTCTTGGTGTTTTTTCTTACTGCTTTATTTGAAAGTGAGGGGTTGATACCATGGAGCAGGACTGGGCATTTCCTAACATACCCTGAAGTCTCTCTTCATCTGCTTTCTGGTAGAATCGGCTGAAAGTCCTCAACTTTTCTTTTTACACTCTTTTCACTCTTTACAAGAGCTGGAGGGAATGGTGCAGTTCACACCTTGTCTCAGGTGGTTACTGGGCTCTGGGAGATGGATACGCAGGAGAATGACCAATGGTCCGCTCATTAGATATCCCGCTTCTCTAATCTCTTCCATATATTTATAAAATTTGCTATTTCACACTTTTCTATCCATACAACTTTTTTGCAACAGACACTAAACTTTAGCCAAGAGCAGAGACAGCTCATCCCCAGCTGGCAGAGGCCCAAATCCAACTGCAATAAGTGTTGGATGCTCTTAGCAGAAAATCAGAGCTGCCCTGTTGCTCTGCCAGGGAATGGCCAGGTAAAGGTTTGACTTTGAAAGCTGTATGTCCTTACTCTTTTACTACAATTACAATGGGTTTTAGGCACTCTTTCACTTTTGCATCAACCAAGGACCTGGGAGTCAGAACCCCAGTTTCACACCCAGCCCTAGAGAGAAGGACAGGGCAAAGCCCAAGGTTCTCCTGCCTGTGCCAAGGCCACGTCCAGTGGCTGAGCTGCACTCACAGCAGGAGCCCCTGCCCACCCCAGCACCCCATGGTTCTGGCAGTGGCAGGGACAGATGGACAAAGGCTGGGAGCACCAATGGCCTGAGGAGCTTTCTCGAGGCTGAGCAGGTTCAGGCTGGGACAGCTGAAGCAAACCGAGGGGAGTCAGGAGAACAAGGCAGGGACATTCACCAGTGCTCTCTGAGCTGACACAAAGCCCTGTGTGGTGACACTGCCACCCCCGTGGCTCCTAGGGACATTCCCAGCACACTTCTGTCCCTGCTGTCCTGCCAGGAAAGGTGAGCTTGGGGCACTCAGGGGAGCTGAAACCCACCACGGCAGCACCACATTTATTGTTGTATTGGAATAAATCTCTGCTCAATCTGTATTTCTATTGCACAAAGAAATGGTGTTGCAGCTTTCCAACACCCCAGGCCCAACCTTTCCCAGCTGCTGTTGCTTGGAATGTGGCTTCCTGCTTGTGAGGTGAAGGGTGCTGGGAATGGCACGTGGGATTTCCCAGGCACTGTTCCCCGACCTGACACTGCTTGTAAAGGGCAGCAGCCTTGTGATGAGCAGTCACTGTGCTCCTCCAGGAGCAGCTGCACCTCATTTATCCATTAAACACCCCAAAACAAAGTCTATACAATGCTTTAGGATTTCTCAAGAGGTGTTTGCAAGGTGTGACTCTTTATGAGCTATAAAAAGTAAATATTTGGATAGCATTTAGCAGAGTAGATGGATCTATCTGGGGCTAAGTCCTTGTAAGGGAAAGAGGTATGAGAAGAGAGTAAATATGAGAAACACAAAGAGGAGCAAGAATGTACCAAAAAACCTTTTATTCAGCAAAATGTTTAAAAACAGGAGCAGCAAACAGTTTGGGGTAGGGCTGTTGTTTGGCTTCTACAATAATACTTCTTTCGGCTGACATTTAAAAGCTCAAAACTCTCTGTTAATCTTTATCTGGGGAGTGACAAACACAGAAAGAACCATCTTAAACATGTGTAGGTTTCGTTCTGCTGTTTGAGGAATTCCAGCAAGTTTCATTTGGAAATGTGGGTGAGGACACTGCAAAGGCAGCCAGAGCTTAAGGACGCAGCAGGAGCTGCTGAGCACCCTGAGCCTGCTGTGAGAACTCCTGGGGATGCGTGGTAGGGAATGACAGCAGTGGCAGAGCCGAGCTCTCCTGAATGCCCTGGTCAGTCAGCAGGCCCAGGAAATGCAGGAACAGCCTGTGACCCACAGACTGGCTGCACATCCCACTGGGGGCAACCACTGTGCCAGTAACCTCCCTGTGCTCATCTAGGGACTGCTCGGCTGGAAATGTGTTTTAAAGGATGAAAAAACACTTGTTCACCTCATCCTCTCACCCAACACTGCCTGCTGGTGAAGTCTCCAGAGCGTGGCCGTGCCTCAGAGTGCCCGTGACAGCAGCCAGGGCCTGCCAGGGCTGGGTGGTGAAAATGCCCCACAGGGGCAGGAGTGCAGCCCCACGGGTGAGGCACAAGTAAAATCACCCCCATCCCTGACTGGCAATGGGCTTTTGCAATTTCTCTGCAACTGCCTGGACTTGGCAGTGCCAATGCATGCCATGGCTGCTGTGCAGACACCACACCCCGGGAGCGAGGGGACACGGCAGCTCTGCCTGCGCCATCCCAAAACACTCAAAAGGGAGCAATGGGAATCGATCTGACTGTCCCTGGTGTGCATCAAATCTTTACTGAAAGGGAGCTCAGGCCTTGGCAGGGGCCGCCCAAGGAGGTGTTGGAGTGCCCATCCCTGGAGGTGTCCAGGAAAGGCCTGGACAGGACACTCAGTGCTCTGGGCTGGGGACAAGGTGGGGATCGGGCACAGGCTGGACTCCGTGGGCTGGGAGGGCTTTTTCAGCCTCAATGATTCTGTTATTCTATGAAGACAGCTGACATAGTTGAAGATGATTATCAGTGTGAACTTTTCTTATTGCTCAAGAGATTTTGGACACAGGCCCTTGAGCAAGCTCTGTGCTGCTAAAAGAAGCCACCCCACTGAGCTGGTGCCAGCAACACCTCCCTGAGAGCCCCTGGGTGTCTGGCTGGGTGTCTGGCTCTGGCTCTTACATTAATATACAGATGCTCACAAGCTGTCTGGGCACCACCTTCCTGCAGATTACATTCTGGTTCTCACAGGGTGCTCAGTGATCCAGGAAACTGGACTCCTGAGGTACTGTGGAGGTGCTGCAGAAGCAGGGCAGCTGCCTGCTGTTACAGAAGGGGATTTGTGACTCCTCAGTTTCATTCCTGTGTGTACCAGTCCTTTTCTTTAGGATCCCTTTACCCGTGGACTTTCTCACTGATGGTGGCAAACCCTGACACAGCTGCCCAGGGCAGTGAAGGTGCAAACGTCACCATTTGCCCTTTCCTGCCTGTCCTGATGTTTGCAGTGGGACAAGCATTGCTCCCCCGGCCTCACCTCACCCACTGGGCTGCCCCTGCCAAGGAACAGCAGCAGCAGCATCTCACTTCTCGAGCAGCTGGAAGAAATAGAGTCTCCCTGAAGACACCAGCCTGTGATGCCCTTTCTGCCCTGATTTACTCCTGTACACTCAGCATGAAGTAAATCACATCCTACCCACTGCCAAAATCATAGAATCACAGACTGGTGAGAAGGGACCACCCCCTGCCATGGGCAGGGGCACCTCCACCAGACCAAGCTGTTTGGGGTTCCACCCAACCCAGCCTTGAACATTTCCAGGGATGGGGCAGCCGTGACCTCTTGGCACAACCTGTCCTAGTGCCTCACCACCCTCGAAGTGCACGTTGTCCCTCCTGTAAATCACCCTGGCTGTAAACACAGACCAGAAACATCCACACAGTTTCAAGCACACCGGGAAACATTGTGGTGCACCTGGAAATTGTTTTTGAATAACAAATTCAGTAAGTATATTTTATTTATTTGTTTTAAAGCAGTGTTTTCAGTGCATAGCATGGACTGCCACTGGATTCAGTGATTGTTGGGGTAAGGGACGTCCACTCCAGGAAACACAAAGGATCATCTCATCTGTGTCACAGACCCAATCAAACACAGCAGTTTAAAAAAGAACTTTACATTACAGAAATGGCATTTGTAATGTTATAGAAAACAGTCCGTGTCTGTCAGAAGTTACATTTGTCTTTGTCGCCTCCCTCATGGCCTGGAGTGTGAGCAGACACCGCTGATCTCTGCATCCTCCAGGGACAAAGCAGGCAGCACCTGTGTGGTGGGCTGTGAACAGCTCCACTGTGCATCACCTGGAATTGCAATGGTAAATGATCAACTGCAGCTGCCCAGAATCACAGCAAAAGGCTTTAAATACAAATGGCACTGCAGGTGTGGGACACCGAGAGGGGAATTTCACCCTGAAGGAAAATCTCGACAGCTCATAGGACCAATCCTTAAGGATGGTTAAAGATATTTAGGCTCCATATCTAAGCCAAATCTGCAGACCATTTTTCCCTCTTTGTTGCAAAGCTCCTTAGTAAAAACTAACCTGATTCTTCAGCTCTCTCCCTCAGTGTTAGCATTCAAGGCAGGCACCAAGACTGAAAATACTCAGACTACACTGTCTGGGTTTTAAGTACTGGAAAACGAGGAGCTGTGACAGGAAACTTGAGGCACCCTTAGCTAGCAGTGGTGTTTTCCCTACAGTAACACAGTGATCAGCTCCCACCAGCCTTCCAGCTCTGTGTGGGGAGGAAGAGAAATATCTGACCTGCATCTGACCCTTGAGCCCATGGGACTCAGTTTAGGGTCAGAGCTGGGAATGCTGGACCTGCTGCAGCCACAGCTGGAGGCAGCCACAGCCCCACTCACTGAACAGATGTAAAGTGGCACTTTCATACCTACTCCTCTTTCCCCACCACCGTACTGTGCCATCCCCTCTGAGATGCAGTGTGTGAAAGGAAGCATCAGCTCTACAGCACCCACTGAGCTTTAACATTCACGTCAGGACACGTAACTCAGCCTTCACCTTTCATGAGTGCTCTACTCACTGCTCATTTCCCCATTACCACAGGCAAACTTTTATATTCAAACGGATTTGCCCAATTATTTTTTCCCACATAGCACAGGTACAGATCTTGTTCATCCAAATTTAACAAGTGCCAAAGTATCGGCCCTGCACAATTTGCCTTGCAGACCAGCTGATGTCCTCTCTACCCCTCCCCTGCATTTTCCATCCATGTTTGTACTGGCTCCTGTAGTGGCCCAGAATCCAGCTTCAATCATTCCTGCCACGGGTCACTGCTGGAGCTGCCCAGGCCCCACGTCTGGGCTGGTCCTGTCCCCTTTGCCTCTCCAGGGGATGTGGTGTGTCCTGTCTGGGCTGGTCCTGTCCCCTTTGCCTCTCTGGGGGGGTGTGGGGTGTTCTGTCTGGGCTGGTCCTGTCCCCTTTGCCTCTCCGGGGAATGTGGGGTGTTCTGTCTGGACTGGTCCTGTCCCCTTTGCCTCTCTGGGACATGTGGGGTGTTCTGTCTGGGCTGTGGTCCCCCCGACACAGCTGCTGCTCTCAGGTACCACTGCACCTCCCTCAGTGCTCAGCATTCCTTGCTTTTGGAAAGGCTTCTGTGATAATCCCTCATTGCATAAAGTAGGCTCTTGGGAACTCATTTGAAAGTGCTTTATGTATGCTGTGATACTTTATGTCCCTGTTTCCTAAGCTTTCACCCCCTCCTGGCTGTGCAGGAGGTGCGGGACTCGCAGCCATCACCCGGGCTGTAGCTGGACACTGCTCCGCTGGGTGCAGCTGTGACCCTCTCACACTGCACAGCTTCCTCTCCTAAAGCCATTGGCAAAGTCCCTGCACATCGTCCCGGCGATTCCTCACTGGGCTCTTCTTATTCTAGTTTCCTGTTCTTGAGCACTGCCAAACTGCTCACCTGGATGCCGTAGGGCTTGGGATCCCTCTCCAGCCGCAGTAATCTGACACGGCTCCCTCCAGCATACCCTGGCTTTGATGTAATCGCTGTTGGCTGAAACCTCTAACACTGTGCCAAAAACACAACAGCAACCAAAGTTCCTTCCCCATTTTATTTTCCTTTTCCCTGTCTGTGAACATATCAAGGTACACAGGATCGTGTATTGGATCAGCTCACTTTTGACAGCTCTGATGGCTGCATCCGTGCAAAATCACCGTATCTACAGTGCGACAGTGTGCAGTTGTCTCAGGAGCTGCACAAAACCCTAGAAAAGACATTCCAGAGAAGTCCAGCACTGTTCCGTGTCCCCACATTGCATCTGTCCGTGTGCCACAGATCACTGGAGGTCAGCAAGTGCCCCATGGATGAGGCAGAATTCCAGAATTTCAACGTCTTTTTCATTTAATTGTATATTTAATTTGTACCTCTGACAAGGAAGGCCGGTGCTCAGGATCCGGCAGAGCTTTTGCCGTTCCAGCTGCATCCCTGCCTGATAAAGTTTGGCGCAGAAGAGACCCGAGAGCACCGTCCCACGGGTTCGGGGTCACTTAGGCTGTGCCCAGGTGCCCCAGCTCGGGCACGGGGCTGCCGCGTTGTGTCGCTCTCTGCGAGCGGCCGTGAGACACGGACCGCCACAGGGGATGTTTCACGGGAAGCACCAACCACTGATCCAGCATTTCTTAGGTTTCTTTGGCAAAGTTACCGGACAGGTTCCTTCCGCAGCGGGGGCTGCCGTGAGCTGCGGATGATTCTGGGGCACGCACGGGCTCTGCACGGCCCCCAGAGCCCAGCCCTCCGTGGGGTGTTGGCTCTCGGGGCGAGCGGCCGGGCGCTTGTCCGGCATCGCCAACCGCGTCGTGGCCGTGCGACAGCCCTGTCGCGATGCGCGCCGCGCCCTCCCGGAGCC